>CM044441.1:54839159-54908914 GCA_024363595.1 Xenopus borealis | reverse complement strand
GGGGGGGGGGGTTTAGCCATCCTAACTTTCTGAGGCAAGCAATTATATGAAAAAGGTTTTTGTATTTTTTTGTATTGGTCAGCATTTTTTCCTTTCTTACTTTTTATATTTGTATATTTTAATAACCTTCATGACATTTGTGGTTTTAGAGAAAATGAGTTTAATTGTGGTTTCCAAAAAGTTGATACAGTGAATTGTATGTTTTCACAAGTGATGAAAATTTGTGTTTTTATGTGAACTAAGCCCATTGGTATTATTTCACCATTTTGTTGATTTTGCAGTTTTGTGATTTTTTTTTGATAAACTGGCATTTTCACTCATCACTTTGCACATTTTTTACTGTCCCCTATTAGCAATTTTACTACCCGTAACAATTTCTGTGCAAATTTATTTTGTATAAATACAATACATCACATTGCGTCAGGGATCACAACTTTAGAAGCCTGTCCCTTAATGTAGAGCATTGGTATATCCTCAAATATTTATATATAGATACATACAGTATAAATATATAGATGGAATATTTTGCTTGTTCTTCCAAATAAACCTCTTGGATTCAATGTTTCAATACATATTCCTTAGCATTAAACAATTTGTCATGAAACATTAGTAACTGACAGTGCAAGGTACTGCTGCCGGCAGCAAAATATAGTTTTTGGGTGTAACATAAAAAGCAAGTTACAGAGGAAAAAATAAAAGACAAGGGAACATGTTTTTCATTCTATTTACAGCCGACACGTTGGATTCAATTTATGCAAAGGGTCAAAATACAACAATAAAACTCAGTGAATGGTAAACATATTATATTTATAGTCTTTGAAAAAACTGCCACGATTAAAGGGTTCAAAAATCCCAGCTGTACAGAAAGAATTAGTGATTTACTGATTTAATTGCGTATTTACAGGGAAAGTTGTAACAGCACTAAAATGACTGTAAAAAAGGAACAAACTTGGATGTAGTCTTAATCATTTTAAATATTTAAAAAAAAAATATTTGAAAGGCCCAATGTAGGCAAAGCATGTCACTTTCTTGGCATACTTTAGCATCCAATAATAAAGCTATAGTGTCAGACTTAAGCTTCACAGTATTCTCCCGAGAGTCTTCTAACAATATTTAGAAGAGTTTCCAAGAGTTTTATGGGAACAGGCACATATTTAACAAGCTTAATGAATATGTCACTGCCATTAATTCATCCAATGTATTAGTGAAAGTAAGCTAAAACTACCAGAGAATATAAAAGGCATTATTAATCACTTTAGCATTTTCTAATATATTCATTATCCTTTAGCTTCTTATCACTCCAAAAGTATTGTGAAAAATAAACTGGATTAACCGAAATGGGAATAGGGCCAATCACTAAACAAAGAATCATGGCTTTATATGATAATCCCACAGCCAGAATAAAAATCACCGGAACCCTTTCCCCAAAGTCCAGATATTCAATGGAACGAGACAAGGCTGCCCACTTTCGCCCATTCTCTTCATATTAACTATGGAAACTCTCCTTGCACACATAAGGAAAAATAAAGATATCACGGGAATTACGATAGCTCACAAAGAATACAAATGCGCTGCCTTCGCAGATGATTTATTAATGTTCATAACCAAATCACATATTTCACTCCCAAACCTAGTCCAAACACTGAAATCCTTTGGAGACCTGTCAAATTTCAAAGTAAACTACTCGAAATCAGAGATACTTAACATAAATCTACCGGATCCAGCGATAAGGGGCATCCAAGAAAATTTCTCATTCAAATGGGCCAAACCCACCATTAAATATTTAGGGGTAAAACTTCAATCTGACATAGGGAAAGCATACCAAGACAACTACCTAGCTCTCCTAACCTCTATACAATCTATTATAACAAAATGGGAAAAAGTGCAAATATCATGGTTCGGAAGAATCCAAGCAGTCAAAATGACTATAGTACCTAAGATACTTTACTTATTCCAAGTGCTCCCAATTTCTATACCACAAGCATTTTTCCGTTCTATCAAATCTATGCTCACCAAATTCATATGGAAAGGGAAAAATCCTAGAATAAAACACAATTTTCTAATATTACCCAAAGACAAAGGTGGATTGGGAATTCCTGATATCTTTACCTACTATCTCTCTACACATCTAGCCCGAATACTACATTGGAAAAGTGTGTCAGAGCATAAAGAATGGATTGGATTAGAGAAATCTTTTGTGCCATTCCCAATCGAGAATGCGCTTTGGTGGGATAATAAAAACATACAGAAAGAAATAACTGATCATCCACTCATCTCAGCAACCATGACTCAGTGGCACAAGAACAAAATTAAGTTCAAACTAACGAGCCCCCCTTATCCCCTACAGCCCCTAATATATAACCCAAGGTTCGGTCCAAGTATGGAAAAAGGCGCACTGGACAGATGGGGCAAACTGAACAGAAGAGACACCAGAATCATCGACTTCTTAAGAAACAACAAAATGATCCCCCTTGCAGAAATTCAAAAAAGATGGGGTATGCATCCCAGAGACACATGGAATTATAATCAATTGCATGGATTCATACTTAGTATTAAAAGCAAGGATTGGAACAGACCCTTAACCGCATGGGAACAATTCATATCTAAACCACCAAATCCAGACAAATTGCTCTCAAAGATATACAAACTACTAATATCATCTATACCCTTAAAACACATGCATTTTCACAAAAAATGGGAAGAGGAACTTAAGATCCCTATCCCAACAGAAACCTGGAACTCTATCTCAAAATATGCACACAAATCTGCGAGATCTTCCAAAACAGCTGAGGCCAGCTACAAATTACTTACCAGATGGCATAACACACCCTCAAAACTCAGCAAAATGTTTCAATCAGAGACAAACAAATGCTGGCGTTGCAATACACACGAAGGGACACATTTACATATATGGCTGACGTGCCCGATTATATCTCATTTTTGGACAAAAGTCCTTGAAACAATAAACAAAGTAACTAAGACAAACATCCTGATAGATAACCATGCCCTAATTTTATTAAACTATGACCAGGTAACAGAGAAAACTCTCAAGGACCCACTGCAAAGACACTTACTTCATGCGGCCAAAGCAATAGTGCCTACAAAATGGAAATCTACTTCTCCTCCAGCGTACCTAGAGTGGATAACAAAAGTAGAAGAAATTAGAAATATGGAACGTACAACACATATGTCCCACTGTTCCATTGATATTTTCCAGTCCATATGGTCACCTTGGGACTTACATATGAAAGCACTTAGAGAACGAAATAAAGCATAACACACTAGGTTACTAAGATAGAAAAAAAAAAAAAAAAAAAAAAAAAAAAAAAAAAAAAAAGGGAAAGAGGTCTGTGCAGAACTGTCATTAATAAATATTGGTAAGATCTGTGTATTTGAGTAATAACTTACTGATGAAACCTGCTCAACTGTATTATATATTCATGTTAAGATTTGGAATTATATATGCTCCCCGACCCCCTTTCTTTCTTCTGTACCCCCAAAATCTTTGAAAATTCAATAAACAGAGAATTGATAAAAAAGAAAAATAAACTGGGCCTCTACCTTTATTTTAGTTTTACTTTGACTTTAGTTTTATATTTTGTTTATTTATGCTCAGCTTTTATGTAACTAATGTATTTTTATTTTTTTTGTTTTGGCTGACATTGGGATTCATTATTCTCAGTATGTCTGGCCTCTGTCTTCTCATAGCTTATTTTGTTCTGTTTTTAAATAGGAATGGTCTGACACCACTGGAAATCACCACATCACTGGTGGTATTTAGGTTTAGTTGCAGAATGATAACCCCACAAGTCTTCTCTAATGTGCCTCTATAACTATAAGACAATAGTTATTACAAGAGACGGATGGATTTACCTAAAGCTCTGTTATTTTGTTTATTTCATTTTACTCAATAAATAGTTAATTGACTTCACGTTCTAAAGCTTCTTAATAGCGATGGAGTAAGGACACCAAGGCAGCGGACACAGCACTAAGGAGCCCATTTATTAAACCTTGATTATCTATATGAGTGAAAGTCAGATAGGTATACTTAGATTTACTAAGGGCCAAATTTGAGGGTTAAAAAACCCTTGAATTCGACCATGGGAATAATTGCGAATAGTTGGGGATTTTACCGCTATTCGATTGGTCGAATGATCGAAAATTTGATCGAATCAAATTATTTTATCCATTCTATCGAATTTTTTTATTTGATCAAATATAATGAACCCCAATTTGGTAGCTTTGATCTGGCGAACTAGGCAGTCGAATAAAAGGGGAATTAATTTGACTGTCAAAAATTCGAATATTCAAATAGAATTTTATTCGAATTATTCGAATCATTCAATTCGATCGAATTTTCAAAATTCACTGGTTGAAGTGGTCTTCAAAAACATTAGAAAATTCAAATTTGAATCTTTTTAAAAATTCAATCGAACTTCAAATCCTTCATGTGAGTTTAGTAAATCTACCCCATAGTGAAGATCCCCTATGCCAAGGGATTCAACAGAAGGTACAGGAGAATCTCTTAATAGTCCAATGGGGAGTAATTTTCATTTCCCAGTTGTATTTGTCTAATGGAAATATTTAGTTAAGCTTGTACAGCATAATTATTTTGCGTATTCTCTTGCTGCTACAAAGGTGATCCTAACTGCCATGATATTCCCCTTATACCATAATCTACTATATTTCTTCTCTCCTTCCTGCCAGCTTTAATCTTAGCTCCAGGCATGCTGTGGTCTTTGGAGGGGGAGGAGAATATGTAGGGTAAGAAGAATGGCACCTAAGACATGCATACATGGGGTCACGTTTTTGTAATCTGTAAAGAGAGTAAGCACTTAATGGTCACAATAGAATACGCAAGAAAAGTTCATTTTGAGTTTGAGGACCTTTGATTAAAAAAATAAGTTTAGTAACTATATTTTCACTTGTGAGCAATCTGCAAAATTGTTCTTAAATGCTGTTTTATATTCTTTGAATGTACTGTAATGTTCAAATCATGCTAGAATGTTGGTTTTCTCGCTGGAGACACTGATATAGCTCTTCTCTGATTTGCTTTGACCTTTTGCCTCCTGACTATCAGACAAGAGTGTTTCTTTCTGACTGTTGTTCATTGCTTAAAAGGAATACTGGAGCGCAAGCTGGTTATGACATTGGTGATCAGAGTTCAAAGTGCTGATTGCTCAGTTGGGGTTGGGAAAAAATCAAGTCTTCTTTTGGTGAATATAAATTGTGTGGGGGAGGTTGATCTATTAAATGCTGAAATAATACATATTGTAGATGACTTTTTTTCTAGCAGTAGGAAAAATATCAGAAGAAACAGTTACAATAAAAAAAGAACTTTTAAATGCAATCTTAAACAGCAGCCAAACATTTGCATATATGAAGTTCTGCTGAAAACAGGTACTTAAATTAGCGAAGCCCTGTATTTTTTTCTGTTTCAAGTTAAGCATGAGTACACATAAATACATTCTTCATAATTTATTACCTGTATATGTGTTGGTATATGCATGCCAGTGATGACAATCCCATACAAATTCTATAATGCAGGATGAGTGAAATAAGACACTAATAACTTCCGGCACCATGCAGTAAGCACTTTTTCACATTGCATTCTGATATGTTCCATCCCTCAGAGTATGATCCAGTGCAACGTGTTCTTGGACAGTTGAAGTGTCCTACGCCCCAGTTAACTAAGATGACTTTGTTTACTAAACTGGTGGCTGACCCTTCCTAGTATCCCATGTCATAGCCTTCTTGTGAGCCCCCCACTTGATAATACAAGCCTAAAGTTATTGCCTGTCACTGTTTTAAATAAGCCTACAGTTGCTAAAGGTTTTCTTAACCTTGAAATCCTGTACCTTGATAGCCAATGATGCTATTCGTTTTCAGCTGGATAGGTTGCCATGGGGACATCTCCCCATTTCTTGCGGTAAACACCAAAAAGCTACTGCATTTAAACATGCTGCCAGACAGCCAAGACAAATGTAATATAAGTTCCTGTGTTGTGCCCCGCAGCACCTTATATCTCTGGAGCTCTGTTGAGGTATGAGGTATGAGGTATGTTCATGAATGAGCATCTAATGTAGATCATAAGAATTTTTTATTATACATTCCAACTAACAGGTCGAAAGAAAACTATTTTGGTGCTGGTTATCCCTCTGTCTAACAAGTATCCAGCATCAGGGAAGTATTGCTCAAGACAAATTGGGGCAAATTCACTAAAGGGCAAATTCTCGCTAGCAACAGCTTCACCACACTCAGTGCCACTTTGCCTGGTGCAAATTCATTACCACTATGCTATATTCATTAAAATGCAAAGTTGCATCTCAGCAGCCAAACGCTGGCGAATTTTCGCCTTGTACTACTTCTGCTGGGTGAGCATTTCATTGCAAATTTTCACTCATTTCTGCCTAGCCTCATTTCAATAGCTCTCTTGCGCTTAAGTTGATTTCAATAGGGCAGGTATCTAAAAGTCATATGGATGTCTTTATTAGTCATGTTGGTGCAAATGCTTGAAGTGGCCACTTTCCAAACACCAGTCCAATGAGCCATAATAAAGGCAAAACTGGATTCTCCAATACCCCCCTTAAATTAATTGTAAAAAATTGTGAACTTTTCAAGGCAATCCCACTTTAAAATAAGAAAAGTCGCCAGCATTTATTACAACTGTAATGCATTTCCAGCATACAAGATTTGATGTCACTGATTCACCAGATCATAAAGTCACCTCACGGTAGAGTGCAAATGAACGATAGTGACTTTTTGTTCAATAGCGAATTGTCCTCTATGCCTGTTAGTGAATTGGTGATGTCCCTGCGGATGAGAGATCTGCCGAATTGTCGATAGCGACAACCACTTCAACCTTTAGTGATTCTCGCTCACACTCTATGTTATTATTATTAATGTTAAATTAATTAAATCCAATAGGATTATTTTGTCTCCAACAAGAATTGATTGTTGTGAAGTACAAGGTACTGTTTTATTATTAAATAATTATAAAAATGTTGATTAAAATGGAGTATTTGGTGATAGCCTTGGCCTATGATTCTTAGCTTTCTGAATAATGGGTTTCCGGATAACAGATCCCACAAGTTAACTCAATCAAGTTAAAATCTTACAATATGTACAATCATTGTTTACACTATGTCAAGTGTAAGTTATTGTAGACTTTCTCTTCCTCTTTTTTTCTGCCTCAAGTGACTCCATTAAAAGCAAAATGTGTTATTCCGCCATAATGTCTCTGCCCCATGTTCACTAATTCACTATCCCTACACAATCACAACTTTGTTTAGGTCCACTGTAGAGATATATATTGATTTAAGGGGTGCAATAAGGGGTTCCTCTGTTTATAGAGATTGCAAGCAGAAGAGAACTTATAAGGTAGCCCTGATTTTATGCCTGATTAGTGACCTCACTTGCTGATTGACAGCATTGCATGTTCTTCTATCAATATCAACAATGTAGACCTACTCAAAAGTAAGGCATAATAAGAAATGTATGACTTCATTTGTCCTAAAAATGTATTTTCATTGAGTGCTACAATATAAAATAAGATATTTAAACTTTTTACTTAAAATCATGAATGTGTTCAGACACTGCTGTGCAAGGCCACATAATGCACAGTGTGATAAATGCATGTAAACAGCTTCTCAGCTTATATTGCCAGACAAAACTGATGTTGGTGCAGATTTATTGAAGGAAATTGTGCTCCTTGCAGGATTTCAATATGTAACAGTAAATAGTTTATAATGAGAAAAATATTGCTTTCTGTATCTGACTCAGTGGAACAAATATGTTTCTTTTGACCTGTGATGAAATTATCTATGATTGAAATATACTTTTGCTATAGATCAGGACTTAAGACTTCAGACAAGACTCCAGCAATACTATTGTGTTTTTAGCATTCAAGGATGTTTTTTCACGTTTTCGACTGCAGTTTGTGATTAGTGTTGAAAACTTATTGGTTTAAATAAGTTTGTGTGTTATATGTGCAAAATATTCTAATTCACATTATTTTCTCTTAAATAGGTAGCAAACTAGCACTCATATGCCTTATTTTAAACTGAGAATTAATTTTGTTCATGCTAGTATTGGCATTCATTGATGAGTGAAGCTGTCCTGTTTTGTTTCACCAATAGGTTTGTAAAACACACAAAAAACAAAACAAAATTGGTCCTTTTTTTACAGCAAAAGCTGGTGAAAAATGTTGGCCATCACTATTGCAATGACATCTATGACTGGTAACTACCATACTGCTTTTAAAGGGTTGTCTCTGCATTTATTGTCTAGTGTTATTAAAGGTACAGTATTACCCCCTAGACAACATGAGTTAAATGCATAGAGCTGTGCCAAACATACTCTTTTCCTTTTGCTTTAATAATAAAATAATATATGGTTTTCATAATTTCTTGAGCTAAACAGGCCAAACAGAAAAAATAAAGCTACTCCATGTTTGGTCCTTGCAAGGTGGATAATTAGACTAGCAGTTGAAACCTGAAATCCTTGCTTAAAAATATATGGAAAAATACAAGTTTAGGGCTAGTGATGAGTAAAACTGCCCATTTTGCTTCATTGAAAAAATTGCCAGAACTGCAGGAAAATACATGAAATTGTGAAATTTCAGCAAACTCATTAGCTGCATTGTAGTCAATGGGTGTTTTTTCACATTGTTTCTGGGTTTTTTTTTCTAAACAAAACCTCCACCTTTTTGATGTGGCAAAAAAACATTTTTTTTTTACCAAAACAAAACAGTTATGAAAACACAATTCCCACAGCAAATTTGTATTATGTGAAAAAAAATTGCTCATCCCTAGTTGTTACATTTTCCAAAAATTTATTTTCTTTTTGGAATTTTTGTATTAATTAATATGTGCAATATTTCTACAAAAATATGCTAATTGCAAGAAAAGCTGAAGTTTCCATTAGTTAGGTTAGGACCTGTTTTGCTTTGTGAAAAATTGTCAATTAATGGGTGTTTAGAATATGGGTCTATAGAATAGAGTCTATGGCAGTGGTCCTCAAACTTGGCCCTCCAGCTGTTAAGGAACTACAAGTCCCACAATGCAATGATGAAGTCTGACAGCCACAGTCAGGCAAATGCATTGTGGAACTTGTAGTTTCTTAACAGCTGGAGGGCCAAGTTTGAGGACCACTGGTCTATGGGGTAGATTCATCAAAGAGTGAAGTTAAGAGTGAAGTTCCGCCACTAGAGTGAAATTTCGCCACTCTCCATTCATTTCTATGGGATTTTTAAAGGCGTATTCGTCAAAGGGTGAAATTTCATTTTCACCCATTGATAAATACGCCTTTCAAAATCCCATAGAAATGAATTGAGAGCTGCGGAATTTCCCTCTAGTGGCGAAACTTCACTCTTTGATGAATCTACCCCTATGTGTGTTTTTTTCTCATCCCTAGTTAGGAACTTTTCTCTACATTTTTTCCCTGTAATCAGCATTTCTGCCATTATTTATTTTTAGAAATGTGCTCCTTATAGTAATATCGCTTTAAAAAACCATATTGGAATGATCCTTCAGGAACGTTCTTTCTCCACAGCAACAATTTGCTACGCAAATTCCTCTGCTGAAGTCATAGTCAGAAAATGCTTTTAAAATGACAAATGGTTTGTATGACTGCTGTAGATTGATAAAATAGTTCTTATTAGCTGATGATTTGTGACAACAACCTTTCTGTTCATTCACTGGCACAGTATCCTGCAGAGACAATTACAAGATGACACACAAAAAATGTTTACTTTCATCTCTAAAGATACTGAGTTCTTAAAATGAAGATCTGTCTAGGTACAAGAACTGTTCCATGGAGTTTCTCACGTTAACCCTCTTGATCAATCATTAATGTCTTCACTGGTGCCCCACGGAGTTATTTACATGAATGAAGCTAGAAAAAAAGCAAATCATTTGTCTCATTAATAAAACCAAAAAGGATTTTTAGGAAATGCATAATACATTCTTATGAAGTGATTCCTTTAATCTTCTTAATGCAAATGGGGTTATCCAAGCATTATTGTGAGTCAAATACATAACTGAACCCAGACCAGTTCATTTAGGAACTGATAAGAAAGTTAACAGAGAAGAAAACAGTAATTAATACACAGACCTGTCACTGGTACAGGTATGTGACCTGCTGTCCAGAATACTAGGGACCTGGAGGATTCTGAATAAGGGGTTTCCATAATTTGGATCACCATACTTTAAATCTACTAAAATATAATTTCAGCATTAAATAAACCCAATAGAATATGATGCTCAGTTACTAGCAGTTATTAAGGCACACTACCATACTAGCACCAAGTACTACATATTGTTCCCTATAATTTTGTCCTCCATTGAGAAGAATTGCCATATCTGCATAAAATTTGCTCCACACTCTCCTGAATACTGGGACTGGACAGAGCTCACACACACACACTCCATCTGACCTTATTATATAACACAACATTACACAGCCACCGTACAGCCACTGTACGCCATTGTATAAATACATAGCCATTGGATACAGTTGTTCTCTATGAGCACATCTGCACTTTATCATGTTCTTACTACTATCATGTCACAATGATACACTCATCATGTCTGACGTTTAGCATTATTTACTTTACATATTACATCTGCTGAGTGTGCACTGTCTTGTCCTGTGACTTTACATTTAACAATATTGAATCTCCTTTGCCACTTAGCTGCCCAGATTGCTAGTTTGTCAAGATCCTGTTGCAAGGATGCCACATTCTAGATAGAATTAATTTGGCTGGATAGTTTTGTGTCATCTGCACACACTGATATATTACTTACAACACCCTCCCTTGCTCATTAATGAGCAAGTTAAATAAAAGTGGACCCAATACCGAGCCCTGAGGGACCCCACTAAGAACCCTACTCCACGTAGAGAACATACCATTAACAACCACCTCTGTACCCGATCCTGTAGCCAGTTTCCTATCCATGTGCAAACGACTTCATTAAGACCAACAGACCTTAGTTTAGAAAGCAGTTGTTTGTGGGGCACAGTATCAAACGCTTTGGAAAAATCCAATTGGATCACATTTACTGCCCCTCCAGTGTCCAACATCTTACTTACCGCATCATAAAAACCAATCAAATTTGTCTGACATGACCTATCCTTCATAAAGCCATGCTGAGTGCTGCTCATAATGCTATTCATTAGGACACAATTTTGAATGTGATCCCTTAACAAGCCTTCAAATAATTTGCCCACCACAGATGTCAAACTTACTGGCCTATAATTGCCAGGCTAAGATCGTAATCCCTTTTTAAATATTGGGATGACATCAGCTTTCCTCCAATCCATAGGCACTATACCAGATAAAAGTGAATCTGAGAAAATCAGAAATAGGGGCTGGTCTAAAACTGAACTAAGCTCTCTTAGAACCCGTGGGTGTATACCATCAGGCCCTGGAGCCTTGTTTACATTACTTTTTATTAAAGCTTTATGAATCATATCCTGAGTCAGCCACTGACTAGACTGAGCTGAGTCAGTGCATCTATGAAGTGAGTATTGTATACACTGAAGAAAAAAAACAGTTTTAGCACATTTGCCTTTTCTGTATCTGTTACAACCATACTGGTACCAGTATTTAATGGAGCAACACTCTCAACCTGCATCTTTTTTATTATTAATATATTTAAAAAACTTTTTAGGGTTACTTTTCGCCTGCACCGCAATTAATTCTTCATTTCCTTTCTTTGCCTTCCGGATTGCTGATTTACGACATTTATTACAGTGTTTATATTCATTAAATGCAGCTTCTGTCCCAACAGATTTGTAGTTTTTAAATTCCTTTCTCTTCTTTCCTAATAACTTTTTTACATCTGTATTAAGCCACATAGGATGATTCTTAGAGTTTCTACATTTACTCCTTAAGGGAATTAATGATTTAATATCATTTTAAATGACAACCATTTCTGTTCTGTGGTTTTAGCTGCAAACGTAATGCCCCAATCAATACTCTGAACGGCAGCCCAAAAGGCACTAAAATTAGCTTTTCCAAAAGTCATGGTTTTTGTTGCCCCAGTATATATTTGTTTTTTGCACCAGACATTAAATGATATAACATTATGGTCACTATTACCCAGACATTTCAGTAAGAATCCAAGATTGCGGCTGAGCAGTCAAAATCGGGACTGTCCTGAGTAAAAGGGAACAGCTAGAAGTAGTGATGGGCTAATCTCCCCCGTTTCGCTTAGCTGAAAAATTTGCGAATTTCCAGCAAAATTCGCGAATTGGCGAAACAAAACGAGTCACGTTTTTGACACGTCGCGTCGTTTTCATCGCGTCGTTTTCGTCGCGTAAAAAACGACGTGCAACTCGTTTTTTTTTTTGCCGAATTTTTTTTGGTGAATTCGCTGGCGTTTCGCGAATTTATTCGCCAGCGGTGAATCGCGGGAATTCAACCATCACTAGCTAGAAGGTATGACTTTGTGATTCACAGTGGGAGCGAGATCACTCTTTAAATTCACAATGATTCTTATGGCTAAATGCAAGATAATCCAACCAATGATGATCCAACACCTGCTGGATACCATTGCTATCAGAATGAAGTGTTGGACAGACAGTGATGGGCGAATTCGCGGCGAATTCCCGCGATTCGCCGCTGGCGAATAAATTCACGAATTGCCAGCAAAATTTTGCTTGGCGAAAATTCCCCGAAAAAACGAGTCGCGCGTCGTTTTCGACGCGACGCGTGCCGAAAACGACGCGACACGCTGAAAAAAGCGTCCCGCGACACATTTCGCAAATTTTTCGCCAATTCGTGAATTTCTATGGAAATTCGCTAATTTTTCGGCGAAGCGAATCTCGGGAGATTCGCCCATAACTAGTGTTCAGACACTTTTTGGCATTATTGTAGTGGATAATATTATCTGGCCTGTATTTGTACAGGGATGTACCTATTTTCAAAGTTTTCTACTTTGTGAATGGACACAGCAAAAGAATGGAGAATACAGTGAAAAAAATGATAGCTATTTCTGTTAACAATGAGTTTTCATTCTCATTTTGATGTACGTGTACTGTATGTATTTTATTTCCCAGCACTAAAACCACATCACTGTATTTGTAAAGACCTTATAGGTTTTTCATCTTTGTATCAAAGTTATTGGGGTGTTCGTAAACACCCCAACAGTGATGGGCAATTACATTTGCCAGGTGCAAATTTGCAGAGAATTGCTGTGTTTCGGAGGCAGCAAAAAATTTTAGGCGTGCATAAAAATTGTCATACGTCAAATTATATGGACGCCCATTGACTTATGCATTTGGACAAAATAGACACACATATAAAAATTGTCGCAGGTGTCAAAACTGATGCACATCAAAATAATTTTGCTGCCCATTAATTTCAATGCATTTCACAAATTTTTTGCCATTTCACCAATTTCTCTGGAAATTTGTGAATTTTTTTTTGCACAATAAGGGGCAGATTTGCTAAGGTTCAAATGGTTAATTTGAATTTGGATGTTCTCATTTTTATTTTTTGGTCAAAACTCACAAATTTGAATTTAAAACCACCAACTCCAATCTGAATTAGAATATGAGAATTATGAAACAGTTCTAGTTTGAGTATTCTCCACCTGTTTATGTAGAAGTCAATGGCAGATGTCTGTTGAACCATTTGAAAATGTTAATTGCCTCCCTGACATTTGAGAGGTTTTTTTTCGAGGAAAAATAGATTTGAATCCGATTTTCAGGTCGTTCCTATTCGATCAAATGTTAGATGTTTGAGTTTTTTCATAAATAACCTCCCATTCGAGTCGAGTTCATTTGTTTTTATTAAAGTGAAAGACCTTTGATAAATAACCCCCCAATTGCATAAAAATGTATATATTGCACTTTTATGTTTTTTTAAAAACATATGCACGTAAAAACAAGTGCATTTTTTACAGTTACAATCCTCTATTTGGTCAAGTGCAAGAAATTGCTGCAAGTGGAGTGTAACAAATGCAATGAAACATGAATGCAATAAAACACCTGTGCATGAAATTATTTTAAATTCTCCAGTACCCTGGAGTCTCACAAATTTTGTGTTTATATATATAGCTAGTATTATCAATTTACTTTTATTATTAATTACTTCTAATTTCACACTTTCTCTGTCCTTTGATAGAGCTGACAGTTAATTAAAATGTTTGTTTTATCTGCAAAATAACCCAAAATAAACTACTCTACACACTAAGCAATAAAAAGCTAATTTGTTTCAGTTTTGACTGATCTGAGGCCTGCGTAAATGTCTGAAATTTGGCGATTTAATGTGGCACACTAGTTATTTGATTTTATTTATTTTAGGGAACTGGGGAAAAAACTGTAAAAATGTGATACTTATCTGCACTAATGTTTTTTTTACTTATTTTAATTTTGGGAACCAGGGGAAAAACAGAAAAGATCTCTTATTAGATAACGATTTATTAGCATTATGGCACCCAACAAAGAAAGCCTGGTGATGCAAACAGAGAATGGAAAATGGCATACACTTTTGAAAATGACATGCAAATGTTATACAATTAAGCCGTGATGATCAACATAGCATCGTAACGAAGGCTAATCAAAAATAGCATGATTAAAATTCATGTAAAAGTTCAGGCTGCTCCAATCCATTCAGTAAGGTCTTCAAGGGAAACCTGTGTAAACCTGTTTAGTTAAAGGGGACCTGTCACCCTAAGAAATAATTCCAAATTCCTTTCCCTCAAGTTAGTTGAGCAATATAAACTTTACTTACACTATATGTATTATTTAAATGTTGTTTCCTTCAGTCTTGGAATTACAAAATCGCAGAAAGCAGACAGCAGCCATTTTGTGGACACTGTTATTCAAAACAAATGTTGTATCACCCCAAAATTTTGTGTATACACCAGAATGGGGGACTTAATCCCAATGCACAGTGCCCTAGGCACTGGCATAGACGCAGGGCATGTCATATTTGGTTGACAGCTCAGATATTTTAACACCTTTATAACAAGTAGGGATGCTTTAATGAAGAAAATAAAATTTAGGTTCCATGTTTAATTTATAAAGGTCTTTCATTATGTGTGGGTGACAGGTCCGCTTTAAGTTGTGTGTTGCAATAAATTTGCCTAATACTTCCAGCTCTCCTTTCAGGAACAAGTCATGAGTGAGTGTATTGTCATTTCATCCATATACATTTGTAAAGTACACAGTGAAACTAAACAACTTTGCTCTAGGACCATGGTGCTACACATAACATAGACGTACCGAACAACAGGCAAAACATGCAAGTCCAAAAATGTGCAACTACTGCAAGACAGGACAGCATAGTGCTGGGATGTAAAAATATTCAAGCCACTTATACCCTTAATGGGACTGCACTAGGCAAATCCATTATGGAAAAGGACCTAGGAGTCCTTGTAGATGATAAACTTGGCTGTAGCGAGCAATGTCAGTCAGCAGCATCAAGAGAAATTAAGATATTCAGTTGTATTAAAAGGGGCATAGAGTTACAGGAGGAGGGGTCATTATTCCACTTTATAGAGCACTTGTAAAGCCACATCTAGAATATGCAGTACAGTTTTGGTCCCCCTCACTCAAACAGGACATTATTGTATTAGAGAGGGTACAGAGAAGGGCAACTAAGCTGGTAAAAGGTATGGAAAATCTTAGCTATGAGGAAAGACTGGCCAAATTGGGGATGTTCACGCTGGAGAAGAGGCGCTTCAGGGGTGATATGATAACTACAGATGCAGTCACTTTGTATTGTAAGTTTAATGCGTCGTGACTTAACTCATCTATCTCATTTATCTCACTTAGCACAGAATATTGTGTCACAGCATCCCATCCAATTAAAGAGTTCACCATTGAAAACAATGGTGCTTTGGTATGCTAATGAAAAGGTTAAATGCATTAAATGAGTTAAGATGACTTTAGATAACACAGTTTCTTCAATTAGCCCTGAGTCACGACGCATTTAACTTACAAATCCAAGTGACTCTATCTGTATGTATAAATATATAAGGGGATCATATAATAATCTCATTAATCCTTTATTTACCAGTAGGTCTTTCCAGCTGACACGAGGTCACCCATTCCGTTTAGAAGAAAAAAGGTTCTGCCTAAATATTCGGAAGGCGTTTTTTACAGTGATTGCTGTGAAGATTCTCTCCCTGAATTTGCTGTAAGGCTTATACATTAGATAGCTTTAAGAAGGGGTTGGATGGCTTTTTAGCAAGTGAGGGAATACAGGGTTATGGAAGATAGCTCATTATACAAGTTGATCCAGGGACTAGTCCGATTTTGGAGTCAGGAAGGAATTTTTCCCCCTCTGAGGCAAATTGGAGTGGCTTCAGATGGGATTTTTGCCTTCCTCTGGATCAACTAGCAGTTAGACCAGGGGAGCCCAGGACGTCGATCACGGTCTACCAGTAGATCCCTGTCATGTTCCTGGTAGACCGCGACCAGAGCAGAGGTTACAGACACTAGAAGCAGAGCAGGCGTAGCAGAGGGGAGGGACATGGGAGGCGGGGCAGGCTGAATAGAGGGCAAGACATGCGCAAGCTGAGCAGAGGGGAAGGATGAACAGAGGGGATGAAAATGGAGTAAGAGCTGAGAGCAGCAAGCACTGAGGGAGAGGCAGTGTGTTTAAATTCCATAACCTGACGAATCTTGTAAAATCAACATGGTAATTAGGGGGTGTGGCCATAAAAATCAGCATGGTCCAAAAAATTCTGCTGCGTGTTTTCATGGTAGATCTCCTGATGGGGGCCAGGTGTCGAGAGTAGATCCCATTGTAACCTAGTCTGGCACCCCTGAGTTAGACAGTTTAAAAAAAAGTTAAAAAGGTTGAACTTGACGGACGTGTGTCTTTTTTTAGCCTAACTTACTGTACTTTGTTACTATGTTACTATATCCTACATTTCCCTTTGATCTTGTGCACTGAAGCCAGAAAAAGTTACAAAGTTTCAGAAACTCAGCACCTGCACTAAGATATAATTGTAACTAAGATCAGAAAGTTTCTTGGGAGTACTGAGACTTACTGCTTACAGGGCAATTTCACATTAAATAGGAAAACTGAAATAACATACAAACTCCCAAGAATGTGTTCAAACTTTCCATAACCTGCCAATTTTTAAAGAACAGATGTGGTATTTAGGTGGTGTGACCATAAAATGGGCATGGTCAAAATTGGGTGGTATGCCAGCAGTATTTAGGTATGCAAATTAGCTGGTTTTGCTTTGTGGCACTAGTGGAGCAATATATAAAGCAAAGGCAAATTATATCAATCTTACATGGTCGAGCTGCTGTTTAATATTCAAATGTATTTTTGTGCTGTTTCTGACTGCTTCAATAAACATCACTTTATGAGGGTGTGCATTTAGTGATGGGCGAATTTATTCGCCAGGGGCGAATTCGCAGCGAATTCCCGCGATTCGCCGCTGGCGAATAAATTTGCGAAATGCCAGTGAAAATTCGCCTGGCGAAAACTCTCTTAAAAAACGAGACGCGCGTCTTTTTTGACGCGACGCCAGGAAAATGATGCAACGCACGTCAAAACCGTGCCGCGATTCGTTTCGCGAATTTTTCCGCCAATTCGCGAATTTTCACCCCAAGTAATTTCTAGCTGGGACATGTTATCACAAACGAATTCTAACTCAGCCCAAGATTGGGAAATTTCAATTTTTGTTTTAAGATTTGTTAATCATTGGCTCCAATGTTAAAAACACTTTCTCTAGAGAGATGACACAAAATATTACTGTGGAAATAAATATTTAATCTAAAATGCATGTAATTTTTTACAGGGACTTTTGTGATGACACTATTATATTTAAGATAAAAGCCTAGGAAGTTCTTATACAGTTAAATGTATTGAATTATTTAATCAAATAAAATATGTTTTATTCCAGCAGCAAGCCAGCAGTGCTGCCCCTTCCTAGTACCTTTATTGCAACCGTGAAATATGGTATATTTCTCTCATCAGATTAAATTACGTAGAAGCAATGTTCAAACTGAATAGCATTTTCCTATTTGCCATCAGCCAATTGTGAGTTTGTCATCTTCTGAGCTTGTTTGAAAAAGCTTTGTCAGGTCACTTTACAAAAGTGGAAGGGGGGGCTCATAAAAAAATCCACTGCAGGGCAAGTACATCTGATATGATTATGTCTAGCCCAAGCATTGTTTGCATTTTGAAAAATATATATGAAACCAGATTTGAAAAAGCCGGAAGGGGATTTGCTTATGTTAATTAAAGTGTTATACCATTTGTTCAAGGGAAAATAGAATCTGTGTTGCCAAAAGCAGCAGAATGTTGTAAAAGGTCTGGTCTCCCATGTCTCCCATTTTTAAACCTTGCTAACATGCTGTATAGCATTGAAGCATTTATACTCTACAAATTGTTAGGAAAAGCCATATATTAGAGGTTTGTATTATGCTAAATACCACTTTGGGATGACAATTTGTAACTAAAAGTAAATAATGGATAAATCTAAACACAGAATTTTTGCTTAGGACATACTTTTATGTTATTATGTTAAGCAATATGCCAAGCCAAGTCTTTTGTATTTAGACTATTCCTCTCAGCCTATAAGTATAAGATAAAGTGAGGTTTCGTGATGAGGAAATCTGCCCTGTTTTGCCGAAAAATTCACAAAGTAGTGAAAAATTAGCAAAATGCATTATGGGCGACTTTTTTGCTGTGATTACTTTTTTGTAGCAAAATATATTATATACTATGGGTGACTTTTTTTCCCACTCCAATTGCATTAAAGTCAGTAGGCGTTTTTTTTTCTCAAGTTTTGTCGCACTTCAATGACAAAAAATGACACACTTTTTATGACAAGAAATCTGCAAATATTGAAATGTGGAATTTCAGTGCAAATCCATTCTTGCAAAAAAAATGCTCATGACTAGGATCATTTAATCTGCATAAAGTGATATGTTACATCCCTGTCCATGTGGGGTGTGGACCATGTAAATTATAGGTCAGAAAATGCCCCTACATGATGTAAGGAATAGTGATGGGCGAAACTCCCGCGTTTCGCCGAAAAATTCGAGAATTTCCAGAGAAATTCGCGAATTGGCGAAAAATTCGCGAAACGAGTCGCGCGTCGTTTTTGCCGCACGGCGCATCGTTTCCGACGCGAGTCTCAAAAACGACGCGCGACTCGTTTTTGGCGGCAAATTTTTTGAAGGCGAATTTTTGCTGCCGTTTCGCGAATTTATTCGCCAGCAGCTAATCGCGGGAAATCGCTGTGAATTCGCCCCTGGCGAATAAATTCGCCCATCACTAGTAAGGAATTGTTTAGGCACTGCCTTGTTCAGCAATCATGACACACCAGGCATAATCTACATGTATGTATTACATCCTATTCCTCACCTCAGTGGAATTGCTTCTCACATGTTGTTTGGCCATTACCTCACCAAAATGCAGCCTAAGGATAAACATGGCGGTTGCAAGGGAGCATTGAATTTGTGTTAACACACATAAATTGGACTCAAATGGGCCAAAAATGGGCTTTCCAAATGTGGTTAGCACTGCCCCTGATGTTTGCTGCAAGAGTGAGTTGTGTACCGGTTTCTTTGAGCCTTTCTCCCTTGCCTGGAGGTGAAACTGCAATTTAGAATGGAGGGCAGGAAGGACTGAACAGCACAGCGCACAACTATATGGAAGTGCAAAAAGTGCATTTTAATAAATAAAGTTTTATGCTCAACTGACTGCTGGTACAGTACTTAGATAACCCCTCCTTTTTTGTAACCAGATTCAACACACAGTAATGAGGAAGCTAGCCCCAGTTGTTATAGGGCGCTGAGTTGGAAAATGGATGCTTGGTAGTTTCTCAAAATATGTTAAAGGAGAAGGAAAGCTACTGAAGCAGTTTATTGCCAATAAATTAGCCACAATAGTGCAAGTTATTACGTTATATTTATTCTGCAGAATGCTTTACCATATCTGAGTATGTCAGATGCCATATTAGCTTGGTGTGACATCACTTCCTGCCTGAGTCTCTCCATGCTCACTCATAGCACTGAGCTCAAAATACAGCAGGAAAGGGGGAAAAGGGAGGGGAGAGAGGAGCAAACTGAGCATGCTCAAGCCCTAGCCCTTGAGGCGTATGCTGAAAACAGGAAGTCTGATACAGAAGCCAAATTGTACACAACAGAAGGAAAGAAATGTGTAATTTCTTTTGACTCAGAGCACCATTACTTATAGAGGCAAATTCACTAAAGCCCAAATTGTCTGCTAGCGCTAATACGCCAGTGTGACGTCATTTTGCAACTTCGCCAATTTACTAACAGTGTCCTGAGCGAAAATTCGCTAGCGAAGCAGATAGAATAGCGCAACTTTGCACCCTTACACTAGGCGAAGTTGTGCACTGACAAAGGTATGTAACTACGCTAACTCACTAAGATTTTACTGAATGTTACCTCTTGTGCTAGACTTTACTTCGCCAGGTCAGACCTGGTTTTAAGTCCCAAAAAACACTGGAGTCTTTTTTTAGGGTGATAGTCTGAAAAAATTTTTTGGGGGGGGTTACCCTCCTTTCCCCCCTTCATTTCCTAACATATTTATGGCAACTCAACTATACAGTGGGCACATGTTTAGGGCAATAGGACAACTTTATTTTATTTATTAAAGGTTTCCTGGGCTTTTGTAGTGTAATTTAGTGGCTGTAACATTTAATTCTATTATACTTTCGACTTCACACCGTATGCAAATTAGACATCGATAGCGTAAATGCACTTTGCCTGGCGAAGTAACGGTAGCACAACTTCACTAACGTTCGCCGACCTAAGCACAAATTTGCATTTTAGTGCATTTGCGTAGCACTGGTGAAGAGCGGCGAACGCTAATGACACGCTAGCAATCGCAACTTTGCACAAATTTGGCCAATAAAGTTTTCTGTTGTCTTTATATAGACCGTAAGCTTGCTTAATTTTTGGCTTTTCTTTTCCTTTAAGGTTCCTAAAATTATTTTACAGGGTCCAGACCTCTAAAAACAATACAAGGAAAAGAGAACTGATAAATACAGGAACAACTCCTGCTGGATATTAATACATACTTAAGTTTAAACATATGGATGAAGCTACTTGGATTTGTGTGTTAATGCGTCATGACTCTGGATTAACTGAAGAAACTGTGTTTTCTAAAGTCATCTTAATTTATTTAATGCATTTAACCTTTTCATTAGCATACCAAAGCACCATTGCTCACAACGGTGAATGCTTTATTTAGATGAGATGCTGTGACTCAATTTTCTGAATTAAATGGGATATCTGGGTTTAGTTATTCTGTTTCAAAAACACAAACCGAAGTGGCTTCATCTGTATCTATATTTCCAAACCCCTAGTATTCAAGGAACAAATTAGCAGTGCTACTCAAAGAAGTTATTCCTTTGTTCACTGAGCAGAAGAATACTTTTTACATGAATAAACTTCTTTAATGTCATTTAGAACTGTCACTTGTATTTGAATGCAGTTGTAACTTTTTTTATTTTGACAGAATGCAATTTGATTCAACGTATTTTTTATGTCTCTAAAATAGAACAAAAAAAATACCCAGTATATGGAACAGAAGGAATTAGGAAATATAAGTAAACAACAGGTGGAACAAAAACATTGTGAAAGACTATAAAAAGCAGCGTATTAAATTTGCAGTGTTCATCTCTTGAAATCATTTTTTATGAGTTTTTTGTCAACCTTGCTTGTTTATCATGCTGTTTTGTGTTACTTTCATGCTGCATTATACAGAGCATCTTTTATTAGCACAGGATGTGGCTGACTATTTCACAGTGATTCATATAATTTCACTCTGTACTTTTAATGGCTCTTGAATCTCTTATAATGTGAGTTGGTAAAATATAAAAAGGCATTTAAACGCACCATTTCCAGACAATGTGGAATGCAAACTATAGCGCAGCAACACTAATATCTTTCATATTATTTGTGCTTCATATGAAGGATAGCACCAATTTCATATTTTCATGTAAATTATAATGGGGTGTAAATATTATATTGGTACATATCTACTTTTTTTGTTTTTACAACTATTTTTGTAGCAGTAGGATAGGAACCAAGCAGTTCAATGGAAATAACTAAGCACAGAAGAGTGGGAACATATTAATCTGTGTCTAAAATAAAACTTTTACAAGCAGTAATGACAATGGTCAAATAACTTACACCTATGTTTTGGTTCCTGCTCACTATGGTTTTTTGAAATATACTAATATATAACGAGAGTCTTGTATAATAACAGGGAAGAGTTTTCCCCACATGCTACCCACAATGAGCAATGTGAATAATGAAACCAGATTTTTTTTGGTTTCAATAGGGCTGGGGGTATACTTTGTCTATGTTGCTATACTATACTATACAATGAATACTAAGCCATAAGATAATTTATATCAGAATAAGTGACCTATTAAAGAATCGTACCATACCACAAATGGATATCAATTTGCCTTTTGTCCAGGTCTACCCCCAATATCTGCATATCAAAAGGGGATTATTGCGCGATATTTTGATGCAGACTGATTTACAGTCAGAACAGGAGGTGGAGAAGTCAGTCTTGGTAAAATATATATATATATATATATATACAAGAAAGAAAAGTTGTGCTCACCACTGATTTTTAAAACCATTAGGCGGGGGTGCAATGAGGCTGTGACCACAAAATAAAAATAGACAAATACAAAAGGTCCTCTGCACTCAACCCATTAACAATATATTTAAGACATTAAGACATTTTTGCGGGTAAAACTTAGTCCCTTTGTAAAATGTATAAGCAATGGAATTCTTAATGAATCAGATGAAAATTGAGTGTAGGACTGGCCAGATATGGGATGACTTTGACGTAGTTGGCCAGCTTAAATATATTGCAATATATGGACAAACAATCCCGTTGTTTGAAGGGTAGGCATTTTTCAGTAGCTGTATGCACAAAATGTCTTAATGTCTTAAATATATTGTTAATGGGTTGAGTGCAGAGGACCTTTGTATTTGTCTATATATATATATATATATATATATATATTTATATTTAAATTTAACATGTCTTTTACCTTAATCCAGCATTTTGTAATGGTCCCCATAAAAAAATCAGATGAATTAGTGCAGAATTAGTGCAGCTCTCACTGTAAGAAGTATGATTGTTAAAGCTCCATTTATTTGCTGATGTCAACTAATGTACGCATCTTCTTGGTTTGAGAGCTCAGCAAATGGTATGAGCTGGTGGGTGGCCATTATTTCTTAAAATGGCAGTTTTCTGTTTAGGATTAACTAGTGGCACATACAGATGCAGCCACTGGGATTGGTGAGTTAAATGCGTTGTGACTCAGGGATAATTGAAGAAACTGTGTTATCTAAAGTTATCTTAACTCATTTAATGCATTTAACCTTTTCATTAGCATACCAAAGCACCATTGTTTTCAATGGTGAAGTCTTTAATTGGATGGGATGTTGTGACACAATATTCTGTGCTAAGTGGGATAAATGGGTTAGATGAGTTAAGTTTTTCTGTGTCAAATCTATAATCCAAAGTGGCTTCATCTGTACAACAAGAAATGTATATTTCTATGAAAATGTTTGGATAAAACAATGTTTTGCATCTGGGCATACCTGCAATGTTAAGAGGTATAATTTCCCTTCATTTTGTATGAATCCAAAATATTTTTGTTCTGTGTGGTAGTGGCTAAAATGTTGAGCATATAATTAGGGATGCACTGCATCCACAATTTTAGGATTCTGACAAATCCCCAATCATTTTTTCAATGATTCTGCAGAATCTGGAACCAAATCTGAACTCTAACTTGTATTTGTAAATTAGGAGTGAAAGAGAACCACATGCACAGCACGTATGTTTGTGTGACAGAAATTCATGTGTTTTTTTGGATCTGACTTGGGTTTGGCCAGGCACTTGGATTTGGCCAAATCCAAATCATACTGAAAAAGGCAGACTCTTGACCAAAACCCACAGAAAATCCTGGATTTGGTGCATCCCTACATATAATACAATCATATACAGTATGTATGCATATAGCATTTATTTATCACATTATAATTAAAATAATGATCATTTGTTTTACAGGTAAGAGTTAAGCCTTCAAAAGGCTTTGGAGTAAGATATAATAAAGAGCTGCATTTACTCTTCCATCTTTTGTAGTGTTTGACTTTCACTGTTTAATTACAATCCACTGTGCTCACCTTTTCTTTGCCTTAGAAGTCTGACCATGTGGCACAATATATAGGAATTACATTTTTAGAGCTGATTAGATCTTAATATAAATTAATGGATATTGAACCTGTTAATTGGGAATGAGGATTCACTAACTGTGGGTAACACAACCCACACCTGCTCATATTAGTAGCTATGTCATGGATTACACTATAATTCATTGGGGGGGAAGTTACTAAAGCTACAATTTATCTATTTTAATTAAAACAAATTTGAGCTTACTCCCATCTATGGATTTAACTAATTTATCAAAAAATTTGCTTGAAAAAGTTGGTGTGGGAAAAGTCTCAATAAAATCTTACTGTAAAGTTGCAACTGTAGTTGAAGTGAAATTCAGTGTTCACTTGGCTGTAAGCAAGTGTTGTGATTGGTGGTGCAGCTGCAACTCAACACAAGTTAGAGGCTTATACAGTATGTTGAAATTCTATAGGCATATGAAGCATATTGGGAAAATAAGTTCTCCTCCTACAATAGGATGATAAAGTTTAGTGATGATAAAATTATCAGCATTTATAAAGCACCACAGTGCTGTACAATGCAGGGATGTATACATGAAGCAACCTATAGCAACTAGTGATGGGCAAAATTGTGGCGAATTCCCACGACTCTCTGCAGGCAAATAAATTCGCTAAACGACAGGAAAATTTCTCCTGGTGAAAATTTGCCAGCATCTCATTTTGGGTGTCTAAAAACAGACACCCGTGTCCAAAAACAAGACATGGCAGCATTCTGAGAATTTTTCGCTGTTTTTTGAATTTCTCTAGAAATTCACTAAAAATTAGGCGAAGTGAGAAGCCCCAGATTCGCTGATCACTTATAGCAACCAATTGGCAGTTAGCATCTACTGAAACTAAATATTGATATAAACAGCTGATAAATTACTGTGAGTTACTGGATTTAAATTTTTGTAACTCTATACAATGCTTAAGAAATGCTTTACTGCGCCTTCCTTCAGTACATTGTTTTTATTCCCATACACACATATCTACACTAGCATGTATTTGCTTCATTACCATTTGTTGGAGCTTGATAATGAATGGTGCAGTCCTGCAATGCTCTGACAACCACTTTATCCATTTAGGGGAAGCTGAGCTAGTCTGGAGTCCATTGCTTGTTCAATGACTTGGATAAGAAAAGCTGTTTTCTGAATCAGAACAGGAAAATCATGCAGATGAAGCTTACAGCACTACACGACACATTTAAAACTTGTTTGTTGTTATAATCTTGTCCGCTCTGCAAATAACAATGCCGGATGGCTTATCAAGACTCTTTTGTTGTGTGCCAAATTACTTTTGCCATGCAACGACCCGTAAACACAACAACTGGTGCTTAAACTGAGATTGATGTAGCTGCTCTTTTTTTTCTGCATTTGCATTCATGTCCTTATCCCCAGCTGTCCTCTTCACTACACTAATTTCCTTAGGAGACATATCCCACTGAATTTCCCCAAATGCATGTCAGGATATCACAGAAAAGATCAAACTGGTTAAAATAAATATAAAATGGTATCTGATAAGTGCAAACATACAAGTTAGTTTAATACCAGATACAGTCACCTGGGTTTCACTGGGTTGGCTAACAGCAGAGACAGCAAGATTTTGAGTTACTGCAGTTTTGGATATGTACTGTACCAATACTCAACTGCAAGTCAACAGCTGACCTGGGGCTGCCAAATGGTAGAGGTGATTCCCTGTTATATATTAGATAGAACACTGGGGATAGATACAGTATGGCGTTTTTGTAGTAAGGAGGTTTATTTTTGTTAAAATGCCATCATTTTTTATAGTAACCTATTGTACTCTATATAAAGAGCAGGGCCTCATTTAACAAGGGCTAGATTCAAATGCAGGAATAGACACAAAATTAATGAACTTAGGGGCACGTTTACTAAGGGTCGAAGTGAATTTTGACTTTGACTATCGAATAGCCCAAAATTTGATTTGAATTTCGAAGTACTGTCTCTTTAAATAACTTTGAATTCACCACTTTTCTACCTTAAAGCTGCTGAATTGTCAGTGTAGCCTATGGGGGACCTCATGGAACCTTTTGCAATTCAAATGATTTTTATTCGATTGAAAACAGACCTATTCGGTCAAATAGGTACATTTTCGATCAAATATAGCCTTTAAAAAAAAATGAGATGGTCGAATTTCGAACTTTTTTCACTTCAAAATTCAACCATTAGTAAATCTGCCCCTTAATGTTGATACTTTTGCTTAGCCCTTGTATAGCAACCAATCAGACGTTTGCTTTCATTGCTCTAACTGCAGCTGCAGTAAAAGGCTAATCACTGATTGGTTATCATGGGTTACTGCCCAGGTGTCAATTTGTCCACTGACAATGCCTTCAAGAAGGCATGGCACCCTTTGCTTCTGCATTCTGAATTAGGCATAACCATTATAAACATGTATTTCTATAATCATCACTGGAAGGAAAACTATTGGGTTTATTTTATGTGTACATTTTCTTGTAGACTTAAGGTATGAAGATCCAAACTAAAGAAAGATCTGTTATCCATTAAACCCCAGGCCTGAGCATTCAGGATGACAGGTCCCCCACCTCTACTATGTTTTCTAGCTGAGCATAATTGTGCTCAAATAGCGAAAAGGTCCAGTGACAAAGACCTTCTCAGGCAAGAGAATATTTCATCTGAAAGTTTTGTACCAACTGCCTTCTGCCTTATTTTCTTTGTTTTTAGAACAGTTGCAAGATACAAAATATTTATCATTAAGGTATGACTCACAAGGGAAAATGCAGACACCTCCCAATTAACTCCCTGGCAATTCAATATTTATCAAGCAGACTTATTTGTCTGATAAATACAACTGGGATTTCTGTACTGCACTGAAGGTACTGTGTCTTGAAAACAGGAGATTATACTTGTAAATGCCCCACAGTGTATACTGTGAACATCAGCCTTGGTATTGCTTGTGAATTTAGTGTAATTATGTAAAGTGTCTTTTGGTGGAGAATAGACTGAGAAATTGCAGCTCTGTACACATATAAATTTAGATTCAATAGACTTATTTAGAAGTCTGAGCATCATTGAACACATTATTTAATACTTTCTAATGAGAACAGAAGAATGGCAGGTATTGATGTCGATCAGGAACAGCAGGTATTGCTAAAGTGAGCAATATAGATATGCATATTTATTAGCCAATGTGCACATTAATAAGACAAATATTGAAATTAACTATTTGAATGTGTTGAACTGATAAATAAATGCATTTTTACAACTAGAGTTTAACTCTTTGCACTCAAATTGGAACTTCTGGTTAATTTACTGAAGACATGTCACAATAAGCAGAATATGAGGTTACTCAAGATCCATTCATTCTGGAAAGATTTTGGCAAATGTAGAAATGTAATATCAGGGCCACCAGAATTGATTGTTAAGGATAAGCACAGTTGCTCTATTGCATTGGCTAGCTAATGCAGAACTCCTATTCTTTCAAAATAGAGACTACCCTTGATGCAGCATAGACACTTGGACCTCTCTTTACTGTCTAACCAACTGAATTATGTTTGCCAATGGACTGTGACGCTGCATTACTCTTCCGTCAGAGCCTATGCAACAGTTTCCTGCTTTCTGGAACAAACTAATGAATTATCCTTGTTATATGTTCCCAGGGAAATATTCTGCTTCTTAGCCATCCATTAGATCCCATGCAACCCAATAATATTTAAGGAGGTGACTACTGAATAACCCTTCCCTAAGGGACTGTCAATGTGGAATACCTCTTCAGTAAGTGTTGTTGAATTGGTCTGTTAGCTTTCCTTTAGTACAAGTGCAACTGTAAACTCATAAACTCTGTGGCTTATAACCTTCCCTAAGTAGTGATGGGCGAATTTATTCGGCAGCGAAACGGCAGCAAAAATTCGCCGCAGAAAAATTCGCCAACAAAAACGACGCGACGCACGACGCACGACTCGTTTCTCTGGAAATTCGCAAATTTTTCAGCGAAGCGAAACGTGGGAGTTTCGCCCATCACTATCCCTAAGAGCTGTTCTGCTCTATTATTCTTCTTACAGAGAATATCACCCTCAAGACCTGTGCTATCCTACTCCCGGGGTCTGGGGTGATGGGATGAGATGCTAACAATATACTGTACATGGGGAAGACCATTTATTAAAGGTCAAATTTTAGTGGTATTAGAGCTTTTTGAAACCACAATTAAGCTCTATTTCTCTAAAATCACAAATGCCATGAACGTTAGTAAAAGATCAATATAAAAAGTTTGAATGGAAACAAGTGCTGAATGATCCAAAAAAAAAAATATGAATATTGTTAAAACCTATAGAAATAATGTTAAAAAAGTCCAATAGGATCAGTGCAGCTCCCATTGGTTTCTATGGGACCTCAACAGCTTTTACTTGAAGAGGTTTTGTATTCAAGTTTTTCGTGTTTTTTTAAACTTAAGAAATCTCAAATGTTTAGAGAAAAAATTCCCACAAATCACAATCTGTTTTCAAAGGTAAAGTCATTTAAATGATCTTACAAGTCACAGTAGTAAACTTGGGGAGTTATTTGCTAAACTCAATTTTTTTTCTGGTCTAGGTATTTTAGGCAAAACCTCAAACGAGAATGTTTGAGATTTATTATACCCGAAGCTGCAAAAACTCAGATCCTGAAAATTCACCAACTCAAACGTGTCGAGGCCATATATAAATCACTGGAAGATGTCCCTTTTACAATTTGAAGATAATGTGATCTGCACTGGATTTTGTCAGATAATCTGTGGATTTAAAATTTAAACTGAAAAAATCGAGTCTGGTCTCTCAGTTTTGTTGAGTTTTTGTCCCATCCTGACTTTTACTAGTTATTTTATTGATAATTAAAATAAAGTCCTGGTTGGGTGTTTGGTCTGGGTTGGTTTAATAAAAATATTAGATAAATTTGAGTTTTAGTAACTAACCACCTTGGTGTTGTATCCTCATTTTCCCTATAATGTCTTGCTATAAATGTTGTGTTACTTTATTATGTTTTATTTACTTTTTAAAACCATGAACTTTAATTTTGCAAATGTTATGTCTGAAATTGTTTGAAAGATACTGTACCAAAAGCTGTATCAAATGGTAACTTAAAAATTGAAACCAGTGTTTTGTAGAATAATTTTATTTACCAATCTTCTATAAATACAGTTTAACTGTTGGAAACTCCTCAAAGGTGAAAACTGTGTATAAAATTTACGTGAGACAGAAAAAAAATTATACATGCATAATTTTTTCCTTCCACTCTCCTTCCCCATCAAAGGGATCACTGTCATTTACATTTTAATGTGGCATAAAAAGAACCCAAATATTATTGGTGGTCAGATTTATTATTTGTAGTGCCGGTGTTTGTAAGCTAGTAGTAATATATAAACTGTAGATGCTACTTTTTGTTTAAAAAATGGTTAAACATTGTGTAGTAGTAGATACTGTAACCAATGGAACAGATGTAATGTAAAAAAAATCACAGATGTTTTTAAGAAATTAGCAACATGGGAGCCTTTTTTTCTTTTGAAAAAGCATTTGTAGCATAGTGGATAGATGTCCTCGAACAATGTAGGGCATAGAGTGATAAATGCATGTGAGTTTTGCTCATCATTACTTATTATGGCAAAATACTGTACTTGTATTTATTTATTTTAAGTGCTTTAACTAAAATAAAACAGTACAGTGGCTAGTTTTTGGAACAGTTTTTTTTATAATAAAATAACTTTGCTTAAAGACCATTGGGAATTATTCCAATGTACCATAGCCACTGGGGCTACCTTTGAGATCTGGATGTTTTTCCCTCATCTCCCATACAGAAACACATTACTATGTATCCATGGAACTTTAATATTAATACATATGTTACATTTTTTATCGTAAGATATGTTCCTCATCATAAAAAATATATCTTAGAAAATCCATAAGAACATATGCAAGAAAGAATCTAGTGAATAGAAATATGCATTGTTTTGATGTTAGCTGATCAAAGCACATTTGTAATGCAATATTTTGCTCTGAAATTCTTTGAGACCTACCATAAATTGTATATTATGGGATTATGCAAATATAGTAATATGTCCTTCCATTTCTATTTGAAACACTTTGTTATTTTAAATTCAGAAGATTAGGACCCCCCTACTGTGCACTAAAAAAGTTGGTTTATGGATCAGCAGGATGCTTGGGGAAAAATAATTCTTTGTAAGGAAGGTCAGCTAAGAACAAGATGCAAAACACAGAGGCAATGTTTATAACATTTAATTTTCTCTATTATGGAAATGCTATTGAAATTATCAAATATTTCCATTTTTTTTACAATGGGGGCCTAATGCAACAGGGAAAAAGTCATCATTATATAATTTAGATGTTAAAAGAAACATAATTATGATAATTTTTGTCTAATTATATATTTTTACCCTTTTTAGCTATGAAATTGATTATAATCTTGCTCAGACATTGGTTAAGTCCTGTATCTGGGCCCCATAGTCATCTCTCTCTGAATCATATATGTAATATAAGTTTTTCCAGGAGCAGTAACCCATGACAAACAAGAAGATGCTTGCATTTAAACAGGTGACTTAGTAAATTTTACCTTCCCACAAATTTGGACTGGCTGTGCATTTTCATATCAGTTGGTGAAATGAATTTCCTTCCTCATCCTGATCTCTGGCCTGCAAATGAGTATTATACGGGCCACTGATCACAGAAAATAAACAGATTGACTTTGTTTCTTTTTATTATTATTACTATTATTTTTATTGTTTACATTTTTATTTGGGCCCCATACTTTTTATCTTCCATTTTCAAAAATTCAAAAATGAAGACCAATTTATATTTTCCTAAAATACAACGGTTTACATCATACTTAAAGCTAATTTAAAGTTAAATTAATTCTTTACAGTGATCAGGAAACAGTATATCTGAAAGATAAAGTGGATCAGCAGTCATTTTGAATAAAATAGTGATGCAACAAGTCAAAGCAACTTTAAAAACTTTTCCTAAAAATAAAGTATCAGGCATCCGTTGCATTCTTGAAGTATGTTAGCAATTACATGTAGCTGTAAAAATAATAAACACCCATACACCTGAAAATAGAGCACATTACAGGACAACTATCAATAGAGTTGCTACTAGTTGGCATTGACTCATGAGCACTTACAATACATAAAATCTCAATTCATGAAACATTCCTATCACAAACATATGGGCGGTTATTGATCAAAGATTGAGTTTTTTAATACCTCTAATGGTTTCTAATTTCAGAAAAAAACTAGAATCAGTGAGTTCGGGGTTAACAGTCCGAAAACTCAAATTGATCGAGTTTTCGAAAATAAAAACTCTAATTGCTCAAACTTATTGAGCTTTCAGGCAAACCCCTCTGAAAAAAACTCATACATCATGGAGGCTATTCACATCTTCAAATGGTTCATCATTTAATCATTCAAGGAGGAGAGGAATAGATGCAGAGAAGATGTTGCATACTACAATAATTATTCATTAAACTCCACCATTCAAGAGGTTGTATCATTTCACTATAAAGTATGGAAAGGATTAAAGCCTTTCTTCAGCTTCAGGGCATTTGTTATAAATCAAACTATTACAATACTCATATGCATATATGATACATAATTTCCATGTGAGAGTCAAAAAGCAATATGAACAGTAAAATATTAATGTTGCAAAATTCTAGATTAGACTTTCTGTGTGGTACTGACCTTTCTTCAATTGGAAGGATAGGGCTTAACTCATTTACTGCAGAGTAGAACTGGAATAAAATCAAGCTAGGCAGAATTAGGAACAGTTCATATCAAAATCAACATCCTAAAATGCATTAATGAATTATTAGAAACCATAGACACTCTCTCATATAAATTAAAAATCATTCTCTCAAATCAATAAAATTATTTTGCCTGTATCATTTCTACTTTATCATATTCCTCCTGTCTCTGATCTATTGACTGTCGAACTATAATTGTAGATAATTGAGTTATACTGCAGGCAGAAAGCACAACACTGTATTATTAGCCTGTTTAATCTTTGAATCTTTTGTTTATAACAGTGTTATACACTATTTAACTGCTGTCTCAAATAGGTCTACACACTGTCGCACTTGTTGTTCTACACTTTACCACTGCTCTCAAACTGCTATAGGGCTTAGCTGTTTCTAGAATTGCCAGGTGCAATGCTTCCTGCTGTTTACTTGTGCCTGCCATTTACGGGCAGATTTACTATGGGTCAAATTGAAAATTCGAATTAAAAAAATCCGTTTTAGAAGTAATTTTTGGGTGCTTCGACTATTGGATAGGCCAAAATTTCTTTCAAATTTTGGAAATTTTTGAAAATCAAAATTTTTTTGGGCACAATCATCGAATTGAACAATGCATTTGAACGATTCGAACGATTTTCATACAATCAAAAATGGACCTGTTCGATCGAAAATTGTCTGTTTTGATAAAAAAAACAAAAAAATTGTAAATCTGCCCTTTAATGTGCTTGCATCTGTAAAGCCATTGGATATCCAATCTAGCTTAAAGGAGAACAAACGTTATTAAAAAAAGACTAATTCAAATGTTGATGTTTAGTAAACAATTTTTCATGTTTTCTTACATATTTAATCATTTATTTGTGTGTTATTCCAATTGTTTACAGCTACAACCAACACATTCATGCTGTCATTAATATATTTTAAGTGACTGATTGCAGCATTGGTCAAAAATTTGCAATGCACTGCTAATACATAGTGATGGGCGAATCTACCCCGTTTCGCTTTGCTGAAAAATTTGCGAATTTCGGCGCGCGTTGCTACTGTCGCGTCATTTTCGTTGCATCACGTCAAAAACTTTGCGCAACTCGTTTTTTTTGCGAATTTTTACGAGCCGAATTTTCGCTGGCATTTCGCGAATTTATTTGCCAGCGGCGAATCGCAGGAATTTGCCGCAAATTCACCCATCACTACTGATACACAGCATGAGTGAGATGTTAGCATCAAGAAAATAATAAGATAAACACTAATAAACCACTTATATCTCTAGAACAGTGATCCCCAACCAGTAGCTCGTGAGCAACATGTTGCTCTCCAACCACTTGGGTGTTGCTCTCAGTGTCCTCAAAGCAGGTGGTTATTTTTGAATTTTAGGTTTGGAAGTGAGTTTTAATTGCATAAAAACTAAGTATAGTGCTAAGCAGAGCCTCCTGTAGGCTGATAGTCCACATAGGGGCTACCACAATATTCAATCATAGCACTTATTTGGCACCCCAAGAGAAGTTTTCATGCTTGTGTTGCTCCCCAACCCTTTTTACATTTGAATGTGGCTCACGAGTAAAAAAGGTTGGGGACACCTGCAGGTTTTAGGTGGTTCATTTGCGGATTCTAACCATTTCCAGAGTTGCTTCATAATAAATCTTGAATATTAGAGTTTTTATTTTTATTTTAAAGAATGTGAGTTTTGATCAAACAATAAAGCTCGAAAACTTGAATTTTTGAGGGAAAAACAATCTGAACCTTAATAAAGCTGCCCCACAGAGTTATACATTTTTTTTCATGGTTTTACAATAATTAAAAAGCATAAGATCCCCTATTGCAGCATCTTCCATGATGTGCTCTTACAAATGCACCTTAGGAAATAAACTATTAATAAAATGATTCTCTCTCATCCCACAGAGGCTGGTGGCTGGTCACCTTTGGACAGTGATCATTATCAATGGCTACAGGTGGATTTTGGAAATCGGAAACAAATCAGATCAGTTTCTACACAAGGTCGATACAGTAGTTCTGATTGGGTGTCTCAGTACCGCATGCTATACAGTGACACAGGTAGAAACTGGAAGCCTTATCATCAGGATGGGAATATTTGGGTAAGTCACTTTATACAGACATCTCTTCTAACGTTCTAATATTTTCTTAAACACCATAAAGTATTTGTGGATAAATAAATTTCAGCCAAGATATTGATAAATGGACGCTTCATGGGTATGAATATATCATTATTATGGAGCCTTAAAAAGCTGTTTTTAAATCAATGAGAAATTGTGTTGTCATACACTAAGAAAAAGATAGAGAGATAAAGTATATTGAGATACAGAGTTGTATATATTTATATATATTAGTTATATATATTAGTTTTATATATATATATATATATATATATGCATTCAACCCATTATCAATATATTAAGGACACTGAAACATAGCTCTGTGATTGCCAAACCTCTCTACTTAATTTTTCAGGATTCATTGTGGTCTGGCATGGTGCCGAGAGACTGGTGAATTGCTAATGTGGTGCCGCTATTCAAAAAGGTATCCCATTTTCAGCATCAAAACTATAGGCCAGTTAGTCTGATGTTGGTGTTAGGAAAGCTTTTCGTAGGATTAATAAAGGATAGGATACTGGACTTCATAGCACATAACAATACTATGAGTTTGTGCAGCATGGTTTTATGCATACAAGACTAACTTAATTTCTTTTTATAAGAGGTTAAGCAGGGACCTGGATTCTGGGATGGCTGTGGATGTGATTTACTTAGACTTTGCTAAAGCATTCGATACAGTGCCACACAGAAGGTTACTGGTTAATTTAAGGAATGTTGGCCTGGAACATAGTATTTGTACTTGGATAGAGAGCTGGCTAAAAGATAGACTACAAAGAGTGGTGGTAAATGGAACATTTTAAAATTGGACCAGTGTTGTTAGTGGGGTACCGCAGGGCTCTGTACTGGGTCCCTTGCTTTTCAACTTGTTTATTAATGACCTGGATGTGGGAATTGAAAGTATGGTTTCTATTTTTGCAGATGATACTAAATTGGGCAGAACTATAGGTTCCATGCAGGATACTGCCACTTTGTAGAATGATTTGTCTAAGTTGGGATACTGGACAGAAAACTAGAAAATTAGGTTCAATGTTGATAAATGCAAGGTTATGCACTTTGGCAAAAATAATATAAATGCAAGTTATACACTAAATGGCAGTGTGTTAGGGGTTTCCTTAGGTGAGAAGGATCTTTGGGTTTTTATAGATAACAAGTTGTCTAATTCTGGGCAGTGTCATTCTGTAGCTACTAAAGCATGTAGGGTTCTGTCCTGCATAAAAAAGGGCATAAACTCATAAACTCAAAGGATGAAAACTTAATTATACCTCTTTATAGATCCCTAGTAAAAACTCAGCCTGAGTATGTACTGCAGTTTTGGACTCCAGTCCTTGGGAGGGATGTAAATGAGCTGGAGAGTGCAGAGACGTGCAACTAAACTGGTTAGTGGGATGGTTGGGGTTGTTTTCTCTGCAAAAAAGGTGCTTGTGAGGGGACATGATTACACTTTACAAATACATTAAAGGACATTATAGACAAATATCAGGGGATCTTTTTACCCATAAAAAGGATCACAGCACCAGAGGCCACCCCTTCAGACTAGAAGAAAAGGATTTTAATTTGAAGCAGCATAGATGGTTCTTCACAGTGAGGACAGTGAGGTTGTAGAATGCACTGCCGCGTCATGTTGTGATGGCTGATTCTGTTGATGCTTTTAAAAGGGACTTGGATGATTTTTTGGAAAGACATAATATCAAAGGCTATTTTGATACTAAACTCTACAGTTAGTATAGCTATGGGCATATATGGTTTGTGTGAAAGAGTGGAGGGGTGTGTGTATGGATGCTGGGTTTTAATTTGGAGGGGTCGAACTTGATGGACTATGTCTTTTTTTCAACCCAATTTAACTACAGATGAAGCCACTTTGGATTTTGTGTGTGACACAGAATAACTTAACTCATATATCCCATTTTCCCCATTTGTCACAGCATCCCATCCAATTAAAGAGTTCACCATTAAAAACAATGGTGCTTTGGTATGCTAATGAAAAGGTTAAATTCATTAAATGAGTTAAAATGACTTTAGATAACATAGTTTCTTCAATTAACCCTGAGTCACGATGCATTTAACACACAAATCCAAGTGGCTGCATCTTTATGTAACTATGTAACTATATTTGTAATAAAGCAAGGTCAGTTTACTATGCAGACAATGCATTAAATATATTTTTACAATTCAGCACTAAATAAGCCAGTCAAAAATGCTAAATGAAGGAGGCTAGACTAGATGACTAGATTTTACCTTTTTAAATGAAGATAGATTAGCCACACATTTAACTTTTTTCTTTTCAACAGATTTATTATCAGTTCAGTGGGTTGCTGATTGTTGCTGAGTACAAATAATTGCTGTATATTTCATTTTGATTGTAAAACATTCTGCCAGATAAAGGTACTATATTTGTTGAAAAACAGACTTTTTACTTCTTTTAATGTAATTTTTTAGTACATCTAAGAACAGAAACTTTTATGGAAAAAATGGCGTTTAATAGAGTTTATATTCTTATTTATTTTTCTTATTTGTTTTCAGTACTTCAGAAATTATTTTTAAATACCAATATTTCTATGGTTGAGATTCAGCACCCTTTTATATTTTTTACCTTTTGCTGCTCTTAGCAAGTAACTGGCAATTAGATTTGATCAGTCTACTCCAGGTAGAATAATGATAGCAAATAGGGTAGAACTGTTGCACTTGCACAAAGATCGACCTTTGTCAGTTGGCATTGGCAGCATTTTTTTCATTATATTAGTATCTGGCACTTAATAGCATGCATCTGTCACCATGTCATTAATATAGCATTTCTTGTAGTAAAAAAAGAACCAGTGGGGACCCCTAAGGTACTAGTGATCAATTGTATTGCTTTTACTGTTCACTATTATTTTAATAGCTGTTCTGAAATTTCTATGTCCCTTTTCTCAAATCTCCTTGATAGTAGGCTAAAGAATACACTTAACTGTAATTAGAAACGATGACCAAGCAGTTCTAAAGTTGCATCAAAGATCTCTAGTAAAGATTTCTTGGAATTGCAAATTATAAATGAAATAGGTTTGTTCCATTAGTATGTCATTTAGAAGGGGTAATTGTTCTGCCAGTACTAAAGTTTGGGAATAGAATTGCAATACTTTTTTGCTGTCACAAATAATAATTTTATTGTTGTGTGAGCTGCTCATAGATAGAATAAGCCACTTGGAAGTCATTTGAATGCCCAGGGATCACTGTATGTCTGTAAAAACAGTGGTCAATCGTTGCAATCAGAAATGATTCATTCTTAGTGGGATTATGTCATGATTTTTATGGTGTAGTTTATATTTCTAAATTAAACTGTTTACACTACAAATAGTTCACTCTACCATGTAAAATTTAATTCTTTGCCCAAGTTTTTTTTTTTATTAGTTGTAATATTGGTATTTAGGCAGCCATCTTAGGTAATTTTGCCTGGTCATGTGCTTTCAGAAAGAGCCAGCACTTCACTTTCAAACAGGTTATTGTTTCTCCTACTGAAGGAGTCACAGTGGGACATGAATTTTTACTATTAACTGCCGTGCTTCTACCAGGGAGTTGTTATCTGGTTAACTTCCCATTGTTCTGCTGATGGGCTGCTGAGGGGGAGATGGAAGGGGGTGATATCACTCCAACTTGCAGTGCAGAAGTAAAGCGTGACTGAAGTTTATCAAAGCACAAGTCACGTGACTGGGGGCACCTGTGAAACTGACACATGTAAAGCCCCATGCCAGATTTCAAAACTAAATATATGTTTGCTCTTTGAAAAATGGATTCAATGCAAAAATCTGCTGAAGCACTACTATTGACTGATGCATTTTGAAAATAAAACATGTTTTTCCATGACAGCTTTCCTTTCCTTTCAGGAATGGGACTATTTTCACTTGTTTAAACGTCTTAACTCCTTAAAAGTTCTTAACTTCTTAAATATCATTCTAAAATTCCATAAAATGTTGCCAGTGCTTTTCAAACCTCTCAAAGGCCAACAGGCAACACATTCGCGGACAGAAAATGATTCACAAATACATCTGCAAAGTCTGAGAGTATTTTAGTTCCTGTTATTCACTGATTTGTTTGACACTGGAAGAATTACAACATCTTCCTTCTAGTGCAATTCACCAAAAGGGTGCTTTGATAGACTTTCTTCTGTTTGATTACCGTGGCAGCAAGTCAAAATTGCACTATAATTTCCTATGTTAGATAGCAGCAGGAGGGCTGATACAACACTGGCAGGCAAGATTCTTAATGAAGGATCTTCTGTCACCTGTAATTAAGATGTGGACTGCTGATCCAAGGGAACAAAGTGGCAGAGCTTGATGGATGGATTGCATTCTCATTGTCTCATTAACTATTTAAACAGCAGGACAATTTCTGAAAAAAAAAAGACAAAACAATGTTTACTATTAATCCCACAATGTACATCCATTTCTTTTTGTGGTTCAAGTAGATGCAACCTAATAAATAAACAAGTGAGCAAATTATAGTTATTATTTTACAGGGTTGTACATTACACCATATGAATATAATCCAAGATCTCCCTAGGTGGAATTTTGGTAGGATTTTAAAAGAATAATCACACTTGTCGTTCCCTCATATGAAATTGCTGACCCTTTAACACTTTTTATGCAAGGCTGGAGCCCAGGATATTTAGATAAATTGATTAAATCAAACATGAACATTATATACACTATAGTAGATATATGAGTACAATTATTCAAGGAAATTACTTGCAACCGACAAGTGCTCAGTGACCGAAATTTATTGAGCTTTAACAAGACATTCACATCAAGGCCATTTAAAATGGCAGTTTTATTTAGATGATCAAGAAAAGGTTTACTTTCAGTTTACTAATACAGTAAGATCAAATCACAGGTAAAATGTTTTTAAGGCTTTTAACTGTGTATTTTTTTCTATGGTTCTAAACTATTGCATTTACATTAATGGACAAAGTATTTACCATATTATAAACAATTTTGCCAAACAAATCCTTCTGGATAACAGGTCCCATAGCTGTACTATTAACATTTTTCATTTTAGATGGGAGGGCGTCTATGGCCTCTAATTCTGCATTAATATGATGCTGTTAATGAAGATCCAAATTATGGAAAGATCAATAATCTGGAAAACCCCAGGCCCCGAGCATTCTGGATAAAAGGTCCCATACCTGTAATATTAATAATTTTTACTTTAGATGGGAGGGTGTCTATGGCCTCTAATTCTGCATCATTATACAATGCTTATTATTTAATAGCTACCAAGGGGAAGATTTACTAAATTCACATAAATTCACATGAATGATTTGAATACCCGATTGAATTTTCAAAAATATTTGAATTTTGAATATGCAAATTAGGCAAATTCATCAAATATTCGAATTTGAATATTTAAATTCAATTTTATTCGAATATTCGAAGGTTGAATACTTCCCCTTTAAATTTTAATTCGACCACCTACTTCGCAAGATTAAACCTACCGAAATGGGGATCCTTCCCTAAGATCGAATATGGAAAATTCGATTGATCGAATAAAATCGTTCTAATATTTGATTCGAATATTCGAATGATCTATCAAATTTTCCATATTCGATCTTTCAATCATACGAATTGCGGTAAAATCCTTCGAATTCGATAGTCGAATTCGTAGGATTTTACCTCCCCACTATTCCCTGAATGAAAAAAAAATTCAAAATTCGACCTTTAGTAAATCTGCCCCTAAGTCTACCTAAACTTTATTCCTACTCTGCAACCACTGAGTTAAGCATCATCCTTCATGCAAAACAGACCAGTACCATGCAGAAAGACTCATCATGAACTTCCTAGTATTAGAATTTCAATTCCAAGTTTGCTCCTCTTTAGCTTTCTGAATCTCACAAAAAAATATCATAAGAATATTGGAAAGATAATATTATGATTAATTGCAATTGTTCTGCAAGCGAAGGAAGACTTTAGAGTAAAATCATAAAACCTTGAATGTTGGAGTTCTGTGAATAATGAATGGAGTATGCAACTTCTCCTCTGCACTTTTTCATCTCCTTGAATAAATGGGTAGGCATCGCAAATTATATGAGCAAAATATTCATATTACAACATTTATTAGTGATAAGGGATGATTTTTTGCAAATGATGCAATTTTTAAATTTATCCCAAATTTGAATGGATTTGAATATCACATTGTCCAAGTCTTTTGTAAATGGTTTGATATCTGGCCAGTTCTAAAAGGATTGATTTTATTCTCCCTGTTGAACTGTGTTCGAGTAAAAGTATCCTAAGTCATTAAAGGATCTCTAATTTCCCACACTTAAAAAAAATATTCCAGTTATTGCTTTGATAAAAACAATGATGCATGTGTGTAACAGCTAGCTCAGATCAGCTAATAGTGATCATCCTGCAGATAGAGCTTATGGAGTTGTGTAATAAAAGCATAACTCCCAACTGTCCCATTCTTAGAGGGACAGTCCCTCTTTTGACAGCTCTCCCATTTGTACTGGAAAGTCCTGTTTTTTTATCTGCACTGAACAGCCAGAAAAGAAACAAAGTTCCTAATTTAACTGGCTTTTGGCAGAGAGCCCAGAACAGCCTGGGGGGTTTCATTAAAGGAAATCCAAGAGGAGTAAACCTTTTTAACTATTCATTGTCCTCAATATGGAATACTTAACTGTTGTATCAATTTTGAATAAAACCATTTGTGTTTAAATTAAATTTGTGTGAGATTCAGACATCTAGCCACCATCTTGAAAAAGTGGAAGCCCCCATAGGCTTTTTCTTTTCACCTGCTCGAATACCATTCGTATGATCGAACGCCTCGATCATACGAATCGTTCAAATTTTTCGAGTGGTCAGAGGAAATTTCATGATTTTATCGAGAAATCGAATATCAAAGTAAAAATAGCCTAAAACTATTCGCTAAGCATTCGATAGTCAATTGCTTATTGAATTTCAGCCGAATAGGGAATAATGATAAATTTGCCCCTAAGTTTCTGGAAAAAGAAATTGGAAAGTTTGTGACTTTCTGGTGCATGCGCAGTAGCTCCGTAATGGCAAATGCTTTCAACTGCGCATGCGCCTGAAAGTCACAAACTTTCCAATCTTTTTTTGATGAATCCAGGAAGAAGAAGGTTGGTGAACTCCCGCTGGAGTAGACCTGGAAGGAGGTTAGGGTAACACGTTAGGGGCATTTGCCCAGGGGGGAAGGGGGTCTACACAGGGGATGGAGGAGGGATTTTTTCACCTATGGGGTTAAATTCTCCTTTAAAGGGGACCACATGAGACATAACTGTTCAGTGTGTTTGCAACTGATCCTCAACATGCAGCTCAGATTCTAAAGCCAACATTTATTACCCAGGTGGCTCCCCCACAAATTACTGATTGGTTCCTACCTGGTAATCAATCAGTGGAAAACATGAGAGGAAGTAGTGTTATGTTAGACATTCAGTCACTCCAAACTTTATAGATTACATTTTTGATTAACTAATTATATTGAAAACATTTTTTTTACTTTGCATAGCCTATCTATTCACCCAGTTTTTATTTTTATACTGAACAATTCCTCTAGAGACAAGGTTGCATTTCACCTTCCCTTGTATTTCCAATAAACATTATTTTATGACCTGTGATTGCTGTATATTTTGCTACTTAGTTCACACTCTATATACATATATGGGACCCATTATTTAGAATGCTCTGGACCTGGGGTTTTCTGGATAATGGATCTTTCTATAATTGGATCTTCATACCTTAAGTCTATTAGAAAATCAAGTAAACATTAAATAAACCCAATAGGCTGGTCTTGCTTCCAGCACAAGGTACTGTTTTAGTACTACAGATAAAAAATTTTATCATTTTTTAAATTTGGATTTTTTGGATAAAATGGAGTTTATGGGAGACAATCTTTCCATAATTCCGAGCATTCTGGATAAAGGGCTTTAGGATAACGGATCCCATACCTGTACTCTATATATTAAATCAAAATATATATTATATTCTTAAGAAAATCATATTTCAAACTTTGTCAACACAATGCAAAATGCTTCAGTAGTTTTATTTATTTGAATCAATATTGTCCTTAGGTAAATGACCCAAGAGATGTAGTCATATGCACACTTTATTGGTTACAGTCGTTGCATATGACTTTTTGTGTTTGAATTACAGTAGTATTTTAGACACGTAGGTTAATGAAATCCATAACTGGTTCACTGCAGCCAGCTCAATAAAAACCTTTTTGTAAAGCAGCCAGAAATGAATACTTTAAAATGTCCCAGCATTCAGTATCCAGGAACCTTTAGGGCAAGCAAATCTTTATCTTTGGATCCATAATATTGTCCCCAAGCTATATTTTTCTTTTTAGTTGATTTCTAACTGTGGAAATCTAAGTATGGAGATGAAAATGGGTTCACACTCTAAAATAATAATATAAAAAGGGACACATGCATTGTGCTGGCGCCACATTTTATGAAAGGTGATGGCTGGACAGTTTATCATATTTGTTGGAACTAGTAGGAAACCTATTACATCGGGATATATTTACACAATATCAAAAGGACTGACCCACCTGAGTTATAGCACAACAATTCCATGCTGTTGTGTGTATGCAATCACGCCCATGAATCATGCCCTATAATAAGACTGTCACTTTCACCTTCAACTTACCATACGTTTTGGACAGATTGTTATCTAATTATTATTACTTCTATTACGTGCCCACCAGTCAGGAGAGTATATAATTTTCCTGCTCTATAATCTGCTCAACTACATTTGTTCTTTAATATATGTTGGGAAGGAAAGAGGCTAGAAAGCATTTTAAGTATTACTTATTAAGTTCTCCTATAGTTTTTCTGTTTCTTCCCCTGACTGTAGTATGTATAGCATTCTGAAAAAATTAATTATACAGAGGGTGGAGGACCACCCAACAATTCTCGAAAGTGAGCTTCCCAAACATAATTACACATATAAAAGGATTCTCCAGGGACAAAACATACATACTAGTGATATCTAGTGATGTTGCTGATATTGAGACTATCATGAAGAAAAACATTGTGCAATGCCTTTGGCAACAATAACTTTGAAAGTAGCATTTTTTTTTATTTAACACCCTTCAACCCCCCTGAAACACTCTAGACGAGATGGGAAGGGGAAGTTCTAATTTTATGAAAATTTGAAGAAGAGTAGATAAAAAAGTACTTGAACGTTATGTTAGGAAGCCCAGTGTATTATAATCTCTAAGATTTTTTCCCTTCAGACTTCCCTGGATAGCAGAGGAACATTTTACTCAAATGATCAAGCACAAGTCTACGGGGCGATTTATCAAACTATGAGATAAAAGTTCACCACAAAAAACTCACCCACTTTCTATTCATCTCTATGCAATTTTTAGAATCATATTTATCAATGTGAAAAGTTTGAGTTAACCATTTGATAAATACGATGAGTTTTTCAGTGAAGAGCTCTAATCTCAAATGTTGCTAAATATGCCCTATAGGAGTTGATTTATTAAAATTCACGACATTTTCAATGATTCATTAAAAAAAGAACTGCAACTATATTTCAGTTCGAATTTTAAAACTTAGATTTGTATAAAACAACATTAAAAAGCTGCAAATTCTAATCAAATACCTCGGCTTTGGTTCTTTAGAAGTCAATGACAAGTATCTGTAAAGATTTCAAGCAACTTTTGTTTTTCATTCAAGTGGATGAAAACATTCAATAATGTAATTTAAAAATGAATGGAACAAGTGTTTGAAATTTTATTATTTTCCTTTTTGATTTATTAAAATTCACAATGACATTTTCAATGATTCATTAAAAAAAGAACTGCAACTATATTTCAGTTCGAATTTTAAAACTTAGATTTGTATAAAACAACATTAAAAAGCTGCAAATTCTAATCAAATACCTCGGCTTTGGTTCTTTAGAAGTCAATGACAAGTATCTGTAAAGATTTCAAGATTTCAAGCAACTTTTGTTTTTCATTCTAGTGGATTAAAAACATTCAGTAATGTAATTTAAAAAATGAATGAAACAAGTGTTTGAAATTTAATTTTTTTCCTAGTGACTGAACATAAGTGATTATTCCATTTGAGTATTTTATTAAATATGCTAGTGCTTGAGAATCAAAAGTCTATCTCAGAAATAGTGTTTTGAATTTTTTTTTGAATTTTATTTGAATTGGTGTTTTGATTAGAAAGAATGTTTTTGATTGAATAGGTCAGTTTCTGATCAAATTAAAATTGTTCGAATTGTTCAATTCGAATGATTTCCCCCCCAAAAATTTTAAATTTTGAAAATTTAAAAAACACCCCTTAAAAGAGACAGTAATGGTCGAATTTTTGAATTTGCATCAAATTTTGGCCTATTCGATAGCCCTAGTACCCAAAAATTATTTCGAAATTCAAATTTTTTTAATTCAAATTTTCACTTTGACCCTTAATAAATCTGCCACTAAACGAAAATTGGTAAATTGGCCTCCCTATCTACAAAGGGCAGTTAACATAGTCACATGGTGCATCACTAGCAAGTACCCCCAGCTGGTGTTTTTTTTGTTTTCAGTAAAACAGCATTTTCTGGGGAGTGAAAGCTTTTGGGGCACATTTACTAAAGTGTGAATTTTCTCTTGATCTAACTTGACAAACGTTCATCTCACTTCGCCAACTATATTTTCACAACAGATCTAATATTTACTAAAAATCATAAGTTCACTTTCTTAAGAGAAATGTGGTGAAATTTCCCCTGGTGTAAATTCTATATGAAAATTCGCCAGAATATTTCTCTATACAATAGTATTGGGGATATTCTCCCCATACAATAGTTGTGGGAAAATTCTTTAGAGTATTTTCTCTAGAGAATATTCTCCCTGGAGAAAATTAGCATGGAAAGGGTGATGGAGATTTAAAAGTGGCTATTCTATCTTTATAATGGGAGTTATAATTTCTCTTGGTGAAAATACATTCTTGTGCTTTATGAATTAAAGACTTTTCTCTGGAGAAAATTCACCTGGAGAAGAGAGATGAATTTACACTAATGCAAAGAGAATTTTCATCACTGCAAAGTTAATTTGCCAAAAATTGGAGGGTTATATATCAAAGGTAAAATTTCGAATTTATGGGGCAGATTTACCAGGGGTCGAATTTCAAATTGTAAAAAATTCTAAATTCGGCCATCAAATTTTTTTTTTCATCAATATTTTTTTTTAAATTGTTCTAATCATTTGATTGCATTGCTCGATTTGAATGAATTTGACAAAAATCACTCCTTAAAGGTTGCAGGAGGTCCCCCATAGGCTAAAATAGCAATTCGGCAAGTTTAAGGTGGCAAAGTGAAGAATTAGAATTTTTTTTAAAGAAACAGTACTTCGAAATTAAAAAAAATTTATTTTAAATTTTTTTTAAATTCAAATCAAATTTTGGGCTATTCAGTAGTCCAAGTAGCCAAAATTTTACTTTGAAATTACATTTTTTTAATTCAAATTTTAACTTCGACCCTTAGTAATTGTTCCCCTATGTGATACTCAAATGGGAGGTTAATTATGAAAAACCTTGAATGTCTAATATTCAATCTAATAGTCCCACCCTGAACATTTTAATCAAATTTGAATTGAGTTTTCCTGCAAAAAAACCCCCTCAAATCTCACATATTCAAATGGATCAATAGTCCTCTGCCATTGACTTTTAAATGATCTCAGCAGGTTTTAGGTGGTGAATATTCGAATTAGAACTGTTTTCATGGCCGAGGTATAATAAATCTCACATTCAAATTTTCATTTGAGATGGTGCTTTTAAATTCAAAAATTCACATCTGAATTAACCATTTGAATTACTAAATCTGGCCCTTGGTGTATTCTCATTTAAGTAAATTGGTTCTGTTGAGGAAAATCTTAATTTCTGGTGACTTTCCCTAAGGGACATCCATAAATACTTTTTCATCTGTGTCAGTGCAAACTGCTGTCAGTAAAACATTTCAGTTGTGTAACTGCCTTTCTCCTGCATTTTTGGCAATTACGCAATTGAAATGTTTTACAGCCAGTGATTCACACTGACACCAATGGAAAGATAGTTTGGGGCGATTTGTTGCTCATGCTGGAAGAGGTTAAGAATGTGCCATTATGCCTCAGGGACAGAAGAAAAAAAATAAAAGTTGACAAATAACATATGTTATAACTGGCAGAAAGATTACAGAAGAGTATCAACCTTTTCATTCAAACATGTAGATTATGTTCTGTGTGAATGAGCGTTTGTTGCTATGACAATTTAATTTTCAAATGTAGCTAGCGTATGACATATTCTTCTTTAAACGTACATGGTGCCAATGACTTTTTACAAACAGGCTACAGGAACACCATGGTGAGGATGTTTTAATGATTAAATGGAAGGATTTATACTTTCTGTCACATACACCTCAAGGAGAACAACTCCCTCCCCCAACGTTTTATTTTCTGCTTTATTCAACAAAATAGATTTTACAAGTTTACAGTACAATTAAGTGTCAAATATACCTGGAGATACTGTCTGGTTCTACTAGGTCCAAGCCTTATAGTGCTGATGCATATGGCCATCATTTATAGTGATGGGCGAATCTCACCCGTTTTGCTTCGCCGAAAAATTTGCGAATTTCCAGCGAAATTCGAGAATTCGCGAAAAAATTAGCGAAACGAGTCACGCGTCAGACTTCAGTTTATTTCTCTCTCCCTTTCCCCCCTCTCTCATTTTCCCTGCTGTATTCTTAGCCCAGAGCTATGAGTGAGCAGGTAAAGACAAAGGCAGGAAATGATGTCACACCAAGCTAATATTGCAGCTGCTATCTTAAACAAACATAGAGCACTTTTAGAGCTGTTTGGTAAAGAATGCAGCAGAATAAATATAGTGTTATAGCTTGCATTACTGTGGCTAAGCTATTGCCAAAACTGCTTCTGTGGCTTTCCTTCTCCTTTAAGTAATCAAGGGACACAATAACAGCTGAACAATAATGAACTAGCTGGATGAGAAACATTATGCAGTCTGTAGAAAGCAAATGTTAACTTTTATGTGCTTTTATCTTGTGAGGGATTTTGTGGGATTTTGTATTTTATGTGCCCATTTTGGTCATTATTCGTTTTTCATGAACTTAATTCAGCTCTATGATTCACATATCTCCTAACCAAGATAATGATTACAGCAGTCAGTCATCAAAATTAATAAAATTGTGTTACCTTGCATCTTGCCTTGCATAGGAAAAACCGGCACTCACGAAAAAATCATCAAATTTGCCTGGGTGCAATGCCACACAAAATATCGATAGTCCACAGAAGTAGTCGCACTCTCAGGTCTTACGAAGAATTATATCAAGTTTTATTCAGACAGAAGAAACTGACGTTTCGGCTGTTGTATCAGCCGAAACGTCAGTTTCTTCTGTCTGAATAAAACTTGATATAATTCTTCGTAAGACCTGAGAGTGCGACTACTTCTGTGGACTATATATATATATATATATATATATATATATATATATATATATATATATATATATATAAAGTGTAGGCAATTATATATTTGCTAAAAGTATATATGTATGCCTTTACATTCTTCATAAAAATAGCTATTTTAATAACTTAAGATTGTATTACAGCACCCCCCCCCCCCAAAAAAAATGTATCTAATATGGTTAAAAGTACAGACTACACAGCATATTCTAATGCATTTGAAAAAGTGAATGCCTTTTAATTAATTTCACAGCAGTCTCTCTCTTGTTGACAAAGGTTCCTTTAATGTTTTACTGACGTACTGAAAGTGACAATAACATTCAAAGTAAATTGTTATTCACTTGCATAGCTGTTGTGCATCTTTCCTCCATGAAAACTTGAACTAAAATATTCTGATTCTAATGTTAAAGTGTTTTCTCTCATTGCCCCATGATGTCTGTGTGTACCCACTAAGCAACCTTAATTCTTATATCGGGCTCATGATTAAGCAGTCACCTGATATCAGTAGACTTAGAAGTGCTTACCTTTATCATACTGTATGTGCCTTCAATTTATTCTTTCAATCAAATATTAAAGTAAAAGTATTAGGTAATACAGAGAGTAGCCATCCCTAGCTATAAATCTGAATACTGCAAATGAGTAGTGTTTAGTGTAGTAGATTATGCCTCCTTCCAACAACTCTGTAGCAATTATAAATGTTTAATTCATTTACTGTATGAATTCAGGTGTCCATTGCATTTGTTTACAGTCCTATTAACTTAAAAGGATACTGACTCAGGAAAACATGTTTTTTCAAAATCAATCAATAGTGCTGCTCCAGCAGAATGCTACACTGAAATCTGTTTTTCAAAAGTGCAAACATTGTTTTATCTATTTATTTTTAAATTTGGCATGGGGCTAGACATGATGTCGATATCCCAGGTGCCTTCACCCATGTGACTTGTGCTCTGATTCAGTTCAGTTCAGTCACTCTTTACTGCTACATTGCAAGTTGGAGTGATATCACCCCTCCCCCCAGCAGCCCATCAGTAGCTTATCAGCAAAACAATGGGCAGCTAACCAGATAGCAGCTATCTGACACCTCTGTTGAAGGATTTGCATTGCCAAAAGTGTCCCACCTAGTGGTAGACATGAAGACAGCACCCAATCAGCTTTTTCCTGCTTGGGTACTATTCTCATGTAGACCACTATAATGGGTCATAGTGAAGTACAATGAGAAAAGGACAAACAATGACTGTCTCGAAGCAGTTCCATCATGAAGTGCTGGCTCCTTCTCAAAGGTAAGGCACAATGCAATGAGATGACTAAATACAGCTAAAAATAAAGTTGGTTCAAGTATCTTTTTAAATGGTAGCGTGAATTAGTTGCAATTTTAACAGTGCAATGTAGGAATAAAAAGTAAACCATAAAAATCTTGACAGAATCCCTTTAACTGTGGTCCTCAGATGCTACTAAACTACAATAATCATCAGTCTTGTAGGTCAACATTAACTTGGTTGAGAAACAAACCCCTTTTGGTATTGACCACCCCCACTATCTCAGTAACTGGCATCCAATCAAAAACCAAATTAACAAGAAATTAGCTGATCCTGCATCTTACTAAATTGCTGCTTTTGGTATTGACCACCCCCACTATCTCAGTAACTGGCATCCAATCAAAAACCAAATTGACAAGAAATTAGCTGATCCTGCATCTTACTAAATTGCTGCTAAGTCCACTGGGATATTGTGAGCACAATTATAGACAATCTGGAGAATGTATATCATTACCCTAGTTAATGTTCCCTGATAGACGGTTTTACTGTAGCATCTGCCAAGGTAAAGAATAAAATTAGCTTTTACAAAATAACACATTTAGAATAAACGGTAACACATAAGTTCATACTCGAAAGATTGTGCATAGTATTTCACACCTAACGAAAATTATTATAATTAAAGTGGTTTTATTGCAGCTTTACTATTCAGGATCTTGTGAAAAATGAGCAGCAAAATAGGGTACCCCCATTATATTTATACAGAGCATTTAGTTAATGGATCACTTTTCAGTTGCTAATAAAGTTCTTATTAATATGCTTAAAAAAAGAGCTAAAATATAGTCAAGTATTAACTGTAAATTCAAAGGTGGAGTGGCATACTGTACATGTAAAAATACATGTTTTGTTCCAAATTCTAGTAATTTATTTGTTAATCACCCCTGATTCATTTGCAATTATGATGTCACTAAACAGAAGGGCACCAGATATACAGGTGATATTGTCACTTCATTCAGGGAATTAATGGTATTTATAACTTGAATGAACACTGAAGCCTCAAAAACACCTCCTTGTGATTGTTTCCTAGGAGATGCATACTTATTGAATTATTTAGATCATTATACAGCTTTAAAATTAATGTTAAACATTTTGTTACGGGCCCTCAATTATCCTATAGAGCAAACGTCACACTAAAAAACACAAGTATCAACACAGTTTTGTACCAAAACTAAAATGTTTTGGTACAAAAACACATAAAAAAAGAATTTCAGCTGTTACAGTTCTTTAAGTTCTCAAGTAAGGCTTTCTTTACACTATTGTTTTTTGACAAAGGGTGTAGAGAGCAGAGGCATAACAAAGTAGCATATATTTCAGATAGCACGAAAATCTAATATCCATTCCAACTACTCAAACCTCAGTCCTACTTACAAACAAATCCTTCCCTTCTCTCTATTGTTCTACTGCTACCAGCCTCACTGCCCTTTCATTGTAATCTGTCTCCACCATCCTTTTTGTGCTACAACATACATGGTCTTGCACTTTATAATTTTGTCATCCTTGCTTTTTTCTTTCTGCCTAAAATGAACCTTTGGTAATAGGTACTTCTAGTCAGCAAGCATTAATGCTGGGCCCAGGTGATCAGTGCAGAGAAGAAAGATTCTGTAAGGGAGCTCAGATCAGGGTTTGTGGAGGGTAAATAGGGAAAACCTGTGGCATCAAGGGACATACTTATTAGGGTGTAATAGAAAATAAAGCTGTAGTCAATTCTATGAAGATTAAATATTGCTTGATATTGCGCATGTAAACCCAAAGGGAGTTCCTATAAAAAAATAACTGCCTCTGGCAGATCATGCATCAATGCCCATGTAAATTTACTTGTGGCTGGTAGACTGTATAATTTATTTAAGTTTATATTTCCCTGCAAATAAACCTCTCAACCTTTGCAAAGGGTCACATTTACCTAAGCTCATTCACAAGAGGTCTGCTGTCGTTAATATTAAAGGGATACTCTTATGGGGGAAAAAATGCATCCGTTTTTTCATCCAATCCAGCAGAATTCTGCACTGAAATCAATTTTTCAAAAGAGCAAACAGATTTTTTTATATTTTATTTTGAAATTTTACATGGGGGCTAGACATATTGTCAATTTCCCAGATGCCCCAAGTCATGTGACTTGTGCTCTGTTAAATTTCAGTCACTCTTTACTGCTGTACTGCAAGTTGGAGTGATACCTTCTCCCTGGCAGCCTAACATTAAAACAATGGGAAAGTAACCAGATAACAACTCCCTAACACAAGATAACAGCTGCCTGGTAGATTTAAGAACAGCATTGTAAAAACCCACTGAGACTCCTTTAGTTACATTGAGAAGGACAAAAAACAGCCTGCCAGAAAGAAGTTCCCTCCTTAAAGAACAAGTAAACGTTTTTTTTTTCTATCTCTAAATTTGCTCTAAACAGCCCCTCAAATTAATGTACCTTAGTCCCTGCTGCAAGTCTGCTCTGGTTTCTGTGTTATCAGCAGCTTGTTTCACATTCTTCCTGGTGCAGAGTGAAGCCCTGCCCCTTAGCTTTCTGAGCTGACCTTATCTCTTGGACTAGTCCCGGAGATCATTTGCATACTATGACATAGCAGAGACCAGTGTGTGTAGCACCTTTTGCTTGGGGAAACTAGCTTACTAATGCACACACTGGCTCCCTCTTCCTCTCTATTGTGGAACAGCAGCAAATGGACTGCTCAGTAAACTAAGGGGCTGGGCTTCACTCTGCACCAGGAAGAAGGGGAAACAAGCTGCTGATAACACAGAAACCAGAGCAGACTTGCAGCAGGGACTAAGGTACATTAATCTGGGGGGCTGTTTAGAGCAAATTTACAGAAAGAAAAAGAAAAACATTTACTTTTCCTTTAAGTGCTGGCACAAGTCACATGACCAGGGGCAGCTGGGAAATTGACAAAATGTAAAGCCCCATGTCATATTTAAAAATTGAATATAAAAAAAAATCTCTTTTTTTTTTCTCTTTTGAGAAATTGATTTCAGTGCTATTAACTGACGTGTGTTGAAAAAAACATGTTTTCCCATGACAGTATCCCTTTAATGTTGCTCTGGTTTGGAGTAGCCACCTCCAAAATATATATCATGAAAACAAAAAAATTCTACTGGAGAGCTATGTCAGCGCAACTGAGTTTCTTTTTATTTAATGATGCATAGCACTACATGTTTCGGATGAAACCTTAGACCTTAGAGAAAGGATGCCAATGAGCCGAAACATGCAGTGCTATCCATGTTTAAATAAAACCCAATTGCATTGACACAGGTCTACGGTGGAATTTTTTTGTTTTCATAAAAATAAAAAGCTTGCCACCTAAAACCTAGTGAGTTTATTTTTCTCAATTCTTGCTTGTTAAAATCTTTTAAAAATCAGTCAGCAGCAAGCAGTGATTAGAAAAACTGCAAGTGTGGTCAGGAACTTGTGTAGTTTCTTCAACTGATTGCTCAAGTCTGGAGCATGGCCATTATTTACTAGTGGACCGGTCGCCCCAAAAAAATATTCAAAATCATATTTTATCACATAAGCCTAGCAAAATGAACATTAATTACACTATAGAAATTATTTTATTCTTGTTTCCTTCAGTCTGGGAATTCATAATTATAGCAAGCAGGCAGGAGCCATGTGGACACTGTTATTAAGGCAAGCCTTGCATCATCTCAGAATCTTGTTTGTGCACCAGAATGGGGGACCCGATGTCCATCCCCATGCCCTGGCTACACAATTAAATGGTTAAGAGAACTGGGGGAATGTGTGGGGAGCAGTGGCATCTAGGAAGTGCTGAATGGAAAGTGAAAGTAATTGTCTGCCCCGCCTCTATGCCTTAGGCATAGAGGAGTGGCAAACAATATTTGATTGACAGCTGAGATCTTTAAATGAGCTTAAAACAGCTATGAATGCTTTAATAAAAATTTGAAATTGGATTTCATGTTTAATTTGAAAAGGACTTTTATTATACAGATTTTTGTGTCTGGGTGACGGGTCCACTTTAAAGGCTATTTAAATTTGACCATCCTGATCTGTATATCTTATAAATAAAGAAGAAAAGCTTAACATTGATGCAACATATACAGTAGCTGATATATGTTTATCTGTCTTTTTCACTCACCCTGTCTCCTTTTCTATCCCTGTGTTTCCACATAAAGACAATGTTATTGATGTTTGGAAAGAAAAGTGTTCTAACTTATTGCAAACATTAGTTTTCAAGGAATTTGAGTCTCCTGTGATTATCTCGAACATCTGCATTGTAACTAATAATTTATAGAAACTGTAAATCATTGTGGCAAATCAAGCAGTATATAAGCAGCAGTGTTCTTTCAAGCGCCCTGCAATTGCAGATTAAACCTGGACAAATAGGAAGTATGTGAATTACTGGCTCTGCAGACATATACATTAGTTGATTTATGCCGGATGTAAACTAATCAAATAGAACGGTTACACTTTCTGTAAGAGAAGGAAATGGCGGAAATGCAAAACCTGTCTGGCTGAGGCTGCCAGTATTTGGCTGGTGGTAAGATTTGATTTCACTGAAAGTCAACATTTGCACAAAACATAAAATTAAGAATATATTAGTGTATTCCCACCATTGTATACTATAGGTGATACTACCTTATTGGAATATAGGGTCAGATTCACTAAGATTCGCTAGCGTTCGCCTCACTTCGCCAGACGAATTTTCGCCAGCGCTACGTAAATACACTATAGTGCAAATGTACGCTCAGGTCAGAGAATGGTAACGTAGTTGCGCTAGTTTTACTTCACTAGGCAGATCGCTGTTACGCTAGCTAAATTAATTTGCATACGGTGGGAACTTACATTATAACTATAATAGAAGTATATGTCTTACATATGCCATTACATTCCACTAAACAAGCCCAGGAATCCTTTAATAAATTATATAAAGTTGTCCTATTGCCCTACATGTGCCCCATGTATAGTTGAGTTGCCATATGTTAGGAAATATAGGGGGGAAGAAGGGTAACCCCCCAAAAATATTATCAATCTTTTTCAGACTATCACCCTCCTATGCTAAAATACGCCAGCGTTTTTTTGGGACTTAGAAAAAATTTTACATTACATTTTCAACCTCCTATCTATTGTATTGAACTTCGCCTGGTCTGACCACGTCTAGTTCATCTTAGTGAATTTGCGAAGTTACGATCCTTCGTTAGTGAGCAACTTCGCCTGGCGTAAGGGTGCGAAGTTGCGCAAGTCTATCTACTTCGCTAGCGAAAATTCGCCAGAGCCGGTGTTAGTGAATTTGCAAAGTTGCGAAATGACGTCACGCTGGCGAATTAGCACTTCGCGCTTTAGTGAATCTGCTTCATAGACTTCTGTAATGCAAGACTGCCACACAACAAGGATTTGGGGAAAACATTATAGTTTGATTACATTTTGTAGATCCCTGTATCAAAAACATGATTCATCCTATTAAATAACAGATGGCAAGTAATATTCTTCTTACTTCTAAAAGACTCCATGTATCTTTACATAATAGACATGGATAAGTAATTTTCCAAGCACAATTAGTGATTGTTCTTTTTCCATAGTAGCTGGCTTCATCCCTAACAAAACAAGAAAAATGGCAAAAATCGGGTGGGGGAAGTATTGCAAAAGTTCAACCGGCTTACCCAATGGAACATTGTCCTTAAAGTAAAAGGAAAGCTACCAAAGCAGTTCATTGCCAATAGATTAACTACAATAGTGCAAGCTATAAGACTTTATTTATTCTGCAGAATGCTTTACCATACCTGAGTAAGTAGCTCTTTGTTTAGAATAGCAGCTGCCATAGAAGCTTGGTGTGACATCACTTCCTGCCTTAGTCTGTCCTTGCTCACTCATAGCTCTGTGCTTAAATTACAGCAAGAAAGGGAGGAGGGAGGGAGGAAGAGATGAAAAGAGGAGAAAACTAAACATGTTCAAGTCCTAGCCCTGGAGGTTTATGCAGAAGTCTGATACAGAAACCCATGTATACACAATAGAAGGAAAGAAATGTTGTGTTTCTCTGACAGAGGACTCAGAGCAGCATTACTTTGAGGCTTTACTAGTGTATTCATATAGATCATTCTGACAAATCTTGCTAAATTTTAGCTTTTTCTTCTCCTTTAATATTCATATAGTTTCCACCAATCAGGATCTGGTATGCGTTTTCTTGTTCTACAATCTACTCTACACAAATTAATTTGCCTCTAGTCCTTTGGCACTATATATATCACATCATTTTTATCCTTCTGTATGTAGATTGCTCATACATTAAACACACTGAATGATGATAAAACTAATAGCATTTCCAGAATTGCAAATCATTTTTTTTTATCAACTGTCTGTGAGTCATCTATTCCTTATAGTCATAATCATATATAAAGCAGTAGTTTCCTAACATCTGGAGAACAATACTTTAAAAACAGACCTGAAAATAAAAGTCATACACAGTTTATTACAATGGAAAGCCCTGGAGCTATGTATGAGTGCAGGGGCTGCATGACAAGGGAACCGAATGACCAGCAGCCAGATTACACTGTATAAAAATTGGCTGAATCAGATGTAGCTGTTATTGGGTGAGAATGAATGAGTTAAAGGATAATATAACAAATTTAGCTTGTCTGCTGTGGAGCTCACCCAGTTTGCTGTCCTCCTATGATTGCTGCTATCGTGAGATTCCAGCCCCTTCCGTACCGGTTTGTACTCAAAGTCATCCACCTCACTTATCTGCGCAGATCCATGCTGGGAGTTCTCCTTTAATCAGTAATGATAATCACCTGTGCCAACACTTTATAAAATGTGAAGTTGTGTAACTCTGAGGAAGTGACGAGATACAGTCACAAAATGCATTAGTTCTTTGGACTGCCCTGCTGTAACTAGTATATGTGTGTTTCAATAAAAGCCACATTTTGATACTTTCAAGTCTCTCCAGCATGGATCTGCGCTGACAACATCAAACACTTTAAAAAAAAAATAATTAGTATACCATAAAAAAAAAAGACAAATTAAACTATAAAATCACACAGCCTATATTAAGAAATAACTTACCGAATCTCCTCTTATGCTCTTCTTCAGAAAAGGTGATCCATTTTGCGGTGCTCGATTTCTCCTCACTGCCTTTCTTATAGGAAATAGCCAGGGAGGAGAAATCAATTACCGTACAATGGATTGTCGCCTTTTCTGAAGAGGAGCATAAGCGGAGTTTCAGTAAGTTATTTCTTAATAAAGACTTCGTGATTTTAAAGTTTCATTTGTCTTGGTTTTTTTTTCATGGTTTACTAGTATTTTTTTTTTTTTATGGTACTGTAAGGCAGGGAAACGCCAGGCTGGGGGTGGAGAAAGAGAGGGATGTGATGTCAGGGAAAGAAGAAAATCGCTTCCTCATCTTCTGAGAAGGTAGAAACATGAGGCAGATCATTGTCTTTTATATAATGTTATTAGCTGAAGTACACACACTATATCCTCAGTAAGGCCTGGACTGAGAGTCAAAATAGGCTCTGTTATTTCAGGTACACAGAGGCCCAATCAGTCCACACAGAGGCCCAAACAGCCCCACCAGCCCATTAAATACCAAATACTATGGCACATTATAGCAGCCCCTCTGGTATTTGCCAGAACCCACAGATTGCCAGTCTAGGCCTGTCCTCAGTATGCTATTGGCTTTGGGGTAGAATTATTTGGGGGTAGAATTAATCTCTGGCTATATAATATATGTTTTACAGCAGGTAATCTCACTGTAGTCACCCAGGCAGCATGGCTGTAAGCCTGGGTCCAAAATGTATCCTGTGTATTATATAGAAATCTAGCCTGAATCCAACACTGAGCTGCTGCTACTAAAGCCCATTAGAGTATACAGAGAGCTGTATTTGGAGTATACATACAGGGCAATGGGGCTTGTTTGGAAATAGGGCAAAACCTGAATATGAAAACTCTCCATGGCTTTGCTTTCATAGGTCTGCACATTGCACTGTATTTCTATAGATCTAGTTACTTGATTCAGCATCCTCTAATTATACTGGGCTTTACTGAGTTACAGATTTCAGCTCATGCTCAGAGGACAATGTGCTACTACTGCAAATGGAACCTACATATAGTAACATCCTCTGTTACTACTGTATGTCTAACCAACAAGTATCTGCATGGTTGCTAGGGTAATTTGGACCCTAGTAACCAGATTGCTGAATAAAAAGCTAATTAACTCAAAAACCGCCAATAGTACAACACTAAACCAATTGCAAATGGTCTCAGAACACCACTCTCTACATCATACTAAAAGTTAGCTCAATGTGAACAACCCCATTAAGACATCTCTTTTTTTTAGGCATACTAGCATTTCATTTGAGACTGATGCCAACTGGCATCATTCTCATCACGATAATAAATGCTTTTTTTTTAACATTTTACATACATTTTTTTAAACTGAACCAGTACTTATTACAATATGGCTCCTTGTATAACCATGATATTATTCTCTGTATGTAGACAGTTTTATATGAGTGTCAGCAATGGTAGACATACTAGGGGATTGGCAAAAATGTTCTTTAACTTTTGAAACTCATCACATGCCAACATTTACGAGCTTCCAAATCAGATGATTGATTATGGAGTCAAAACTTCTTTGACTTCACATTTGGTTTACTGGACACATCGGAGGCATAAAGCGATATCGCATAAACTACTGTAGATGTGAAATTGCAATTTTAGCCCCAGGAACAATTGTTTTCAGCATTCTAATGATCATTTGTAAATGATGTGGCAGATGCCGAAGCAAAGAATTCAGTTACCCTGTCTAGACATAATCTATATAGACATCACACAGCTGACCCATATGAGGTCATAAATAAACTGTTCTTTCCCACTGAGGTCTCAGGAAAATGCTTGTCATAAAGAAATAGTGCTTTTTTGCTTATGGCTATAGAGAATTAATCTGCAGAAACAAGCAGTGTAGCAGTTCCTTTTATAAGTGAATGCTATTGCACTGCTAAGGTTTCTGTAAAAAGTGCAAACACCACTCTCATTTAAAAAAAAATTAAGATAAAATTTATGGAAAATAAACACTATAATTAAAGGTAAACTCCAGCTTCCAAACCAAAATTTGATAAAGAGGTCCACATAACACAGAAAGCCCTAATTGCATTTATTCATACTTTTTGAAGAAACAGGTAACTGTGATGGGTAACATCACAGTTACCTGTTTCTTCAAAAAGTATGAATAAATGCAATTTGCTATGCTGAAATCCAGCTAATTAACAGTTCTTTCTCTGCATCATTTGAAATCCTTCCAGGGAAGGTGGGACTAAACACTGACAGCTCTCTGATGATACAAAGTAACAGAAGTCAGTCAGCTCAGCAAAGTAGTCAGAAAGATCAGCAGGAGAGCAAGGGGCTAGGCTTTGGAAACTATAAGAAACCATTAAAAATCATGAAAAGTTTGCATATTTTTTAATTTAAGTAAATTGCAAAATTGCTTGAAATTATGTTTGCATTTCAAAAAGCTTAAGTTATGTTTTTTGTGGAGTTCTCCTTTAACAGGCATAAATACAAGAGAAAATCACTCATCCAAAATAATATATGACATGTTTCCGATGGCATACAATGTAAAGTATATAATGGTTATGTACCTCAAAGTTTTTTTCATGGAAAAATTTACTTTTCATGAAATTAAAGAACCGGTAACTCCAATTTTGAAAATGCCATAAGGCATTTACACAAACAGGGATCATGGACTAACTATGACGCCACTGAACATATTACTGTACATGTGTTGGTGCTTTGTTTAGATAATAGATCAAAAGTGGATGAACACTGCATAACTATGGGGTAGTGCAGTGCAATAAAAACATTACTATTGCTAAAAAGGAAGCATGTTCCACAAACAGAGTGGAATAACTTTTATATCTGCTCACATGAATGATTTATATTTAATAGTACTGTTTTTATTTTACTATAATCAAAGATAAGGTAAAACAGGCATATTGTATATATTTTCTCCCATAATGGTCCACAATTTCTTTCTAATTGGATGTGCAATACTCAATAACACCCTATTTGCTGTCCAAGTATTTATTCTGTTATCCAGAATGATTGGGATCTGGAGTCTTACATAAGTTGACCTTTAAGGCAACTAAGCTAAACATTTAAACATACAAAATGGCAGGGGGGGTCATCATTTTAGTCATTGGGATTGCTTAATAAATTTAAATCTTCTTTTTTTACCTTCAGTTTCCTTTAGACCTCTATAAAAATAAGATGATATAAGAAATATTCATAAGCATAGCTATATTAATTACATTTTCAGCTGTTTTCAAAATATCTGATGTTCCAATAAGTAAAAGCCACACCAGTGCAACAATATCATGATTAATATTTTTAGCCATTCTTGTTGTTATTAGGAAATTATCTGTGCACATTATGTAGCATGCTAAGTTAGGCCTTAGATTGCTGGCATTAATATGTAGTGTGAATCTCATTAAGTGTATCATTAAGCAGCTTGCATTGTTAAGCGTATCTTCTTCTAGCAAAACAGATAAGTGGATGGAAGAGGGTTTCTCGTTCAGGAGTTTGACTTATTTCAAAATGTGATTAATTCTATTATGTGATTCATTCTAATAAATTAGAAAATTCAACTGAAAAACACACTGATGAAAAAAGTCACCTGTTAAGGTATTTACTTTTAGCCATTCATCAACCTAACCCATTTAATAGTAACATTTTTAATCTTCAATCTGTTGTCATTTCTAACACAATTTCTGCTTATAGGTGTAGCCCTCCCACATTCTTCCCCACAGCGTGGCTATTTATTAATAACTGTGTATATTGAAAAACTCTTTAGCCATTGCACAAAGCATCTGGTCTTAGGGATGCTTAATTTATACATTTATACATACAGTATAATTCATATATGAAATATCTCTTATTCTAACATATCCCAGAGCAGTAAATGTCTTACTGTAAGTAGTATGAAAATTGTAAATGTTTGTGTAGATGTTGTATACTGTATGTCTGAATTGGTGCAATAAGTGCCCATTTTTCAAAGGTAAAATTTTGGTACTAAAGTGCTGTAGGTTACAGTATGTGAAACATATGTGCCAGTTCCCAGCTCAAATGTTATCCAGGTGCTCCCAGAGGTAGTCTTTGAGTTTAGTTCTAAAGACATTTGAAGGAGGATTTTCTCAGGAGAGATTCAGGAATGGCATTAAAGGTTTCCTGGGCTTGTGTAGTGGAATGTAGTGGCTGTAAAATATACTTCTATTATAAGTTAAAGTTCCCGCTGTATGCAAATTAGGCTTCGCTAGCGTAACAGTGCTCTGCCTAGCGAAGTAACACTAGCGGAACTATGCTACTGTTCGCTGATCTGAGCGTAAATTCGCACTTTAGTGAATTTGCGTAGCACTGGCGCAAATTCCCCTGGCAAAGTGCGTCGAATGTTAGCGAAGCCAACGCAAGCGAATTCTTAGTGAATCTGCCCCGAAGTCTTTTCTCCATTGATGGAATGGTTGCTAAACACTTTGCAAAAAGATATATTACATTTTTGGCATTGCCCATATTTTCCTTCTGGTCACCAAATAATGGTCTATCTTCACTGGGATAGAGTTGCCTATTGGTTACTAGTAAGAGCGAATATTAAGTGCACCCAATAATTTATATCTTCATAAATAATTCTTTGGGGCATAAATGTAAAGCAGATCCGACTTTAAATATATTATTCTTTTTCCTTAAGGGCAAAACTACACGGACAATTTCATTTGATGTATCTGATGCTGGGGAATTAAACGCATGCGACAAAAACAAGGCAACTAATAGAAAGTCAGATGTTGTCAGATGAAGATGCAGCTTGCCTTTTAGTTGCCTTGTCACATGTGACTTGCCAACAAAGTCGAAAACAGAACAAAATCGTCGGTGTAGTTCTGCCCTAAGGTGTTTTTTTCTTGTTAGCGAATTTACTAGTGATGGGTGAATTTATTCATGCAAATTTGTGGTGAATTTCCACTTTTAGCTGCTGGCGAATAAATTTGCTAATTAGAGAAAATTAGCAGGGCAAAAATTCACCAGGGTCAAAAAAAACTTTGGACGCGAGTCGGAAAAGTCGCTCACGTTATAACCGTTGGACATTAAAACTATTAGGACACCCATTGATGAAAGCGTCAGAATTGACGTGGGTGTCAAATTTAGCTTTTTGCGTCAAGTTTTTTGCTGTTTTCTGCCATTGCTGGGCAGTGAATTCGGGTCCCCACCAGTGCATTTGCTGGGCCTGGCATTACAATATGCACTGAAATCATTGATGACAGAACTAAAAGACAGATCTCTTTTTATTTTTATGTAACCCATAGAATCCACTAAGATGTTTGCTTTTAAATAGCTAACCAGTTAATGCTACCTGTTGACTTGTTGCTGGACAAACTTGGTGCCTTTTATTACATAACTCCCTTAATGTTTTATCCCTCAGCACATCATGTGAAATACTATTGCATATATGTTTGACTCTTTTTTAAACAATTGTATTAAATATCTTAAGTTCTGATTCTAACTTTAAATAATGTGCTCTTGTTCTAGCCGCCTTCTTCTGAAAATTGCTATCTTTCTGAACTCCCATGATATATTTGAAGTTTATCATACCCGCTCTTTCATTTCTTTTCTTATAAATTATACATGTTGGTCCAGAATTCTTTCCTTACATAGTTTTTTTCATTTAGTTTAAACAATTTGCTTGAACATTACATGATTATTGACTAGGTCCCAATCTTTCTCTTCTTGATGGCAGTATATTGCTATTCAGTTCAATAAAATATATTGAAATCAAAGTACTTCTGTCTGATTCAATATCCTAGGTGGAACTGAAAGAAAAATGTTTCTTAAAATAATTATCTGAAACTGTTATGCAGATGTCTTTGTTTAAGTGAGACATGACTTCTCAATGCAAAGCAATTATACAAGGCAAGATCTCTTGTCAGTGATGACAGCTTACATAAAATATTTACCTATTTTTCTGTTTGCATTTATCATAAATGTTAATCTACCACTAGCATTACCATAAGGGAGTAGTATACATGCATACATCCTCCAGCTGCTTTAGAAAACATCTGTCAAGTGTTGAAAACCTTAGTTTTGTACAAAGCATTACAATGTTGTTTCCTGTAGTTTCTTTATACAGTATTTCTAAATTAATCCATTATATATATTGGAGGATGGAATGAAGATTAAGGGGTAGATTTATCAACGGTCGAATCATCGAGGGCTTTTAGCCCTCGAATTCGACCCTTGTTCGAATATCGAGTTTGACAATTTTCGATTTCTCGATATAATGGTTCGATCGAACGATTTCACGAAAAAAATCATAAAATTTTGTTCGATTCGATAACAAAACAAAAAAACCTATGCGGGATTCCCATAGGCTTGTATTGCAATTCGGTAGGTTTAATCTTGAGTGAAACACACCAAAAAAAACTTGAACATCATGAAGGCTATTAACATCTTCAAATGGTTCAAGGGATCTCTGCCATTGACTTCTGCATGACCTTGACAGGTTTTAGCTGGAGTATTTTTGGATTCTAGCTATTTCCAGCTTTGGGGTATATTAAATCTCGACAATTCAATATTTTTTTTTAACCAGAAAATTAGAGTTTTGGCTGAAAAAAATTCCCATTTAAAAGTCAAATTTTTTGGATTATATATAAATTGACTTTCAATAAACTGACCACAAAAATATTTATGTTTTTGATACTGTAAGTTGTTGCTACCAATGGATATTTGGATGCGAAGACCATTGCAGAAGGTATATTTATGAAGCATGGCTAGCATATTTTAATCAAAATGTTCAGGAAATTCTTACGCTGCTTCAAATAAAATCTCTTTTCTTCTAGTCTGAAGGGGTGGCCTCTGGTGTGGTGGTCTTCTTATGAGCAAAAAGGTCCCCTGCTATTTGTCTACAATGTCCTCTAATGTAATCATGTAATGTCCTCTAGTGTAATCATGTTCCCCTGCAAGCCCCTTTTTCCAGAGAAAACAACCCCAACATGGACAGTCTAGTTTAATGTAAGTCTTCCATTCCTCTAACCAGCATAGTTGCATGTCTCTGCACTTTCTACAGCTCAATTATATCCTTCTTAAGGACTGAAGTCCAAAACTGCACTCCATACTCCAGATGAGGTCTTACTAGGGATCTATAAAGAGTTTATGCCCTTTTTATGCAAGACAGAACTTTTTTTATTTTTTTATTTGCTTTAGTAGCTACAGAATGACACTGCACAGAATTAGACAACTTGTTATCCATAAAAACCCCAAGATGCTTCTTATTTAAGGAAATCCCCAACACACTGCCATTTAGTGTATCTTATATTTGTTTTAATTTTGCCAAAGTGCATAAGCTTGCATTTATCAACATGGAACCTAATTTTCCAGTTTGCTGCCCAGTTTCCCAACTTAGACAAATCTAGTACTGTATCATCTGCAAAAATAGAAAAGCTACTTTCAATGCCCACCTCCAGGTCATTAATAAACAAGTTGAAAAGCAAGCACCCAGTACAGAGCCCTGTCCAAATACTCATACTAAATAGAAAGTACCGGGCAATTATCACCACTTTCTTTGAATTATAATTAATATTAATTTTAGGGGAGATTTTTAAAAGGTCCAGATGTAAATATTGTTCATCTCAAGGAACAAAAACAATCTCTTAAAGAGCACGTTTTTTTCATCTTTAGATTATTCTAGTATATTTCACTGGTGTAAATTTTTGGGAGGTCACACCTACCAAGATGCATTTTGACCAATCACCACACCATAGTGTACTTGAAAAGAATTTTTTTTTTTTAATATGTTATTTTTTATGCTCTCCAACAATTTGCTCAACGATGCAAGTAAATATTACCCAAACTTTGGAATGTAAGAAAAACAGGTTATTCAAGATAAGTTTTGACGGAAATCATGAATCCCAGTTTTCACTGTAACATTTGATTATCTGAGGAAAAAACACTAAGGTGGTTATTTGCTAAACTCCTAATGCAAAAATGACAAACATTTGTGATTTTTTTTTTTAATAAAATCGGACTTGTAGAAATCATGAATTTTTGGGAATTTATTAAACCCTGAAGGAAAGAAAAGTCCAAATCTGAATATCCCACATCTCAGACCTGTTGAGGTTGCCTATAAGTCATTGGGATAAGTCCCAATTATTTTTTGATGAGTGCTGGGTTTTGGACAAAATCCAAATAAACATGAAAACCTGATTTTTTTTTCCCGCAAACAAATTTTCGGAAAAATGTAATAATAACTATGGGGCACAGTTGCTAAGGGTCGAAATGAGTATTCGAATAAAATTCAAATTAAAAAAATTCAAGTTTCAAAGTAATTTTGGGCTACTTTGACTATCAAATTGGCCAAAATAGAATAGATTTTTTTTAATATATGACAAGACAAAGTAGTGGCCCTTTAAAATCATTCGACTTCAACACTTCACCAACTTAAAGCTGCCGAAAAATGACTTGCTACTCGTTTTTTTCAGCAAATTTTTTGTGGCGAATTTTCGCTGGCGTTTCGCGAATTTATTCGCCAGCGGCGAATCGCGGGAATTTGCTGCGAATTCGCCCATCACTAATTATATTCCAAAGCCGATAAAAATCTGAATTGGAAAATACTACAGATAAAACCTGCCGCAATAATGTCAAAATCGATGGCAGATGTCCCTGAAGATGTTTCTTGACATTGTGATCAAGCGACAACTAGTAGGATTTGGGCATCAAATTTGAAAAAGTTGTATGATCTGAATTTTGTTACGCCTTATCGAGACTTTTCCTGCACCAACTTTTTTGAGCTGATTATTTGATAAATGAGTAAAATTCGTGGATGGGAGTTAGATCCACTTTTTTTTTTTTATGAAAATACCTCCTAATTAAGCAAGAAATATAAACAGCAACTCACCACAACAAGGAGCATGGATTTCTATAGAGTTTGCAGGGACAGTAACAGAACAACCTTTCCCAGCATGCAGACCCTGCATGGGCCTTATCAAAAAATGCCACTGCGCTACATGTAGCGACTCTTTTTGTCCCTCTTTCTATTTCCAAAATGTTGGGAGTTATTTTTTACCACTGTCCAACAAACTAAAGGAACAGCACTAACAGACATTGATTTGGAGAGAATCAATACAAAAGGGCTCCAATGTACACAAATCATTTGAGACTGTGACTAGGGAGTTAATATAGCATTACAGGTTGCTGTATATGTTATATAATAGTGTTAAGCTGTTGCTGGTTTATACAGTAATATACAGTACATGTTGTTTAATATTGCTGGTTATATTCAGATTCATGCCATTTACTACTCTTGAATAATAAAAAGGGATCTTATTGTTTAAGCAAAATTTACCTTGCTGTGGATAGCCTGGGAAATGTAAGGGGTGTCATTGAGTGTGCAGGAGTTACCTATTCAAACATATTATCTTCACCCAAGGGTGTGCTATACCCACCTAAAATTTAGAATATCCGCACATACTTTGTTATGGCATCTCTGTTGATAAGAGCTAATGATAAAACTTGCAATTGTTTGCACTAGTCTTCGGATATCAAAATCTCCAACTACGAACACTAAAAAATGTGCATCTTAGTCTATTTCTTTGAAACTACAGAACTGTACGGCAGCGAGTTTCATCAATATATCTATTTGCTGTAACCTATTAACCCCGATTTCACTGCCTGAGAATCCTACACTGTAGTAGAAATCCATAGAATGTACCATATCCAATTAAATCATCACAATACAATTAAGATATTGTGATTTTGTCTAATAATTAATAATAACTATTAATCACAAAATTACTGATGTAAACCCACAAATTCGTAAAATAATTACAAAAAAAAGCACTCCACCTCCTCATATGGAGAAGGATACTACTTCCTGCAGGGGGTGAGTACTACTGCTTTCAGCCTCTCTTATCTCACACTCACTCATGAAATACTTCCTCTTTCTGAAAATCTCTTTTGTACTACTCAGGTTTGTTTGTTTCATTTCCTTGTTTTGTGACAAAAAATTATGAGATTTCCCTTCCTTCACCTAATTTGCTTATGAGATTTCCCTTCCTTCACCTAATTTGCTTATGCAAGTTAGGATTCAAATTCGGTTCGACCAGGCACAAGGATTTGTCCGAATCCGAATCCTGCTGGAAAAGCCCAAATCCTGGATGCTGGATTCAGTGCATCCCTAATTTTGACTACTGGTATGTGTCACAGCTCCGTAATACAGAAACGCTGTGAACTATCTAAACTTTCTATATTTAAGTGGATTTGTCCCTTTCTTATGCAGTATGTATTAGGTCTATTTCCATTATGTTTGTATTCCATTGTTTCTTTTTGCTGTTGTTTAACTATACATTCACTCATAATAAAACAATAATAAAATTTAGGTTGTAGGAAAGTTATACTACAATTTCAGATTTACTACTGTAATACAAGAATAAAAAAATTACCCTGAAGTGCTTTGCCCGAATAACTATTATTGTAAGCGTTTTTCACAGCTATTGAAGAGCAAAGTGTATAGTCATGGGATCTATTCTGAGATACAAAAAAAAAAGATACCAAGCATTAGCTGTACTCATGGAAACTGTTAAGGCTAAACGCCTTAGACTATTCAGTCCCTGTGGTGTTTGTCTCACAGTAACAGATAAAACAGCCTTTTCTCCCAGAATACGTTTCATTTACGAAGGGTACTGGGATGGGTTATGTAACTTTAAAGGGCTTATTTATCAAAAATCGTATTTGGGAGATTTTTTCTACTTTAAATTCATGCTTATTTATTGAAAATTCAGAAGCTTTAAAACCTCAATAATTTTTCATGCGCAAAAAAACCTAGAATTCATGAGTTTACAAGTAGTGAACGACGAACGTTTCAATTTGCTGAATTCGAAACAGTGAAAAATTTGTGAAACGCTGCGGGGGAGTCTCATTTTGGACGCCGGCACACATTCACGCTGGTGTCCAAAATAAACGGACGCATGCATTGAAAACCAAGTGGCGCGCATCTCGTTTTGTATGCACACGTCTCATTTTTTTGATGCCGGCAAATTTTTGCCAGGGGAATTTTCGTGAATGTTTTGTGAATCTATTCGCCTGCGGCAAATTGCTGGAATTCACCCCACATTCGATCCAGGCAAATAAATTCGCACATCACTATTTACAAGTTAAAAAAAATGGCTTGAATTTTACTTAGGACAGCTTCCATTGACTTCTACATGAACTTGCAGTTTTACATTCAAATTTTTCAAGATTTTTGTGCTTAATACATACTAAACATTCACATTTTTTAAAATATAATTCAAACATGAGTTTTTGTTAAATTATGGCTAGTGATGGGCGAATCTATCCCGTTTCGCCAAAAAAGATGAGTTACGTCACGTTTTTGAATGTTTTTGTGCGTCTCATTCTTTTAAAGCCAGCGAATTGTCGCTGGCATTTCACAAATTTATTAGCCGGCGGCGAATCGTGGGAATTCGCCGCAAATTCGTGCCTGGCAAATAAATTCGCCCATCACTAATTTTGGCAAGAATTTGAAGTCAGACATTGATGAATCACCCCCAAAGGGGCACAAAAGTGTATCCTTCAGTGCCTAAAACTAAACACATTGTAGATGTATATGTCGGGAGGAACAAGAAGTTTCCGTAGCCGAATGCAGGCAAAGTTTTGTTAGTGTAAATTTGTCAGTGTACGCATTTCAAAGCGAACTTTGATCCAGGGACTAGTCCGATTACCATTTTGGAGTCAGGAAGGAATAGGGTTTTTTATGGCCTTCCTCTGGATCAACTAGCAGTTAGGCAGGTTAAAATAGTTGAACCTGATGGATGTGTGTCTTTTTTCAACCTGGCTTATTATGTTACTTCTGTGTTACTATGTCACTAACGTTCATTTCTGCCTAGTGAAACTTCGTTAGTACACTTACACTTAGGGGCAGATTTACTAAATTTGTGTGACGGATTCGAATGGATTTGAAATTCTATCGAATTGTAAAATTACGAATTTTAAATTTGGGCACTTTAAACATCGAATTTGCAAAATTCAATTGTATCGAATGATTCAAATAGATTGAATAAAAATCTATTCGATCATTCAACCATTCTATGATCAAAGTACGATCGATCACTTTGATTGTTTGATTCGTATGATTTTTTCAAGTAATCGAAGAAAATTTAACGATTTTTTCGTAAAATCATTCGATCTTACAATTTTATCAAAAATAGTCGAAAACCAGTAAAATCCTTCAAATTCGATGTTCGATTTTGTCGGATTTTACTTCAAAATCGTACTAGGGTCGAATTCGAGGGCTAAAAGACAAAAGAAATCCTGTATTGTCCTAGACATGAGCCCACCTTAAAACAAATGTGGCATGCCCCTCAAATGGTTAAAGAAAGTTCTAAATAATTAAATAACTTTTAAATACAATCCCACAAACAACAGGGTTTTTTGTAAACATTTTTATAAATTCTCAGCATACAGGATAAGCTGTCCCTCACATACGTGTACAGTAACATTGAGGAGGATGTAGCTTCATGTTATCAGTTGGCCCGGTCTAAGCTGGCAAAGGAAACCGGCGAAAGGTTTAAGTTTATGGAACATTAGTCCTTTAGTTAGTTTTTGGAGTAAAAATTCATTCTACAATATAAAACGTAATTCCTGAACTAGCAAGTTTTTTTTAATTTATAATATTGGTGTGTAGGCAGCCATTTTTGCCTGGTCATGTGCTTTCAGAAAGAGCCAGCACTTTAGGATTGAACTGCTTTCTGGTAGACTGCTGTTTCTCCACATCAATGTAACTAAATGTGTTGCAATGGGACCTGGATTTTACTATTTTAATGCTGTTCTTATATCTACCAGGGAGCTATTATATTGTGTTAGGGAACTGTTATCTGGTTACCTTTTCCATTGTTCTGTTGTTAGGCTGCTGGAGGGAGGGAGGTTGGGGGGTGATATCACTCCAACTTGTAGAATAGCAGTAAAGAGTGAATGGAGTTTATAAGAGCACATGTCACATGACTGGGGGCAGCTGTGAAATGTCAAGTCCCATGTCAGATTTCAAAATTAAATATAAAAAATCTGTTTGCTCTTTTGAGAAATTGATTTCAGTGCAGAATTCTACTGGAGCAGCACTGTTAACTGGTGTGTTTTGAAAAAAACATGTCTTCCCATGACAGTATCCCTTTAAACTCTCAAAGTTTTGTGCTGGAAAGTAGAATATACAGTAAACAGCACTGCAATTTAATCATTGTACTGAGTAGCAACATTTTGCAGTAGATTTATAATATCTTGTGCTCAGATTCTTTTCTGTACGCACACAAAAAGTCACCTCAGCTTCTTTCCTGTGACATAGAAACTGTAGCTATACCAGGCACTTCTGAAAATATGCACTTGATCAGGAGCAGTACTTCTCTACAAACACATTTCTTGATGAATTGCTTGTGCATATCTCAATCTATTAAATAGTCTTTCAGAGAATAGGATTAGGTTGTCTGGAGACAAGGCTCTTGATAAATCGTGTGGTAACTAAAAGTTTAAAACTCCTGGATAAAAATAAATACAGCCGTTTGATGGATTAAAGCAAAACTGTTTATCTTTAGATTTTAATAATTCAGTTCTAGGTAATAACTTTGAAAAGGTGCATTAGTTGATACCAAACTCTTACTATGCAGCACAGGGGAAAAAATAGTTTGCATCCCTAAGATATAGCAACTGACTCAATACAAATTTAAAATTTGCAGCACGATAAGAAGATGACTCATTTAATATTTTGTGACAAAGCAAGATTCTGAACTGATGACTTGTGATGAGCGAATCTGTCCCATTTTGCTTTGCCAAAATTTTCTCAGAACTATGCAAACATTTGTGAAACAGAAAAAGTCAATGTTTTTTCTTGTAGCAACTTTTTTTGTCTCTGCAACTTTTTTGTGCAAATGCTTTAGGGCTAGAGCAGACGGGGAGATTTGGGGGCATTTTGTCGCCTGGCGACTTGTAG
>CM044441.1:54806792-54838116 GCA_024363595.1 Xenopus borealis | reverse complement strand
ACAGGGTGGAGTGGGGGGAGGGGGTTAGCACCGGGGGGGTTGAATACCCCTTTAACGTCAATGAGTGTTTTTACTTGTTTTAATGGGACTTTTTTCTCTGCTTTGACTTGGCAACTTTTTCGTTGTGGCGACTTTTTCAGCTGTGAATTTTTGCTGCAGTTTCATGAAAAAATCCACAGATGACAAATGTGGAATTTTACTGTAAACCCATGACTGCTGAAAAAATTCGCTCATCACTACTGATGACGTTGAGGAGTAAGACTGAATGGTGTTGATCCACTTAAAACATCTAGTAACAAAAGGAACCATATTAATGCCTTTAAACTTAGTGGTATGTTTATCAAACTGTTATTAAAGTCAGCTCTCAGTTCACTTGCGTGGAATTTTTAGGGGCATACTGTAGTTACCCTTTAATAAATATACCTAGAATACTGCAAGTAAGTATGTGTTAAATACTGCTGCCATTTTATTTCCTGCAAGTCCAAAAAAGGCAATATCCTACAACAAACATCAAAAATTAAAGATGAAAAAGCTGATTCCTGTAGGGCCAAATTGAATAAGTCATATCGAAACACCTCATTGCACCAATTCAGGATGTAGCAATAATGAAAAAACTAATGTGTGAAAAAAATATTCAAAAATGTAACTTTCTAGAAAGCACCATGTTTCATGTAAATATGAGCTTTGATGGTCTTTCTGTCTCAGGTCAGAGAAATTTCAAAGAATTCAAAGGAGTTGAGAATGAATGGAGGTGGCTTGTTTGGAATTCAGATTAATGGTTTTACACAGACAATGGATAATTCAAAAATAGATACTAGAGTATTAACAAAAGCAAAATAAATACATGCAGGAATACCGTGTAGCATCCAAAAAAAATAATTTGTAGTTATTCATACAGTTTGGATTAAAAATGGTAGTGATTGCGATATAGTTTTTAACAAAGTCGAAATCTTAAAAAAACAAAGTGTATCAATGTAGTTTGAACCTAACATTGTTTGAACTTAATTAATATTAATGATACATGCAACATATACACAATAAGAAATGAATGTCCCCATTTTAGGAATACCCAAAACCTTGATCTCTTGGTGCCCCTGAATAAATCAGAACCAAACAAATCTATACGATAAGGCCATTGCTCCACTGTATCACCAACAGTGTAGAAATCGGCATACTTTGTAACATTGTTAAGGTAAGTAGGGTTCTTACTAAGTATGCTGTCTTCTATGTAAGCTTTAAAATAATTAAATTATTTCAACATTTGCAAATGTTTACTGCCACTATGTTTATGCTACTTTTAGTAAACATCATTATACCATACAATCCTGCATTACAAATAGAACATTCCAAAGGCTGTCCATCTAGGTGGTATTTGGGAAGCTCCAAAATATGCTATAGCTTAGAATACCAATAGAATGTACTGCGTTTAGAATAAAATCTGTGCAGGTATGGGTGGGTGGATGGCTAGGATATGGGTAAGCTCACAATTCGAGTGTCCAACAGAATTAAAACCCAGGAGTGAGACACAGGTAGTCATAGTCAATAGATCTCATTAGTGGATTAGTGTCAGGGGGTATACATACTGGGGTAGCAGGGGTCTGTCATGCAATGTGTTCCAGCCAGCCAGGATGGAGTTGCACCCACCCTCCCACAATGGTCATGTGTTTATGTAAGAAATATATTTCTATGTTTTTTATAATAAATGAATTAATTACAAAAAAGTCACAGCACACAAGATAATAAGATGGCGGAGAGTTTTGTGGTGGAAAGATTTAAGTTCCAAAAGTAAACATAAAATATGTCATAAATATGATTTAGAAACTGTTTTCAATTGATAAGTCTTGAGAAGCTAGTCAAAAGGCAGCCTGCTAGGGTTATGATCAGAGGCTGTGCAGGTTGGTAAAAGGTTATAGCTTCTGTTTTGATCTTTAAGGGGCTTTATAAAGGGTCGAATTTCAAAGTGAAAACGCTGCGAAATTGGACCATCAAATTTTTTTCGAAGTGTTTCTTTCTATCAAAACGGAGCATTTTCGATCGAACTAAAACTGTTCAAATCGTTTGATTCGAACAATTTCCTCCAAAAAAATTGGATTTTTCAAAAAGACTCCATAAAGATTAAAGGAGTCTTAAAGATGTCTTAAAGACATTAAAGATTGGTAGGTGGTCGAGTTTGAATTTTTTAAAGAGACAGTACTTCGATTTTCGGTGATCGAATTTTTCAATTCAAATCAAATTTTGGCCTATTCGATAGAACCCAAAAATTACTTTGAATTTTCACTTTGACCATTGATAAATCTGCCCCATTTACTAATGGTTGAACTTCGAAGTGAAAAAACTACGAAATTCAACCATCAAATGGTACTTAAAAATTAAAATTTTTTCAGTTCAAATCAAATTTTTGGCTATTCGATCATTTGAATCATTCGATCGCATTTTCAAATCAAATTTGCATCAAATTTTTAGCTATTCCATGGTCGAAGTAGCCCAAATTACTTTGAAATTCAATTTTTTCAATTTGAATTTCATTTGAATATTCACTTCGACCCTTATAAATGTGCCCCTGAGTGTTATGCTCGAAATTATAATTTGTATAAAATAGTGGTGTGGCCTACCATCCAACCAAAATATTGCTTTGTGCCATGTACAATTATTTTGGTATATCTTATATATAGTAGTTAAAGTAAGTACATCCTACCTTGACCATGGAAGATTCTTCATTATCTAGTTTCAAAGTCTCTTTCTGAAAAGTTTTAAAACAGTAGATCTTTATATGATTGTTGTATAGAGTTATGTTCCATGGAACACATTTTAGTATAGATTTAACAGTTAAATACAAAACTGAGCTTTCAGTGCGGATAAGTACTCTAGTTATTTGTTAGCGAGCTCAGCCCATAGATGGCTGATTCCCAGAAAACCCATCATTTTTACTCTGAAATTTAAGTTCCTCAGTCAAGCAATAAAACCTGATGGAGCAGGCATTTACAGTTGTGACATGCCTTACTGGTCATTGTATTGCTGGGAAATTGTTATTTTACAATGAGTTAACCATGAGAGACAACTAAAAGTGCTGTTGAACGCAACAACTTGCCATGTAACCAATAGTAAATCAAACATGATTTATTACATCAGTGGATTGCTGACGTATCGATCTGATAAATCAATGGCAATCCTGTACACTTTTACCTTTAAACTGGGCAACAATTAGTGAATAAATTATAAGAGGATTGAACATTTATAACATTTTTATTTCAAACTCAGTTATGTCAGAGTATGTTCTTATAACAGTATCAAAATGTAAGTACATGTTTTAAAATTAGATTGACTAATACTATGTTGTGCCTTCTTTCCAGAAATAACATGGTAATATAAAAAGGAACCTTTTATATAAAGCACAGTTAATTAATTATGTCGACTCCCTATGTTTGCTTTGAAGATAGCTAAACTGGTGTGAACAATTGAATCTAGATATAAAGTTATAGGATTTTAATTAAGATAATTCACTTTAGAAGGTTAGCTGTCCAAGGCAACTACAGAATAAACAGAGGAGCACATACTGTACCTAGTAACAAAGTCAGAAATATATGATTAACAATGCCTTCTCTCGCTTTGCTGGGACACAAGGTTCTTCCAAAAAAGAAATTCCATGGAAAGAAACAGTAAAAAGAGGTATTCCATCAGTTTTTAATTTTAAGAGAGCAATAAAGCTATATATATATATATATATATATATATATATATATATATATATATATATATAATGAAACTGATTGTCACTTATGCCTGGGTGCAGTTCCACAAAACATACGAATGCGGCTACTTTCTTGAAGGATTCGTATATATATATATATATATATATATATGTATATATATATATATATATATAGTGCGATATTTATGTGTTGTTTGACATCACACCTGACGAGTTGCACCAATCAGGCTTCATCAGACTATATAGACTAACTACTGGAGTGATCTTATTTGGTTGATCCCTTCACTACTGGAAACAGAGATATTTTATAGTATACACACATTCTTTCCGTTACCAGCCGGTTGGGTAAATAACACAATATTGCTCTCTTACAGCTAAAAACACTAGGATTTCCCTTTTTATATACTGAATATATGCCAGTTCTAGTAACCTCCGGGAACTAATTATGGGCTAGCATTTATTTGTCTGTTATTTGAAAACCAGTATATGAATGGTTGCCATAGCAAACATAATGGCTCTTTTTATATTATCTACACTACACAGTACATTATTAAAATTAATTATAGTGATAGTCTGTCTCAACCAAAACAAATCTCATTAGATGCAGGAAATGTAACATAACAAAACAGGATGGCATACAAAGTCCATAGACAATTTCAACTATGTCAAAGCATTATTTACCTGGAAACATATTATTTATTTTCTTTATTGGGAAAGAGAGAGGGTGGATTTGAGAAAAAAAAAATCAAGATCAGAAAAGGGGAGTAAATATGTTCCCTAACGAGAGTTACAGAAATGTGCAAATCTTGTAAGCTCTTCTGATCTTCCCTGTTAAAAGGTCAGAATGGTTCAGCTCAGATTGTGTACAAGCAAACTTCCAGAAAACAGATTGTACCAAAGCCTGAAGTCAAACCTAAAAAGCATTGTTTCTAAACAAGCCATTCAGTAATTCCATTTTTCAAAGAAATAGTCAAGGTCTGGAGTCTCACTGCCTTTGCAGAAAGCTAATACAGTGTTGAACTGCAGTCAAAAAAAGGTTCATGCAGACGTTGAACTCAATATTGGAATACATGTTTCTGACAATCTAACATGATGTTTGATTACCATTTGTGAGACTTTAAGGCTGACATCTGCTCATTCCCTATATATATATATATATATATATATATATACAATTCTTCTGCCATATTTATTTTCCACTTTTAGATGCGGATTCCTAAAGGTACTAACTCCATGTTATGGTCATCTCCATAAGCAATTTTCACCCACAGCCATTCTGTTTGAAATTGTCACATGGCTTTATGGAATCCTTGGAGGAAAATACATTCACATTTCCTATAGAAATGGGTTGCATACATTTTAATTCATCCATCACTGTGTGTTTCATCTTTTCTAAGGGCATTCTACTTCAGAATGTGTAAATGCAGAGAAAAACTATTTGAAGAAAAACTCCACAACTAAGCAAGCTGTTGGCAACAGCCATACAGATAATGTAGACACAGGGCCCTTCTCTCTGTTCAAAGCATAAGTAAGATTTTTATTTTAAAATCCACTAAAATTACTGTAAGCAGTCCCTAGAATAATTTGCTTTTCGCCAAGCATTTTGTTTCTCTATCACAAGCAGCTCAACCTTTACTATTTCAGTTACTTTCATGCCTAGTGTGAAGTCCTGCCACTTTTTTTATTTGAGCTCACTTTCTCTTACTGACTGTGAAGTCCTCAAAGAGGTGTCTACAGGGCATGCTCACTGTCTCTGCTTCAATTGAAATCAATCAGGCATGTGCAATGGGTACTTCTTTGAGATTTATTTAGTTTCTCTGGTGGTTCAACTGCAGCTCTTTTAATTACTTCCTTGTCTAGTTTAAAGCTCTGCCACTTTTCCTTTCTAAGCACTCCTCTCTCTCAGACTGTGAAGGCCTCAAAGAGGTGCCTACTGCACATGCCTGACTTCCATTGGAGCAGAGACAGTGAGCATGCCCAGCGTATAACTATTTGAGGTCTTCACAGTCAGAGAAAGAGAGCTCAGGCAGAAACATTTGTTAAGAGTAATTTTAGAAATTATGGAATTAATATGCAAATGTACAACTACTTGATAACATTTTACCTGTACATGATTATTCCCACAGTATGGAATAGCCAACTCCCAGGCGATTATTTCGATTATTTAATATTTATAGCTTACATTTAAACCTAAATGAATAGTAAATATATCTATAAATATTACTATTGCTATAGTACATTAACAGCTATTTATGGTTTGTAAAGGTTATACTAATTCTTTTAGTCCATAGCAACTAATAGTGCTAGTGTCCAGCAAATGCTATCAGATGATTGGTTGCTGTGGGTTACTGGACCAATGGCAAACCAGCTTCTGTTATACATATAGGGGTATGGCAACAGTAACAAATATAAAAAAGAAAGAGAAGGCTGTTGCACAACAGGGTCTTTGCAAAAAAGTGTTAAATACTTTATTCCATGAATCGTCGATTCATGGAATAAAGTATTTAACACTTTTTTGCAAAGACCCTGTTGTGCAACAGCCTTCTCTTTCTTTTTTATATATAAGTATTCTGTTAGCACCAGGGCGTTAACCTCTTTTGGTGTGTGCATTAGGCATCCAATGCTCTTTTATATATATATATATATATATATATATATATATATATATATATAGTTATTAAACATATTAAACATAAGCTACAACTTTTTTAATACAGGCAGTCCCTGGGTTATGTACAGATAGGGTCTTGTAGGTTTGTTTTTGAGTTGAATTTGTGTGTAAGTAGAAACATACTGTATACATTTACTTATTACATGCAACAAGACAGATGTTTGTCTTAACATAGTAATTTTACCTTTCTGTGCATCTGTTTAGTAGATAACACATGCCAGAGGGAATTGGGGCAGCTGGTTTATTAAAGCTAAATGCTAATAAAGGCCAAGCAAACCACAGTTCATTACTGTAATAACCTCTATATGTAAGTATGAGTTGTATGTAAGTCGGTGTATGTAACTCAAGGACTCCCTGTATTGACATTGATTATAAGTAGTACCTGTCTATGTGCTAATATAAAATGAAGAAATTCTCTAGATTCTCTGTGATCAATTCCTTAGTCAACTCACCTGGGCCCTATGCCAGTTACGGTATCTAATCCCCCAGTGCCTAAAGCACTGAAATTGTAGACTAACAGTTGTATAGGACAGGGTACTTTTTCCTGGAGAATAATTGTACAACTATGCTTGCAAGTAAGAGAGCAATGTGACTGTCATAAGTATATATTTTGTTCCAGAAAAGAGTTTAACTTAAAAATAAAATGTTAATCTTAATCTGTCATCTTCTGGCCATCATAAATCCCTTGTAAATAGCCATGTCAAAAAGTGTGCTTTTCGTTAATTAGGAGCTTCTTCTGCAGAGCAAAAAATATAATAACACAAACAAGCTGTCAATTAGCTAAAAGTGTCAGTGTGCAATTCTTAAAACTACTAGTAAATAAAAATAATGATTAAGTTCATGAATGGCTGAGACTATAACCTATAATCAAATTATTGTAACTTCTTTGAAATAAAACAGTGTCTTTGGGTAAACTGAACGATTTATAACAAATGTCTGTTCTATCATTTTATTTGTTTTGACATGTATTGCTCAGAGAATATCCTAAGACAGTAAGGAAGTCCCTTTATACCAATATTCAAGCAAAGACAATTACTTTATAAACATAAGTCCCAGATTCATCATAACAGATTCTACATTTTATTGATGTATTGATGTATTGCATTATTTGGATTTTTGATAAATGTTTATTTTTGCCCATTCATGATGTGAATGCGATTTTTATGATATCTGCAGTTGTGCAGAAAACCTAAGGTCTGAACCCCATCTTGTCTGATAAAGTTGTGCACATAAAATTTGCATTGTCCTTTTCCTTAAAGGACAAGGAAAGTTAAACTAAAGAAGTAGACTTGAAATGTTGTACATTATGTTTTGTGCTTCTGTACCAGCCCAAAGCACCCACAAACATGTAGCAGGGGAGATATGTGCCCCCAGAGATGCCCCAGAAGACCTCCATCTTCTTTTATGCTAATTCACTGGACATGTTCTGTGCTGCTGTCAGTTATTGAGCTTAGGGACGGACTCAAAATATACAGCACACATAGAATATAAATTAAGGCTCATTAGTAATTAATATAGATAATTACTACATGGCAGCACATAAACCAGCGCAATTAGCATCAACATTTAATATTCTGCCCCATAGCATCAGCTTCTATTGCAGACTAACCTTATTTTCTGCTTGATAATTTGCAACAACCCCTAAACTTAACCTCTCAACAGCCGCTCAGAGCATGAAAGTTTTGCAGACACTTTCCAAGATGTGACAAGTTTGAAGTCCTGGATCATTGCTGCTGTTTAGAAGCTGAAACTTTAGGCTGGTGCAATAAGTTCACTATATAAAACATGAGATTTTTATCCCTATTAATTTTTATGGTTTCCTTCTCCTTTAATGAATTTCTAATTAGTCTAAATTCTGTCATACATTAAAAGAACTGCTGTTTTGATGTGGATTAGTGGAAACTTTACCGATATAGATATAGGCAAGGACTGCATCAAAAAGCCAATGTGGACCTCACCCTGATTGGATTCTCAAACCTAACCAAACTGTCACGAACGGCACCCAATACCAGAACAGGTGCCAAACACCTTTGTCTCAGCTCGGCTTCACCAGTTAAGTGACCGCCTTTGGCCTCGGGAGGAGCCCTCGGCTTACTCAGATGCCACCTGGACTTATCGAGAGGTGTAGAGCAAAAGTTCTGGCTAGCACAGGGGCACGATCGTCTCACCAGGGAATTAGATAGAAGAATACCACCAAATGGAGTAGGCAGGCCGGAACAGCACAAGCTGCGTAGAATAGTCAGACAGGCCAGGATCAGGATTAGAGAGAGTAGAGTAGTCAAGTAACAGGCAAAAGGTCAGGAAACCAGAGGACAGAGTAATCAGACAAGCCAAAGGTCAGAATTGGAGAAAGCAGGAATAGTCAGGCAAGCAAGGGTCAAACACAATAGATCAGTCAGGATACAGTAAGGAAACACACCCAGGAACTTAACAAATAGAACCTAACAACGGGCAGTGAATTGCACTAAAAGATCCCTTTAAATACATTCGAATTTCGCGCCAATGCGCGCTGACGTCATCACGTCAGCGCGTCTGCGCCTTTAAAGGTATCCCGGAAGCGCGCGGCGCGCGCCTAGGAAACCGGCACTGGAGGAGAGAGGATGCACGCGGCGAGCGTCCCCGCCAAAGGCACGGCGGGCGCTCCCGCGTGCTCCTGGGCCAGCCACTAGACCACCAGGGTAAGCGCTCCTTACACAAACTTGCTCACCGGGCCCCATAGACAGCCCAACAAGTTGTCAACTGTGCCCATCGGCATCTTTTATTAGCCCCACATGGTGGTTCATCTTTAAATTAACTTTTAGTATGTTATAGAGTGGCCAATTCTAAGAAAATTTTCAATTGGTGTTCATTTTTTCTTTTTTTATATAGTTTTGGAATTATTTGCCTTCCTCTTCTAAAATCTTTCTAACCAGCTGTCACTAACCCCATCTGAAAAACAAATCCTTTGTATGGCTACAAATGTATTGTCATTGCTACTTTTTATTACTCATCTTTCTATTTAGGCTCTCTCCTATTCATATTCCAGTCTAGTATTCAAATTAGTTCATGGTTGCTAGGGTGATTTGGACCCTAGAAACCAGATGGCTAAAATTGCAAAAGATAAAACAAAATTAAAACCAATTGCAAATTGTCTCAGAATATCACTCTCTATATCATACTAAAAGTTAAGGCGAACAACCCTTTTAAGACTACAAACTTTGTAGAAAGGTGTAAAATAAAACTCTGATCTAAATGACCTCAAGTTATTTAAGAAACATTTATTTTTAAAATTTAACAACATCTATAACTACCAGCCACTTATGCGCATTTTCTAAACAAGTTTGTAGAGATTTATGGGGATGATTGTGTCTGTCTCATCTTGCACATTGTAGACAACTCCATCCAACAAGCTTTGCTGATTTGTCTATAGTGAACAAATCTTATAAATCACATGAACAGCAACTGATTTAATTAGCTGATATGGTAGAATGATAGTCAAATTCTCACTTTTGGTGCAGCTTGATGCCGCTGTGTCTGTTGATTGTCTTGTAGCATATCACTCAAGCATTGGATAAATGAAAAAAAATTAATGAGACTTTGTTTTATTCTCATTGAATGAATTTGGCAAAATATATTCAAGGAGGAATTATAGATGATACTTCTCCAAGACGAAAAATCTAGAGGAAGACAGAACAATGGATTTCAGTTACAATACAATAGAAACTGTCACAGCTTAAATTCCACTTAAACTGTAATAGATGGTTAATAAATCTGTTTTATGAATACATGTAGTTGTTTATTTTGATATTTAAATATTTATTATTGAGCTCCATTCTACATTCTGATTGGCAGATGGGCACTGAATGTTACTTATGTATCCCTTCTCACCCTAACCAGGTTCAGTTTTACTTTTTATTTATCCCTGTTACCACCAACTGCTCTTTTATTCTTTACAGATCTCTGAATGGAACACCTTAGCTTGGAGAACCAACTAAATATCTAAAAAATAGGATCAAATAAATAAGAATTTTGGTGAAACCAATTAATTAAGCATAGGCTATAGTTTGGCAAATCTTATGTCTACTAATTCCTTTTTTTTTAATGTTTCTGTTCTTGAAGCAAATTATACAAATTGACAGAATGGTAAATGTTACAATATAATATTGCCATGTATTTATTTTTGTAACATACTATACTACCTGTATTACATGACTCTAAAGCAGAAAACACTTTTCAATTTTTTTTGCCTTACAAGAGCTATGTTATATATGCAGGCATCCTGTGTTATCATTATAATGTGAGTCAGCCACAGCCATGTCATAATTCAGCTGTTTGATTTTGCGAAGGCTGTTGTTTCTCGACAACCGCAGCTGTATCTGAGACTGATTTATGATCCTAACCTGTGTTATTATATTTTTAGCTGTTTAGAATCTTGCATATTAGCATTTGTGAGACTGGGGATGAAGTGTGCTTGTTGTATTAAGTAGATTTTAAAAGTCTCTGTTGGATGTAGAGCTGATCAAAGGCAGGAGATGATAGGAGAGTGTAGGAAATGAATATGCTTGTCGGTGTTGTCTGTGAGAAGAATGACAAATAATGCAAAGCAGAATCCAGAGTGAAATACAATACACACGTAGATCAATATTGCATTTAGATTCTTCTTTGCTCTGATTAGATGCTAGTGGAAGCTGTCGTGTCCAGCTGCAATGCACTTGAACTGTCACTTTCATTATTGTAAATTATTGCATTTATTCAATAAGGCATTGGTTCTACTTGGATTTTTTTTTTTCAAATGTTTTTGTTTTATTCTCAACAACACGCACTTCTCAACCTAATGACTCATGATTGGTACATTACCTTGTTAGTTGGCTGAAAATGTCCATTGAATGATTATACATAATGTATCTGTTATCATAAGTAACACATTTCAAAATGTCTACAGAGCTTTTATAGCTGTAGAGTTTAAAGTTGTGACCCTTAAAAAAACAAACAAACAAGCAACGATGGGGCTTTCTACAAGTAATGGAAGGAATTTTTAACATGCAACATGTTGAGCCGTCCAAGTCAAATGTCTAGACAATGTTTACTTCTTTTGTACATTAAGGGACAGATTCATCAAGGGCCGAATTCCAAATTTATGTGATTTTTTTTACTCTAACAAATTCAAATCTACTGAAAACTTGAACTTGTTATTTTACTTAAGGAAAATTTTGAACATCTAAAATTCAAACAAATGTAACTAACCCAAAACATCGAATTCAAATGAAACACGATTCATGTTTTACATAGTAACATAGTAAGTTAGGCTGAAAAAAGACTCACGTCCATCAAGTTCAACCTTTTTTTTTTATTTTAACTGCCTAACTGCTAGTTGATCCAGAGGAAGGCAAAAAACCCCATCCTAAGCCTCTCCAATTTGCCTCAAAGGGGTAAAAAATTCCTTCCTGACTCCAAAAAGGCAATCGGACTAGTCCCTGGATCAACTTGTATAATGAGCTATCATCCATAACACTGTATTCCCTCACTTGCTAAAAAGCCATCCAACCCCTTCTTAAAGCTATCTAATGTATCAGCCTGTACAACAGTTTCAGGGAGAGAATTCCACATCTTCACAGCTCTCACTGTAAAAAACCCCTTCCGAATATTTAGGCGGAACCTCTTTTTTTCTAAACGAAATCAGGAGGGCAATTAGCATCTTCAAATGGGTCAACAGACCTTTGCTATTGACTTGTAAATTAATTTGGCAGGTTTTAGGTGGCAAATATTCAAATAAGATCTGTTTCCATGGTCGAGGTGTGATAAATCTCACATTCAAATTTACATTTGAGTTGGTGCTTATAAATTTGAATTTGTGAGATTTAACAGACAAAAAAACTTAAAATTCAAATTTACCATTCAAACCTTAATAAATCTGCCCCTCAATATGATAACCCATACCTGAGTCTTCTTTTTTCTTAAAAAAAATCCTGGCAATCCTCAGTGATTTCTATTCTGATCAGCTTCCAGGAACACAATATGCTGTGCTGAAAGAACATTCCTTCAAAGATCATTTAAACAATAGTTTATGAGCTGGATCATTGAACCTATTCAATTTGTTAACATGATTTGTGTTTGTCATGCTTACACATTATAAGTGGATGCAAGTATTCAAAGAAGAGACCAGATAGTACCGTTTGTCAGGAATTATTTTGATCCAATCTTTTCACTGTGCTTGTTTGAACTCAATATGTTAAATATATAAAGCAATAATCATTTGTTTTAACAGAAAATCCTGCCCAATATGCAAATATGATATCCTTCAAATATGCAGAAAGCCATGGTTGACCTCTCTAGATCCTTGTACCTCAATCACTGTGAGCAATGAACCATATAGGTGTATAAATCTTCTGCATGACTTCACATGTGTGTCTGAATGCGATCAGATGCTACATTTTATCTTGAATATCACAAATACAGCATACAAAGGCATTCTATGTAGAATGAATTTGTGAATATGTCAGAACTTTCTAAGGCATGCAAAGATCTGTAATGTGTCTCAAGGGAGCTTGTTTATATCCTGAAGCCAAGATAACTGCTTCTCTGTCTGTTAATAACCTGCTGTACAAATATTTAATCTGCAAAAACTTAATAATGTCACAGTTTGAGGAAACAAGAAGTTTCATTGACTTTTCAAACCCCATGGCATGAAATAAGTGAAGGAAGTACTTTATTTTTATTTATCAGATATTTGTGTAGTCACCATCCATTTTCGTTATTCTCCATGTTTGACAACCTTCCACAGTCAAAATTTTAACTCCGTAGAGAATTTATAATGTGCTACAGTTAGCTGTTTGAATGGATTCCCTTGACTTATTTTCCGTACTATGTCTAATTCAGCAAGCTAGATTTGTTTTGCATGTAACTGCAGAGCCAGCAAGTTTAGTTCCCTTATCACTTTCATTTCCAGAACTTACTGTGATAAATATACAACTGCTGCACAGAGAACCTAAAAATGGGTCTTTAATTGAATGCAAAAATGAAGGAAAATATAGAACATTATTCATTGGCTATGAGAAAAACGTAAACCTTATTTTGTTAAAGGCATTATTTGTGGGATAAAGTATATATTTCTAAATATAATTAATATGTATTCTTACATTATAAATCAAATCTAATTATGGATAGCGATGGGCGAATAAATTTGGCAGACAAACTTGCGGCAAATGAATTTGTGAAACTGCGACAATTTGCTGGGGAAATCAGCCACGTAAAAAATTAAATTGGTGCGCGTCAGAATTGTGGTTTGCGTCAAACTTATTTGGACACCCATTGACTTTAATTCATTTGAACCAAATAGTCACACGTAAAAAAAATTGACGCGTATCAAAAATTTTTTGACACCCATTGATTTCAATGCGTTTCTCAAATCTTTCACAATTTCAAGAATTTTGTGGTAAATTCGCTATTTTTTTCAGAGAAGCTAAACTACGCAGATTTGCCCATCACTAATTATGGAATGTTTATCCTTAAAATGTGCAAACAAAACAATCTTTGGAACTTGTGAAACCACATATACATATATGTTACCTGTTATTCAGAATGCTCAGGGTCTTGTATTATCTGGCTAATGGATTTTTCTGCAATTTGGATTTTCATACCTTAAGTTTACTATTAAATCATGTAAGCATGAAATTTACCTAATAGGCTGGTGTTTGCCTCCAAGAAGGATTAATTATATCTTATACATTTGATAAATGGCACACAGGCCCGAAACATGTTGTGTACCAGTAGTCGGCAATTAAAGAAATATTCACAACATTAAAGGGGAACTGTCATGAAATAAAGTGTTCTCTGTATTTTAAGTTATACACAGTAAAGTTAACAGTACAAAAGAATACTATGTTTTTTCAGAGTTAAACCTATTACTTAATGAAAAAATATCCTTATATCACCTCTGCATCCTCAACCAAGCTTTTACTAATCCCACGCAGCCAAACACAAAAACAGCATAGTCTGCGACAAAGTGTCATCACAAACAGCTCCCAGTATGTTCCTCCTTCCTGATAGAGTCCACTCCCCTGACATGATTTCAAATCTGCATTCCCCTGGAGGAGCCAATCAGGCTGATTCCCCCCCTCCACCAAGTTGATAACATAGACATGTCAAGACATGCCCTCTATCAGAAGCCTGCTATTTGCAATTAATTATGGGGATTGTAGTTTAAATGTGACATTCATTCCATTAGTATGTTTAATCCTCCACAGCTGGTTATAATGGGTATCAGAGAGGAAATACAATAATAGCTATAATCTCAGCTATAAAGCAGGGCAGGGATGCTTCTTTTAATGGCATCAGAGAGGAGCTGTGCCAAAGTAAAATAACGTGTTGTTATGAACTTATCTAGAATCTCAGCCATACAGTATAAAGTATAGCACACAGGCAGTGTAGGACACTCTTATGTACATAACTGTTATATATATATAGATATATATATATATCTATATATATCTGGTATATATATCTGGGTTTGATCAGGTAAACAATACAGGGAATATGGGCAGGGCTAAGTGAATGCTGCTGAAATGAATCGATACTCCTACTTTCAGATTCTGAAAATGCTTGATCTGGAGAGCTGTTAGAAATTAGTGATAAGTAAGTGTGTATTATAACACACATTTGATGCAGTCGGGTATAGATTTTATTGTACTAATTGTTATATATCAGTGAGGAAAAGGGTATGGTTTATATTTCATGACAGTTCTCCTTTAATATGCTTTTTGAGTGTTCTCCTCATTTTCTAAGATTCTAAAATCCATCAATCAGGATATTGGTGACTTGATATTGGTCGTTGAAAGCTGGACAACTATAATGATACTTGGATATTTGGATACCCTACTTCTTTGAAGGATTAATTATATCTCAGTTTGGTTCAAGTAAACACTTCACTCCACCACACTTTACTCTTGGGTTTGGCTACAAGGGGTTACAATCAGTCCCTCAATCACCTTACACACAGGTTAGACCAACATCAGACACTCCAAAAACACACCAACACCCACAAAGTTAATTCGCTGCCACCATCTATCATTAACAGGCGATAGAAACCTAATGTGACTATTGCCCTGCCTTCTATAACAGGTAATAACTCACACTACACAATACATCAAACACTCCCTCCTGTGTTAGTTACTCAGGGTAAGATCCTACTAGCTCAACAAGCACTCCAGCAGCCAAAGGGTTAATTCACATTCAAACACACTTCCCTGCTAGCTGTACTAGTTATTCAACATACAAATAGGCAACTTTCCCCTTCCACACATACAGAGAGTTCATACACTTAGGCACAAGCATTCATATGGGCAATGAGTTCATTTAGAGCACAAGGACTAACATATTAAATGATATTACAAGAAACAGTGCGTATGTATATAAAAATGATATTACAAAAATGACATATTATTGCAAATACAGTAAATAAAATAAAAGGGAGTAAAAACACAAAGAAAACCCTTACTTTACCAAGTTTGGAAGTTATCAATGTATCCTCTGAGGCACGAGTGGAAAACTGGACATACAATTCACTTGAAAAATGAAGCCTCCTTGCATGACAAAGGGATATTGGGAATGTTACCTTTTTATTCCCTGCTGGGACACACCCCTCATTACCTTATACATGAGGTAGGATTGCCCAGGAACATGTCATTTACGACCCCCTGCAGGGGGTTTGCTACTCTCAGGCAATATTCCCCAATATCCCTTAATATAATAGGGGTACTTGCTAGTACCCAATACTACATTAAAAACATGGGCAGGCTGTGATCCATATGTGGGCAAACAGAACAATACCAAACACTAATATGTTCCCACTTTCCAGTCCCCCAGGAACCAGCCCTCCTAAAAGGTGGGTATAGGCTGGTCCTGTTTGGTATTGTTAGGAAGCATGTGACCTCCTCATAACCAATATGTAAGTTATGAGGTTGTGAATCCTATGACACAGGAGATATTGATACTTTCCTATAATCCATAATTTTCTACTAGCTATCCACCCCCCTGCTGCTCTAGGTCCACAGCTCTGTTCTTTGATCAGCCGATCAAAGAACATACTGGCCAGCTTCCTTGCCCAACTGGTTTGGCTCCAAACCGTCTCAGACAAGAGATAGGGATGTCACCTTTCCACAGCCCCCCTGGTGAGATATACAATAAAGGGTCTCTGTGTGAGACTTTGACCAACTGTTTTGCTATGTTAACTTTTGATGCCAGAGCAATGCTGCCTTGGCATGACAGTCCTGTTTTATTAATACAGAGAAAAAGGAAATCATTTTGAAAAATTTCGAATATTTGCATAAAGTGAAGTTTATGGGAGACAACCGTCTGATAATTTGGAACTTTCTGGATAATGGGTTTCATACCTATATGGAGTTAACTACTTTTTCACAAATTGTAAAACAATAGACTAGTTAATTGTTGGAGGATATTATAGTGTTCATGTAAGTGAAAAAGAAAAGGTGGTTGAGATTTTGCAGCTATTCGCTTGAATCATGCAATTCACAACCTGGAAATAAATTCCATGAACACTTGGAAATATATTTTTCCCACTTTAAATAATTACATCAGTGCATAGATTGTGTTTACTGAAGAACAGAACAAACATATTTGTCCTTTAAAGCTTCATTAAAGCATTCCTGTTCTCACTGTATTCCTTAAAGGGGTTGTTCACCTTCATATAAAATATATGTACATATATATGTAAAATATATATGTAAAAATAACATGCTTTGCCATATACAGTAAATGTGTAACAAAAAATATGCAGTTGATGATATTAACCTCAGATGGATCCCTTTGCAGATGGGGTCCTTTCATCATGGGCCCCCTGTTGGGGGGGGTCGCAGATTCCCAAAAATGCTACAGTGACTGCTGTACCTCCTTGTATTACATCATACACACTCCTGGCAGAAGAAGGAAGTGCACACATGCACTTTCTCTGAAGCTTAACTCTGATTGGTTGCTTCTCCTGTCAGTGTGCTTCTAATCCCTAGTCAGTGTGTTTAATTTGCATACACACTGCTCTGTAGGGTGGGGCTGGGCCAGTGTGTGAGGAGAGGAGAACTCCTCTGATAGGAATTGGTGTGGCGGCATGTACTGTATGTACACAGATGTGTGTTACTTGAAGGAGGTGAATTTTAAGTTCTTTGTGTGTTTTGGGAAGCTGGCATGTCATTTTCACAGGGGGGAAGAGGAGGGTGTGGGTGCACAGACTTGTGTGGGGTTGAAGGAGGGAGCTGTTGTGTGAAGGGACAAGTATGTGATTCACAGGGAGGGAGGAGGGGTTCATTGAGTGTCTGCATGTGAGAGAAAGTAAAGTCAGCACTGGGTGGATTTTTGTACTTGGGGAGTGCTGGAGAATAGCCTTGTGTGGTGGGAGAGTTCAGTCACTTTCAGGCAGGGCTCAGCTGACATTTTTCATTGTTTGGGGGTTAAGTTGCAAGTGGCTGCCATTTTCTAGAAGGGAATAAGTCTTGAGAGGGTGTGTTCATCTTGGTTCTGGAGTGTGTGTTTCAAATGATACTTCAAATGGTAAAAATTCTGCAGAACAAGCTGAGTGTTCTTATTTTGTCTGTATTCTTAACTGAAATGACTGTGCACTGTACCTTTCCAAACACACACAACTCTGCCTGTGTCACGTACATTATATTTTAGCAGTATTTGCTGAAATAAGAGGATTTATTTTACACACCAACTCAGGGTCAGACTGGGAGGTCCGGGGCCCACCAGAACTGCTGTCCAGAGCCCCTCTCGGCTGTTCCCCCCCCAATGTGGCGTACCATAATGCAGAGCCCATGCTGGCATGTGTATGTTAGGAGGGCACCAGCATGCGAGCAGCACAGCTGCAAAAAAAATGTTTTTAAATAAGAGAGTGGGGGTCTGGCCCGGTGGGGGGCCCATAAAAGTCGGGGGCCCACTGGGTTTTTTCTTGGTGTCCCACTGGGCAAGTCTGACCCCGCACCACCTAAAGGTTTTAATTTGTCTATAATCACAGCCATTGCTCATGATGTAAAAACCAGACAGCCCTGGGATTTATGTTAACCTTCAACTCCTGTGTACGTGCCAATGAAATATGTATATTGGTTTGATCAGAGGACTTTGCAGTGGTATTTTTTGCTTTTCACATATAGTAAGGGGGATAATTGACGATATAAAGCAATAGTATTAAAAGGCAACTAGCAGAGGAACTGCCTGTTGGACAGATTTAATAGACCGATAAATGCCCTGTGTGCATCAGTGATTGTCCAATGGGAACTACCTTTACTTGTACCAGAGAATATTACTTATATACACACAAAGCTGCTAAAACTTAAACTGACCTGTTTTCTGTAAGAAATATCAGTCCCCATAGTCTGTGATATTTTTTCCTTAAAAAATTAGCATCTAATCTCATTTATACACACAAGACACTCAATACCAGCAACACTGGTACTATTACATATGGGGCAAAAGCAGAAGAATAAGAAAAGTACTGGCACACATGGAGATTTGTTGTGGTACAGGTATGGGACTTTTTTGTCCAGAGTGCTCAGGACCTGTGGTTTTCCAGATAGTGGATCTTTCCAGAATTTGGATCTTTATACCTTAAGTAAACATTAAATAAACCCAAGTACAAGCTACTGTTTTATTAGTACAGGTATGGGACCTATTATCCAGAATGCTCGGGACCTGGGATTTTCCGGATAAATCCACATGCATCTGATCCACTTGCTGTTTTGATTACCCTCTGATAGGATAAAATGCGCACACATATACTTTACCCATTACATACAATGGCAGCGTGACTATAGGATGACTATTTTGACCCCTAATTACGCAATGTTATCCCTGTATTGTTCCTTATGTGTTTTAGCATAGCATTGAGGTTTAGTAATTTGGTATATGCACTATATTCCTGGTGTTTAGAACATTTTGCAAAAGCTGGTTACTTTAGTTTGCTTAGATTGTCCTGACATTGTTATATACTTTTCCTGAGTTTCCCCCAGGAAAGGCCCCTAAATTGAATTAGCAAAAAATTTTCAAAAACTGTCAGGCAATAAATGTACCAAATTGACTGGCAGTGAAATGGTAAATGCCAACTACTCCTTTAAAGGAAAGTTTTAAAGGGCTGGTGCACTTTTAAATTGACTTTTAGTATGTTTATACAATGGCTAATTCTAAGCAACTTTTCAATTGGTCTGCATTTTTTAATAGTATTTTACTTCTATGCCTTCCTCTTCTGACTCTTTCCAGCTTTCCATCTAAAAAACAGATGCTCTATAAGGCTACTTATTTATTGCTATTGCCACCGTATTACTCATCTTTCTATTCAAGGGCTCTTCTATTCATATTCCAGTCTCTTATTCAAATTAATGCATGGTTGCTAGAGTACTTTGGACCCTAGCAATCAAATGGCTGAAATTGTAAAGTTGAAAAAATACTGGCCTTCCTATGTTTATATTTCTGCCTTTTTTTTATAACATTGGCAAAATGCATCACTTTTACTGGCTAGTGGGTAAAATAGCAACCAGCTGAAACCCCTATGTGAATGGCTGTGTGCTTGTTTGTCTCAAGGCTGGGATGTTTATGTTTGGGGACAGAGACTTTCAAATGGGGCAAAATACATAGAAAGATGTGCTTAATTTATATGCTGATTTGCAAAGTAAAAATGTGTTAGATTTGGGATATGCTGGGTCTTTATACCTATGTGAGACTCAAGTAATGCACACAAGATAGCAGCCAATGCAAGGGAGACTTTCCCCAACTGTAGTTTCCTTAGGAGAAATTAACCAATGGCCTTTGAATTTATGTGACTGCTTACAAGTGCACAAGCAACAATGAATTACAAGGGGAGGGCAGTATCAATGTCCAATAAGAAACAAGTAAGGGCAAAGCCTGGGAGTGATGATGTAAGCATATAGGAAGGGCAGGTTTAAAACAGACCACTCCCATCCTTCAGAAAACTGATCAGAGAGACAGGAGAAGGACAGATATAAATGGTATATAAACTAGCTTTTACAATGACCTATTTACTTTTTCTGATGGAAAATGGATTGTCTAACACAATGAGAGCATTGTTAGTGGTTTCAAGATTTGGACATTGAAGGTGAACAACCCCTTTAAGAAAATAAAAATGCATTAAAACCAACCTATGCAGCTTAATTCAGATAAAATAACCTAGGAAGAAATAAGCAGAAAGCATTTCTAAATGACATGTCAGCAAGGGCAGATATAGCTTTTAGAACCTATAAATATTACACGTGTTGTACATGAACAGTCAAGAAAACAAAAAGATAAGTTAAGCCAAAAAAAGTTTTTATGTATTTAAATAAAAAGTATGGATGCCCAGCACTTGTACAAACTATATTTTCTTTCATTTTGTTGAAATCTTGGCATTTCGTAATTTTTTCCCACGGTTTTGCAAAATTTTCTGTGGTTTTGCAAACCTGGGGTTAAAATAGGAAGCCAATGTATTGAATAGAGGCTGGCAAACCTGAATACAAGGTGAGCAGGCAAACTTGTAGTAAGATGGATCCACATCAGAGCTGGTATTAACGTACTATTTTCAGCAGGCAGAAGGTCAGGTCAAGTAGCAGGGAAGCCAAAAACAGGAAAAGGGCTGTTATGAAGTCGCGATGAAAAAACTAGCAGTATTTATTAAATCGTGACTTTTTTGGATCAGGTTTTTTTTATGCCAAAAATCCCAAAAAGTTGAGGGGGAAAACTGACTTTTTTGGAATTTGCGGCAAGACTGCAACAATTCCGAATACGAATATACTCCAGCTTAAAGGGAAACAATCATGGGAAAACATGTTTTTTTTTTTTTTTTAAACACATCAGTTAATAGTGCTGCTTCAGTAGACTTCTGCACTGAAATCCATTTCTGAAAAGAGCAAACAGATTTTTTTATATTCAGTTTTGAAATCTGACATGGGGCTAGCCATTTTGTCAATTTCCCAGCTGCCCCAGTCATGTGACTTGTGCCAGCACATTAGGAGGGAACTGCTTTCTGGCAAGCTGTCGTTTTTCCTTCTCAATGTAACTGAAGGAGTCACAGTGGGACATGGGTTTTAATTATTGAGTGCTGTTCTTAGATCTACCAGTCAGCTGTTATGTTGTGTTAGGGAGCTATCTGGTTACCTTCCCATTGGCTGCTGGGTGGGGGAAAGAGAAGGGGGGATATCACTCCAACTTGCAATACAGCAGTAAAGAATGATTGAAGTTTATCAGAGCACAAGTCACATGAAAATTTACAAAATGTCTAGCCCCATGTCAGATTTCAAAGTGAAATATAAAAAAATCTGTTTGCTCTTTTGAGAAATGGATTTCAATGCAGAATTCTTCTGGAACAGCACTATTAACTGATGCATTTTGAAAAAAAATTTTTTCCCATGACAGGATCCCTTTAAACCTCTTGAAAACATGTACGTAGGCAGGTGTCCCTTTTACAACTGGAAGATCTTTCTCTGATTTGTGTTTTTAAAGGTTTATGGTACTTTTGATGCTGATTTTGTGTGTCAATACAAAAAAAGTCATAGTTATTGTGCAACAACTTTTCCCGTCTGCTCTTTTTCAGTTCAGATTTTTATTAATTTTTATTTTAAATAATGTATTTTTATTTATTTTAACAAACTGCAAGATGCAATATAACACAGTAAGCATAGATATTCAATGTAAACATATTATACATTAGTTTTAATAAAGTTCTCTGAGCTATGTAAAGTTTTTCCATTTCTTTGTCATGTTCTATAATATTGATATTTATAGTCCAGAGATGTTTCGGAGAATAATGAAAATATGCAGTTTGATATATTTGTAAATGTTTGTCACCATTTATCATGCTGTTATATGAGATGATGAGATTCTTGCATTGGAACATTAATAAAATCAAAACAATTAAGAAAAACATAAAGAATGAATATAACCTAAAACAAATAAATTAAAGTCAGCTCAGACCATTCATGTTCTCAGGAATAACTGGATAGGTTTCTGATAGCCGTGGTATGCTGGATCCTGGGAGGCCGATATTCATATTCCATAGAGATGTTGTCGCTAGTGATGGGCGAATCTCACCGTTTCGCTTCGGCGAAAAATTCGCGAATTTCCAGCGAAATTCGCGAATTGGCGAAAAAATTCGTGAAACGAGTCAAAAACGACGCGCGACTCGTTTTTTTTTTGGCGAATTTTTTCTGGCGTTTCTCCCATCACTAGTTGTCGCCAGTAAGAGGGGGTTAGTGCCCCTGAAGGCTTTCCATGTCATACCAGGTTGTATGACGGAATGTGTTTACTGTCATTGATCTAATGTCTGGGGGAAGGTTTAGGATATAAATGGACCAAGTATAGAAAAATTTGTGTGTTTGGGTTGTTTTGTTGGCCGATGCCTCCAGCCAATGCATATGGAATAGGAAATGTAATTTATTTTTGACTAGATATTAATTTTTAATACATTTAATGACATTTGTGGTTTTAGAGAAGGGAAGCTTAGTCGCGGTTTCAAAAACAATGTGATTGTTGACAAATAGGCCTCCATGTGTTTAAACTTCGATTGGATTCTAGGAATCATTAGGAATCATTTTTATTACATAGTCTTAAACAGCGATGGCTGTGCACACCCAGTCATTTGCCAGAAAAAAAGTGAAAGATATATTTATTAGAAATGAAACAGCAATGATTTAATTTGGATGGCACTGAACTATTTACCTATAGATATGGTTTAATTAATTAATTTAATACATGAAACACTTAATTAATTGTACATAGATGAATTTACATTAATTGATTTTTCATTGCAGGAACTACTTAAATCTTTGAGGTATAGATGAACTTAAATTAAATTGGTGTTCATTTACAATTTCATATCAAATGCATTAAGTGGTCTATTGGATTAATCTATTTCCATATTGGGTAATGGTGATTAGCAGAAATTATATTGTTTAATTAAATTTTGTGGATTTTTTAAAGCAACTAACGAGTGCATTGTGAGACTCTTTTTTTTCCATATACAATAGTCCCTAGGTAGTTGTGTTTTCTGACAACAATTCTTTTAAAGGAATTGTTCAGTATAAAAATAAAAACTGGGTAAATGGATAGGCAGCGCAAAATAAAAAATGTTTCTAATATAGTTAGTTAGCCAAAAATGTAATGTATAAAGGCTGGAGTGAGTGGATGTCAAATATAATAGCCAGAATGCAACTTCCTGCTTTTTTAGCTCTCTTGTTTTCCAACTGACTGGTTACCCTGGTTACCAGGCAGTATCCAATCAGTAACTTGAGGGAGGGCCACATGGATCATAACTGTTGCTTTTGAATCTGAGCTGAATGCTGAGGATCAATTGCAAACTCACTGAACAGTTATGTCCCATGTGGCCCCCCTTCAAGTCGCTGACTAACTCAAAGTTAAAGAGCTGAAAAGCAGGAAGTTGGATTCTGGCTATTATATTAGACATCCAGTCACTCCAGCCTTTATAATTAGCATTTTTCCCTGACTAACTATATGGGAAACATTTTTTATTTTGCGCAGCCAATCTATTTATCCAGTTTTTATTTTTACACTGAACTGTTCCTTTAAGGCCATAATAAAAAAATAAGTCAATGCAAGGAGCACTGGTTTATGAAGTAACTTATTTATTATGAAGTAGCTGGTTTATAAAGTAACTTTATCCTGTTTGGGAAAAAGTCATATAGTCTCTATGAACTACATAAATTGCTAATTCTATCTAAATATATTAAAAACAGAAACCTGATACATTTCATGGCCTAATATTCATTAGTAAATATGACATTAGGAGGTGTGTAAATAAAATTCTTCCTAATACAGAAACAATACCTGTGTAGAAGTTGAAAGTGAATGACTAAAAACTACTAATTTACAGTATAAAATGCTGGCAGTAGCAAAGATACTTTATAACCATTTCAATAACAATAAAAACAAAAGATACAATTAAATGAATGCGTACTGCTGGCAATAAAAACTCTTTCTTGCCGTGGATTTGAAAAAGTATTATTGCCCCAAAATGAAGCACACAGCAACAGTATTCCCTATCCTTGTTATTAGTATTGCTAATATGCTAATCTATTATGCTTTTTAAAGCAGAAAATGTGTATCCAACAAATTGTACTGTGCAACTGAAAAAAGTGAATAACTAGAATACGTGGGTAGACTCATGATTAATAGATTTGATTAATGGATTTGAGTCATATATGCAATAGCAGCGACATCATTAACCCACAGCTGATATAGATTTTAAGAACCCAGCATAAAGGTTGTCATAAACACTTGAAGGACCTTGAAAACTCTTAAAGACATAAGACAACAAGATATTATCTCCATAAGTACCCAGTGTGTCAAGATTTGCATAAAACAGGGGAAAATAGCTGGGCCTTCATATGCTATTCATTTACAGCATTTACATAAAGGAGAGCTCCAGTCATATAAATTTTCTGTCTCTCGACATTCTCTTACTTATTAGTTATGATCACATTTTTTGCCTGATACAGATTCTAAAAATTCTTGTTTTTGTAAATGGATTTTTTTTTTTGTTGCAAATCTACTCTAGAATGTGGCTATGTGTTTTGCTTCTTTGGAAAACCATTTTTTTTATCTTTGGGGAAAGGTGTCTTCACTTTATGATTGTCAAAACCTTTGTGTGACCCATGATTACAAAACTGCAGGACTGTAGCATAAGGAACAGGTGGGGGCTAGGTGTAAATTTCCTTAATATCATACTAACATACAGTAAGGTTTTAATCCAATGTCCTTCAGATTGTAAGGCAATGATGTCAAAGTAAATTCATAGGATTGAAATTTGTAGAATGGGTATTATTTGGAAAGAAATGTACTGGATATAAGTGGGAACAGTGTATCTGAATCACATATTCTCCTGACATGGGAATTGACATGATTAGCTCATGATTTTCTTGAAGCTATCAACACAAGTGCATGATTGTTCTGCTTTTATAGATGAGCACTAAAGGATACTTGGAAGGACAAACAAATCTATATACTTCAAAGTGCAAAATCAATGATAATTGAAATTTGAGAAATTACTTTTTCCTACTGTAAAATAACACATTCATCAGTTTTCATTCAAAAGTATTTTTTTTTGTTTTTATGAGTGTAACTATGCTTTCAGTTTGTAGGATATTCACTGTATTTGTACAGGTTTGGGACCTGTTATCCAGAATGCCCTTCTGGATAAGGGGACTTCTGTAATTTGGGTCTCCATATGTCTACTAATATTATTTAAACATTAATTAAGCCCAAAAGGATTGTTTTGCCTTCAATAAGGAGTAATTATATGTTAGTTAGTTTGTACAAATTCCACTATACCCAAATATTATATTATTCCAGAACAAGCATTAATGCATTTCCAAAATTTAAGCTCCCATAAGTTTCATTTTGGGACCCCAAATGGAGGGTTCATAAACCTTAAAAGGTTAAATGGCGCCGTAGTTTCTGAAATTTCACAGCATCACACACAATTATTTCCTGATGTGGGATGGTTTTTTTGGTGCTACTTTTCTTTCACCCTGCACTTGTCAAAAACAAGCTTCAAGTTAGATTTCTTCATTCAAGGTCATCAGTTACAGCATTTTTATGGTTCCAAACCCCCTTAGGGAAGTACATGACAGTGCAGAAGATGAATTTCCACATCATTTTGGAATGATGAAAGCATTAATTTTCGAGCTAAAGTTAGGTTGAGCTCTAAATGTTAAAAAAGACTAACTTCTGTCAACAATTTTATTATTCTCTTCATATAAGATGCATTGTGTTTTAGTTAGGCCTGACTCAATGCCTGTCCATCCCTGTTATGCTATAAATGTGTCTTTATGCATGAAAACAGCTGATTATATATTGTTAAGATTATATTTTGTGTATTTATCTGATTGATGGGTGGACTCAATAAATGTCAAACCAATTTTTAATGCTCCTGGATACACATTTTCTTATTATTTCCTTTTAACTAGAGAACCTAAGTAACTGTAGCAATCATTTTCTTTTTTAACAAAAGTGGAATCCTTTATAATACACCATATTTGGGTGTTCAGCTAATACAGACAGGAGGGATTTTTATCTGTACACAGATTGCCTCTTCTATTTAGCCTGTCACTCTCCACAGGAGAAATCATAGCCTGAGTATAGCTCAAGGGAAAAGTAATATCACAACACAAGGTCATTTTAAAGGGCAATCTAAAGCCATATTAATGCATAAGAATAAGTATCAGTGAAGGATTATTGAAAACATCTTGTCTTAAATTAGAAAGTAGAAGTAGAAGCAACTGTGATTGGAATAAGTATATATGTATATATATATATATATTTATATAATGCAACCATTTCAAAAGAGTGAATGTGGTTGTGTGTTGAGAATGGTGGTGGATGAGGGTTATAATTCCATGGTTGTTATCTAACAAGATGCATATTGATTACATACTCATCATGATTGATCATTGGTTATTTAAAATATTATTCAGACTGTGCTGATTTTTGTGCAGCCTTGCAGGAGGCATCTACGTAATAAGTAGCACCATAGCAGCAGGTCTTTGTGCTGCATTCTGGAGTTTCCCCCCATGAATACAATTCTGTCTGCATTCTACAGCACTGTATTCATGAACTGCATGGTGGGTGAGACATTTAGGGTTCCCTGATCCTATCCCTTTCCTGCCCCTAACTTGCATGTCATTCAGGGGCTGGACTGTGCAGTTCATGGCAGTATCACTTGAATTTAGGGGACTGGTTGTGTGTGGGAAAGGGGCACCTACATGCCTCCCCCACCCCACTCTTTGTGGACATAAATAAGTCCTAGATGTTCAATGAATTAACACTAAGGGGTGTGATTTTGCTACCTCCAGCACTTGAATCTGAGGCATTTGTAAATAACCAACATGGTCTAAAAAGTATGGATCAACATGGGGTTACTTGATTCTCTGCATCCACCAATAATTGTTAAATTAAGTCAAGGTGATCACCAGTAAAACATGTATTTGTTCCCAAACCTTTTGAAAAGAAATGACTGAAATATTGATTAAGTTTCTCCTTTTCTTTACCCTGGGCTTAATAAGCAGCAATATTATGCATTTTGTTGGTGTTTTCAAAGCAAATCAGTGATGGTATTAATCTGGCAATTCTGTATGCCTTTCCTTGTAAATCTTGCTGGTTTAACTACTTGAAGATAAATTCATGTGAAAGCATTTGCGAATCCCTAACCTTCCACAAAGGCAATTATTTTCCTAGCAAGAATGAATAAATAAAAGCAAACAAAATGGATAGAACAAGCAAGGAAAGAAATTATGAAAACATATCTATGTAAATGTAAAAATGACAAAATAATCATCTGAAATATGTCAACGCAGAAGTGCATACAGTTACCAAAATAGTCTCTAGGGGGGAAATGTTTTAATCGGTTAATATGTATTAATTCACACTGATGGATGGCTTTCCCTACATATGTGGTGTTAAATGCAATCAGACCTCTTCTGCAAGCAATTTATTCAGAACAAATTAGCTTTCCTGTGGTTTAGTCAAACAAATTATACACTTAACATGACAAGCTTTAAAAACGTAGCATGCAAAAGAAAAGGGGGAAAAAATTAAATCCAGTTGAATGTTGGACATACATTTCAACTGTTGGGGGCAAATTTACTATTATTCCCCAAAAAAAATTTGTTTCTACTCGATATTCGATTAGCATTTGATTTTCGAATGTTAAGCGAATAGTTCTAGGCTACCTTTTATTCGGTATTCGATCATTCGACGATCGAATACAAATTTATTTAATCAGTCTAATAAATCATTCGACTGAACAAATAAATCATTCGATCATTCGAATGATTCGTACAATTCGAACGATCAAAGACTTCGAGCGTACGAATCCTATTCGATCAGGACTTAGTCTCAGAAGCCTATGGGAGTGCTCCCAAAGGCTTCTATTGCAGTTCGGTAGGTCCAATCTGCTGAAGTAGGCAATCGAATAAACTTTAAAATTAAAATCCTTTGCTGATCGAATGATCGAATATTCATCTATTCAACTCTATTCGAATGTATTTGATCGTTCGACCATTCCCTATTCACATATTCGACCAAAGGAATAAATCCTACCATCGAAATTCGATCTATTCATGTGAATTTAGTACATCCGCCCCTTGGTGTAACGCTTCATCTATGCTAATAGGGCCATAACAGGAAAAAGAAACAACTGAATGTCCTCATATTTTATTACAGGTATAGGATCCATTATCTGTTATCCTGAAGGCTCCAATTATGGAAAGGCCATCTCCCATAGTCTCCATTTTATCCAAATAATCCAAATTTTTTAAGAGGATTTCCTTTTCCCATGTTATATTTGATCCCAACTAAGATATAATTATTCCTTATCGGAAGCTAAACCAGCCTATTGGGTTTTATTTACTGTATATATGATTTTCTAGTAGACTTAAGGTATGAAGATCCATATTACGGAAAGATCAGTTATCCAGAAAACCCCAGGTCCTGAGCATTTTGGATAATAACTCCCATGTATATATATATATATATATATATATATATATATATATATATATTCCAGTACAGTTATATAAATTAACATCTATATATAATATAAATTTGTGTAGAAATATATACCGTATATGGAATTTTTAAAATGAGGAGTTATAAAACCTGTAAGATTATAGTATAATATAGAGTATGGTTTTAAAGGTTGGTCTCAGCAACCCTCATGCCTACTAATTGTTACTCTATCTGAATTGCAACATGAAAAGATCAACTCTTGTTTTAAATTTCATTTTTAAGAAAGGCCACAATAAAAGGTGGATTAAATGGCATGGTAGAGAGAAAACTACATTTCCAAAAATGTTCCTTCAATATTTCCTAGTGCTGAGGACCTCTCCCATGAGAATTATTTCTGCCAGGGCTACAGTATGTTAGCTGTGCTGCAGTCATAGGTGGCATAGGGTCTCCCTCTCTCCACCTGCGTTTTGTGGGCAGGCAGAGAGAAAAGGATCCACCCTCATCCACAGCTCCATATTGGTACAATGGCAGGCACAGCATGCAGCTATATGGGGCTGAGATCACCCTAAAAAGTGCAGAAATAGTCAACTAGAAAAAACTATTAAAGAGAAGTAGACTGTCCCACACGTGACTGTGCCCTAAGGTTGCTTTGCAGTTTCATCCTCCAAAAGCTAAACTCTAATCAAAAATCTCTATTGTGTCCAGGTTTATAATGAAGGTGACACATTATTTCCCTGCTGAATGCATGACACAAAGAGTAGAATCATGAGCAAACAAAAAAAAAGAAGGGTTCCCATTTAAGAAAACATACACATCTATGTTCTCAGCTACCTCAAAAAGCATAGAACAAACTTGATAAGTTTTAATAAAATGTTTCCTCTTCACATTAAATAGTCATGACTAGTGATTACTGAAATGTTTTCGCAGGTATGGATTTGCAGGGAAATTCTGCATTTTGCCATCAGTATTTTTGAAAAATTTCAGCATAAAAAATGCAGTGACAAAACCCATATACCCCAATTTATTTTGCTTGAAAAATGTGTTTCAACAAAAGTCCTATAGACTTTATGTATTCTGCTCAAAAAAGTTGACAATGTATTTGGCCTCTGTTTATCCTTTTGGGCACATTTGTCAGGTAGAGTAAATACTTTGTATAGTATGACTTATTTCAGCTTTTAATGAGTAGTGAATGTATTGGGGTGGGGATGCCAGGTAACCGCTAGTGAGATCTTTGTCTTGTGCCCACGAGCAACTATAAGCGGCACTGGAAATAGTAGCAGGCTAAATTACCAGGTGAGTACAATGTCTGGATATATTGCAAGCAATCTAGTTGACTTAAGAGCTTCCTGTGTATCCAGTTTTAGAGATAAGCTACAAGAAAAAAGCTACATTAATACAAATAATAAATATTTTACGTACTTTATTGGTATTTGTATATGGTTTAGTGAGAGAATTCTTGTTAGTGAGGAATTCTTATACTGGTCAAGCAATTGTACACATTTTGGTTGATTTGCTTTTTCTTTCCCTTCCTTTTACAATCAACTTTTAGTATAGTTATAGTAAATAGTTGTGTACAAACCACCAGATATCAGGCCACTAACTTTCTACAGAGGGTCGGTACTTGCTTTTTTTTCTTGCACCCCTAGGCCAGTCACAGACCTCACAGTATTTCTGCTCCTCCCCCTCCCCTGTAAGCAAACGCAGGATTGGGTGCAGACACACTCCTGCACCAAGGACTGCGTGCCCCTTGAAAAGTAAGTAGGAATTTTGCCATGCATGCAGTCCTCTGAGCTTTGACTGATGGTGCGGCTGTGCGCCGCTGAAATTGTGCCGCCCTAGGCCCAGGCCTTTGTGGCCTCACCACAAATCCGGGCAAGTTTCTGCATAGGGGTACACTGACTTTTCTACATGGGGATGCACTGCAACTACCCAGAGTTTTCCTTTGGCAGTATGGTTATACAGTATACAGCACATACTGTAGAACACAAATGTTGTAATATAAGGCTGATTAGTAGTTAATACAGATAATAACAACATGGCATTTTGTGTCACTGTTCCTTTAAACAGTATCACTACAGAGAGTAACTGGCTCCTGCATTGTTTAAGACTCAAATTCAGACTAATCCCCTGTATTGTTCACACATGTGATCCCCTTGCATTGTTCACACTTGTAACACCTCTATTGTTCACACCCCTAAAGCCATGTACTGTTCACACCTGAGACCCAGACTGATACTGCCCACATTGTTCACCTGTTCACACCTTATTCAAAATGCTTATGGGACACCAGCACTGTCACTGTATGTAGTACATCTTAGAGTGGTCCCGATAGGTTTCCCTGTCTCCTGCTCTGTTCTGCCTTTCCTATGCTCCCTGTGTGTGCCATACTCTGCTTACCTAGTGCTGCTTGTGTGTGCCATACTCTGCTTGCCCAGTGCTGCTTGTGTGGGTCATAC
>CM044441.1:54652015-54800140 GCA_024363595.1 Xenopus borealis | reverse complement strand
TCGCAAGTTCGCGAATATGTTCGCGAACATTTTTTCCGCGGTTCGCGCCATCCCTAGTTTTGGGTGGGCCCCTGGTGTCCCAGTCTGACACTGGTGCCAGGTAAAACAGTTCACATGTACCTGAATAGTAGCGAGATGTAAAATCAAAACCCGAAATCAGGCTGAAGTTCAACACCAGTCAATCAAGAAGGGGAATCCATAGAGGAGTCATTCAAGTCAAAGATCAAATCAGAAGTTAAAGTCACAAAGAATACTCCATGTCTATCCATAGAAACAATCACCTTGGAGTAACGTGCAGTTACCTCGGATCCCGTAGGAAGATGGCTGGTCCACAGAGGACAGGTGGCAACAGGAACTCCTCTATGGCTCTGGTCTTCACCGAAGCCCTTTTGGGGCCCTGGGCTTTCTTCAGTGGAGGCAGCAAAGGAGCCAAGCATGTTACCAAGGTGTAGTACAAGGGATCAGGCAAAGACTTAATCAGGTACAGGCAAAGGTCGGTTTCAGGAGACAGAGAAGTGAGGTACCAAAAGGATCAGACAAAGGCGTAGTCAAGTTCAGGCAAAGGTCAGTTTCATGCAGCGAAGGTTCAGAGGTCAGGAAAACAGGCAGAGGGTCAAAATCAGGAACACGGACAACCAGGGCTTTAGCGGAACAGTAGAAACTGAAGCCAGCTTGGGCAAGGAGAGGAGGAAGGTATTTAAGGGAGCAGGAACCAATTAGGAGCAGGCTGAGGGAGAACAGACACGTCAAGGACCAATAAGAATCTGGGTGCACAAATTAGAGGTCATCGCTCCTAAGTATTTTGGCGGGAGCGTTCATTCTGGCGCGGGGGTCGAATTTGAGGCACCTAAGTTGACGCATGCCAGTGTTTATGCGCCGACACTCGGCATCGGCCATTACACTTGGTGTCTGTTTACAAACAGTGAGCATGCTTCAAACTGCAAACACGAGGATGCTGCCATTCCTATGTGCATACTGTACAAATGGGAATGCGATGAGACCACAGCCGGGTCCCCACACTAGCATGCATGTGCCAAAGCTGTCACCCAGGCTGGACTGCCTCACAGTTGAGGATAATCTGCAAACCTGGAAAACCTTAATTTAAGGAAAACACATCCCAGAAGGAAGTAGAGAAAAATTGTGGAAATACTCTATCACTTGTTAATTCGTAACTGTGTGAATATATTTTTTGCAATGCTAATTTTATATTGGTGCCTCCATGACACCAGAAGGTACCTGATAGTTGCTCCTTACTTATCTGTTCCAGTACTGGCACTTGCCTCAGTAACCTAGCCTGATTTCATGAGCCTGAATGTTAGACTTGTGCCGTAGTAACCATTGTTGTGCTCAGTTAGACATCTCCTTGCACTTACTGCAAGGAGAAGGAAAGTATACAAAGTATACATTACAAGCATTTATACTTTCCTTTTCCTTGCACAAGTACATGCAAGGAGATGTCCAACTAAGCACAACAAAGGCTACTATGGCACAAGTATAACATTCAAAAGGAGCACCATCCTAGGGTATCAGATACAGTAAGTGAAGAGATTATAATCACTTACTGTATCTGATACCCTAGGGTGGTGCTCTTTTTAGCAGAAAACTACACCAGCAATCTTCTTTCTGCATATGCAGTAGAGTGAAAAGCTGAACAATAATTAAAAAAATACTTTTCTCTCTACTGTGCATACGTCTGCCACAGGCAGTGAAAAAAAGAGGCTGGTAGAGATTCACGCCATGTGAAACATTATTGCATGTGGAATGTAGATTTTTATTATTATTAATACGCAATTTTTTCTTCTGTTTACACATTTTGTTACATAACACCCATGATATTAAAAATATTAATTCAAAGGCAAACGTTTATTCTTATATTGCAATATTTTATATTTCTTTTGTACGTGTTATTATTTTAATCCTGGCTAATAGAGGGCAAAATGTTTGAGTTTACTCATTCATTCTCATTGTCAGATCAAAAATATAATTGCAGAAGCATATTGTAATAGCAGTTTTTTATACAAACAAACCTTTGATCAGAGCCTGAACCGCCAGGCGCCTTAGGCAACCAGACCATTCTCCGCACCCACTAAGCGCATTTGCTCATGAGCAAAATCACGCTTGCATGCGCATGTGCGAGGACACTGGTGTTCATGCACACACGTATCCAGTGGGCGCCGAGTACGGCCGCACTCGCACGCATTGGCCACAGCAGAGATGGACACACAATAGGCCAGAGCAGGGATGGACTAGGAGACACTCACAATGTTGCCTTTTTATATCCTTCATATTCAGAATTGCAGCACAGTTTTTGCTATGGTCATACCATGTGTATAAAGTAATAGCAAAGAGTTTTAAATAAAGGTGTAATAAGGGCATACATGCAACTTTCTAGCAAGCAGCTGACCCTCTAACCTTCACACTTACCAATATATAAAAAAAGCAGAGATTGTTTGTGGAATATATTAAAATATAGTTTAAAATGGTGCTAATGTATTACAATGAAGCTGTTTATCATATGGTCCTTTCCGTGCTAAATTTATTTTCTAAACAATAAATGCTTACTATGAATTACTTTAATGTAGCTGCTTAGATTCAAATGATAGTCCCCAATTCATATTGATTCAATAAAGTGGCCAATTGCCACTGTTTATTCACTGTCAATCATTTTTCAGCAGTCATTAAAAATATTTTATAATTAAGACACATGACACATGAAAGAAAGTTCTCTGTAGAGAATCTCATATCCAGTACACTTAAAATAAATGTTACAATATGTAAAGGCCTCAAACATTTAAAGGGCTATTTAACCCAGAAAATTATATACTACAGATGACTGACTGCCTAGCACCCCCACAGCTGTACGCCCTAGGCAGGTGCCTCTTCTACATACCCCTAATTCCAGCCCTGCTACAGTATACAGAGCTGTTAACTTCGGCTAATGCTTACCTGGGGAATCCTGCACGGTGCCAAGCATTTTCTGGAGACCCAGAACTGACATCACAGAGACACCCGCCCCCAGAAATGACATCACTCGCATGAGCAAATCTCTTGCCTGAAACTGCAGATCTCTAGCAGCACATGCTCACTTTTTTACAAAATCCTGAATATTTGTTTAAAAAGTCTGAATGCTAAATACACAAAAAATTCTAGTTTTTTTGCTATAAAATCCGAAGTTTTAGTGGAAAAAAACCTCAAATTAAGAGTAAATTGTGGATTCTAGTATGGTCGGACTTTTTTTTAATTGAAAACACGTGAAAACGCTCTTCATGTTTAATGTGGAAACTGCTACATTCTAAATGTTCTTGAGTTTTCAGAAAGTGTATGAAAGCAAAAATTGGGGACAGAGTTTAAAGTTTAAAAGTCATGAAAAATAGGAAAAAAAGAAATAAAAGTAATATGACAATACACTATATTGTTTTACTGTTTATACAGATACCATTGATCTAAAATAAGTAATTGAATAAAGTTTTCCATGACATTATGTATTTGCGTGAACAGTATGTGTGTTACTAGGATGCGTGCAGTATGTATTTCATAGAGGAAAAAAAGTAATTGCTTATTATAATATTGTTACCCAGTCTGTTGTTATTTTATATAATTGTACTGTGTGCAATTTGCAATTGTCCCCTGTTTGTATAAAGAAAAAACTTTTAAATCTTGGTAAATCAACTTATCTGATAGATCTGAACCAGAAGATGTTAATTGTTGCAGACTGCTTAATATGTTGTAATGACAGTTGCAGTATGGAATTATTCACACCATGCTTGAATGATGACAGCCAAGTTGCTATCAGTACATAAATTTGAGAAAATAATTTGTTTCTGCAAATGTTAATTCTTATTGGAAACCAAAACTCCATACATTTTATGGAAGCCTGACACATACTGGTGCACATTAATAGATGTATATATATATATATATATATATATATATATACATTAATGTGCACCAGTATGTGTCAGGCTTCCATAAAATGTATACAATATATATATATATATATATATATATATATATATATATATATATATATATATATATATATATATATATATATATATATATATACGTATATATAAATAATATTGTGTACAGTATATATATATTGTAAGCTTGTGGGATTCACAACAGATGCTGTCTTAATTTTAGGCAATCAATTTACAAACAATTTCAGTATACAAAACATAAATCATAAAAATAAATCCTGCCCACTGGGCACTACCTTCACTCATTTGATGAGTTCCCTCACTAAACTGGGCCCCTTGTGGATTACCAGCAAAAACACATAAGTTGGGGTCACCCCTGTACTCACAATACTTGCTTTTGGGGAATAGTTCAGCTTCCTGGCTTTCTTCAGTCTTTCAGACTTTTGTTCATAGGCTCTCAGCTCCTTGCGGTTGCAGGCAGCACCCCCAGCCCCTCTGTTCCTCACACCGGCAGGCAGCCTTCTTGCTCTGTGCCCTGCTCAGAGAGACATTCCCAATAGTCTCACTAGAATTAAATACTTTTCCATAGGACAGCCTTCCTGTGGAAAGTAAGCTAGCCTACGGGATCAGAGTACCTAGCTTGCCCATTCCTCCCAGAATACTCCAGCATCCAAGATATGGCTACTAATGTCTTTAAACAGAGAACCCCTTCTCTGTTTATTACACCTTTCCATGAGCTTATATCTCCTACTGGGGAGAAATCAAAGGAATCAAATCAATCAAATGTTTGTGTTGACATAGATAGCTGGAAGATAACCACCTGCTGCTTGGTTGCAATGTGTTGTTTATCTGTTAATTATCAGTGTTTGCCTTTGATGTCGTGATACAGGAATCCTCTGTATTGGGTTTCCTCCTGATTTATGGGAATTTTCTATCTAATATACTGTATTGTGTGAAGTAGTAAACATTAATTCCCCCTCCTGTATATTTTCACATTGTATCGTGTTACAATGGATTATGTTGGATTACCAATTGATTTACACAAAATACTTAAACATTACAGATACTACATTTTTATTGTGACCCAGAAGTTAATTAAAGGACCAGTAACATCAAAAAATGAAATTGTTTTAAAGTAATAAAAATATAATGCAGTGCTGCCCTGCACTGGTAAAACTGCAGTGGTTGCTTCAGAAGCACTACTATTGTTTATATAAATAAGCTGCTGTGTAGCCATGGGGGCAGCCATTCAAAGGGGAAAAGGCTCAAGTTACACAGCAGATAGCAGATAAGCTCTGTAGAACATAATGTTATCTGTTATCCATTACTTATCCTGTGCCATATAGCCTTTTTTCAATTTCCGCCATTGCTACACAGCAGCTACTTTATATGAACTATAGTAGTGTTTCTGAAGCAAACAGATCAGTTTTAACAGAGCAGGGCAACACTACATGATATTTTCTTTACTTTAAAACACTTTCATTTTTTGGTGTTACTGTTCCTTTAAGCAAAAAAAAAAACTATATGGTGAACAGCAATTTCCATGTCTTGCCACAGGTTCTGGACCAGCTAGTTCATTGTAATGCATATGGATTCTTGGTTTGTCAACCACTCCTAGGTTAATATCATTGGCCATCTGGAAGGTGAAATTTAGTTCTAGTGTCGGGTCAATTGCATCCTCACAACACCATGTTTCACTATTGGAATTGTATTGTTAGTGTGAGTATAAGGTATACTCACTGCCGCTCCGGTCCAGCGGCTTCCGTCTCTGCATGTGTCTCCAAGATGACGGTGGCCAGGAATCCCACACCTTCCCTTTCCCACTGCTATTCTCTCATGGACTGGCCAATTTGGAATACTAAAAGCCATTGGTTATAAAACAGTTATTGATATTTCTGGACAATCAGTGGCTGGGATAGGCTAGACTAGGATGTCCCGGGAGCCATTAAATTCTGCTAAATAAAGCAGCTGCAGTGATACAAAAGAAAGCTCCAGAGCATAAAATGAAATGCTCCAGTATGCATAAACTTTCCAACTCAACAGACGTGATGCTATTTAGTATAAAAACGAAATGGTGGGATGTCATCATGCTGCATTCCAGCATTGGTCTTGTCAGAGGGATGATCTGTTAAGCTTACCTTAAATTCAATATAAAAGGTCCACTAACCCATACATATCTCTGTCCTAGAAAGCTTTAACATCTGTCAAAGTAATCAGATTCAACTTCAGCTAGTGTTCATTACCATACATTGAATACAGTAATCAACAAATCAATAACATATCAGTTGCTACTGATCTAGAGGATGCATTGCATTATAAAATTTAATGTACTTTACATCCCTACTCCTTGTGCACTCTACAATATATAATAGCTCAAAGCATGTATTTGCAGCATATGTTAATTCTCAGGCCCAGTGGAAAATCTCGGGCATTCATAAATCAGCCCCTGCATGGATATAATGTGCAATAAATATTATTATTAACATGTATTTCTATAGCGCCAACTTGTTGCGTAGCGCTGTAATATATAACTAATTGGGCTATCACTGAACGCTATGATTTACATTATTTTTTGTTTATTATGTTTTGATTTGGTTTTTTTTTTTATCTGATCATATTAGCAATTAATTAAAGTAATTAAAGTAACAAAAACAAATTAAACCAAAAATAACAGAACAAAAATAGATAATAATAATAAAAGAAAACTGGAAAAGGCAAATTGGTTACATAATCTAAGAAATTTTTTGTGTAACAGTACCCTCGTTTGCTCTCTGGGTCATCATTTGAGATAATATACATACATACGTTCCTACTCTCATGGTAAGTCATGCCCATTGAGGACCAATTATTAAGCTAGACGTGCTTTGTATAATATCTAAAGATTTAAATTATTTTTAGTTGCTCAAATTACCAAATTAAATTCTGTCACCTTCCAATCATTGATTGAATCATTGATACTTGATTGTAAGTATATATAACTATATATATATATAGTTTTATTTATATATATATATATATATATATATATACTGTATACTTCCAATCCAATGATTGGAAGGTGACAGAATTTAATTTGGTAATTTGAGCAACTAAAAATAATTTATATATATATATATATAAATTTGATCACTGGCCTTTAACTAAACCACTAATCACAATTTTTTTTTTTTTTTATTTCTTTAAGTTTTCACTTCACCCCTGTCTCCAGCAGAAGCGTTCTGCTCTACTTCAGTCCCCATCTCCCTCTTACTTGCCCTTTGCCTGGCACAGATCTGGGGCAATATTTTTGCTGCTGCTCTGGCACAGGCTGGTGGCACAGGTACAGACTTGGGGGGCAATGGCTGGTACAGACTTGTGGCACAGGTACAGACTTAGGGGGCAATGCTGTGGCACAGTTACAGACTTAGGGGGCCAGCTGGTGGCACAAGTACAGACTTAGAGGGCAATAGTTGGTGGCACAGGTACAGACTTGGGGGCAATGGCTGATGGCACAGGTACAGACTTAGGGGCAATGCTGGTGGCAAATGTATAGATTTGAGGCAATATTTTGGCTGCAGGCTGACACAGGTACAGATTGGGAGCAAAATTTTGGGTGCTACTGGCTGGCACACATACAGATTGGGAGCAATATTTTGGGTGCTGCTGACACAGGTACAGATTTGGGACAATTTTGGGGTGCTGCTGGATTGCACATGTACAGTTTGATTCATTAATGTGTTATTCGGTTTCTTTATTTCAGAGTTTTTCAAGTGAATAGGTGGGAAATGGTCATACAGAATGGGGTGGGAGGGGGGGGCGCTGATTGAACCCCTTGCCTAGGGTGCCAAAGTACCTTGGCCCGGCCCTGAGGTACAGCCACAGGTGTGTGACTGGCTTGTAGGAGCTTATGTGCTTGCTAATGTAATCAGAAGTACGAATGTTACTGACTGGATAAAGACTGAATCTTAATACATATGTAGTCTACTAGAGAATCATAAAAATAGTAAATAAACCCAATAGGCTGTTTTTTAGCGTTATTCCATCTGGGAATATTGAGAAGTACGCTTATTTTTGCTAGCAAACTTTCAGGCTTCTTGTGTCCAGCTCTGTGTTAATGTGTAAAATGCTAAAAATAAATAGTATAAATGCATAGAAATTGTGGTTGCTATATGATCCTATTTGTTTGGAACATTACATATAATCCACCCACACAGTGGCAGGGGTGCAATGCAGATAAACTCTGGCTTGACAAAGGACTATATTTATGATATTACTTCTGCAAGTTTGTATCATTTTTATCTGGAGATTTAGTTAATTGTACATTGTACAATAGTACAATTTAACAGGGTTAAACAGATCTCAGTGATCTGAAGACAGGCTACTGAAGAAACAGCTGGAGGCTTTTAATTGTTAGTCAGGATTAGAAAAATATCTATCTAGAAATTGGATTAATGAAGGGAAAGTACATTCAATAAACAAATCAAACCCTGTAAAAGTCCTCATTTATACAGTGTACTTTAAAGTGGACCCGTCACCCCAAAACAATATTCCAAATCATATTTTATCACATTAGTTAAGCAAAATGAACATTAATTACACTATATAAATTATTTTAATCTTGTTTCTTTCTGTCTGGGAATTCATAATTATAGCAAGCAGGCAGGAGCCATTTTGTGGACACTGTTATTAAGGCAAGCCTTGCATCATCTCAGAATCTTGTTTGTGCACTAGAATGGGGGATCCAATGTTCATTCCCATGCATTGGTTACACAATTAAATGGTTAAGAGAACTGGGGGAATGTTTGGGGAGCTGTGGCATCTAGGAAGTTCTAAATGGAAAGTGAAAGTAATTATCTGCCCCGCCTCTATGCCTAGGGCATAGAGGAGGGGCAGACAATATTTAATTGACAGCTGAGATTTTTAAATGAGCTTAAAACAGCTATGAATGCTTTCATAAAAATGTGAAATTGGATTTCATGTTTAATTTGAAAAGGACTTTTATTATACAGATTTTTATGTCTGGGTGACAGGTCCACTTTAAGAAAGTTTTTGTTCATTGTGGTTTCTTGTTTCTGCATCCAAAATATTTTTTTTTTCATCTGTGAAGATAGAGTTACATTAAAATGAGCTCAGTTTTGTCTAACTTAAAGAAATTGTTCAGTATAAAAATAAGAACTCAGTAAACAGATGTGCAGGTGTTAACACCTGTAAATGCCCCTAAGCCTGTAAATACCCCTTGTTGCTGAGTCATTGCAGCGGAGATCATAGCGCCATCTTCAGAGCTTTGGTAATCTTCGGTAAGTAATCGTTGTATTTACACATGTGCAGTTGGAGCAGGAAATGCATGCAAATTAACGTTCAATGTAATTTCAAAAACAAGATTTGCAAACTGTTTTAAAATTGTTATAACCAAATAAAAACACTTTTGGAAAGTGAGGGGAATTACTGAAGCGCTGGAAGATGGCACCTGTGAGCTCCGCTGCTTTGAGTTGCAACAAGGGGTATTTACAGGCTTAGGGGCATTTACAGGTGTTAGTAAATCAGCCCCTTGGTGTGGTTAAAATTGTTTGTGTTGAAAAACAGTGCATTTTAATATAGGCAGTTTTATAGCAAGCCATATATGTTAAAAAGCACAAATTACGATTTGTGATCTTATTCTACAGGCCTCAAATGTACATTTCTTGGTCTCCCTGTCTAGTAATCATGTTGTATTAATGTGGATATGGTATGTGAGGGAAGGTGGCAACCAACTAAAATTGGAAAGACTGGAGTCAATAGTAGACAATTTCTAAACGAAAGAGCAAGGGGAGGAACAAGCATTTTTATAGTCCTTAGTTTGTTGTGAATAGAAGAAGCTCTCAACAAGGAATATTTGCAGTTGATTGGTAGGATGAAACATGTTGACATCACAGAGTTACTCGGGTTACAAAAGTGCCTTTCTCATATTCCTCTTGGATCAAATACAGTAGTTTCCTTTAAACCTTACTTTATTAGTGACACCAGCCCACATGTAAGCTTTAGCCTTGCCTCTCCCCCAGCTCATCTGCTTCTAAGAACCTTGAAGAATAACAACATTGGAGAGAACATTAAAAACCCTTTAAGTGCCAGAGAATGTAGACTCTGTGTTCTGTGGAAAAGTTACTTGAAATGCCACAGAACGTAGATTCTACTTCTGCAGCATTAAAGGGTTTGGGAATGGAGGCACAGCTTTTAAAGTTGCTTGCTCCATTCCTTCTTGTTCCCCAGGCATTGAGCAGGAGCTGGGAACGAGTAGCCCCTGAGGTGCAATCGCCCATGGGCCCCAAAGGCAGCAGCAGAAACATGCAATGGATGTGTTCTGCTGCTGCCCGCACTTACTGCTCCTCCAGCTCCCCCCCATTTACAGGATCAAGGGATTAAGATGGTGCCTTCTCTTCCTTCAGCCCTGATGGACGATCTGGACCCTGACATCTGACATGGGGCTAGACATACTGTATTGTCAATTTCCCAGCATGCGAAGACATTTTCAAGTCAGCACTCACTCCACAGGGCGCTTGGTCAAAGTTACAATAAAGGCTTTTTTATCTGAAGAGAAAGGTGCTGTTCATTACTGGAATTCAATTTCCCAGCTGCCTCATGTCACGTGACTTGTGCTCTGATAAACTTCAATCACTCTTTACTGCTTTACTGCAAGTTGGAGTGATATCACTCTTTCCCCCCACCCAGCAGCCTAACAAAAGAACAATGAGAAGGTAACCAGATAACAGCTCCCTAACACAAGTTAACAGCGGCCTGGTAGATGTAAGAACAGCACTCAATAGTAAAAACCATGTCCCACTGCGTACTATTCAGTTACATTGGGAAGGAAAAACAACAGCCTGCCAGAAAGCAGTTCCCTCCTAAAGTGCTGGCACAAGTCACATGACTGGGGCAGCTGGGAAATTGACAAAATGGCTAGCCCCATGTCAGAATTCAAAACTGAATATAAAAAAATCTGTTTGCTCTTTTGAGAAATTGATTCAGTGCAGAAGTCTACTGGAGCAGCACTATTAACTGATGTTAATATATGTAATATATGTTGTATTAACTGGATCATTTCTGTTCGATGAAAAAAAACTTCCCATAGGCATTAGATGGTATTTTGGAGGTTTCTGGGTAATGGATTTCTGCATAATAGATGCCGAACCATTAAAAGAACATATTTGGCATGGTTTGAACAAAATAAATTCAGAGCACTGACATTCTCGTTCCTTACCTGTGTACAGTTATATACGGCTTCCGCTAGCAAATATATTGCTTTGCACACACAAGCACATCTTGCAAATAATCTCTTCGGTTACACATACTGGAGTGCATTGAGAGCCTTTTCTTTCTTAAAAAATACAGCTACTTTCAAATAAATTCATTGGTTATGAAGAAATGTTATGAGTACCCTGTATTGGGTATCCAAGATTTTGCAGTCATCTAGTGCCCCAAGATTCATATCAATAAAAACACATTCACATTTCTAAATCCTCTCATAAACCAGATAGGAAATCGCTTATGCAGACCATGTGCACCCTAAAGGAATAATCCACTGAATGTTGAATGTTACATTCTGCATTCTGCCATATTTTGATTTCTGTCCATATTATTTGGTTTAAATATAATGCCTGCAAGCGTACAAGTCTAACTATGTTCTAATGGTGTCCTATAGACATTATTGATTTTAATTGTTGCATTAGATAACATGAGTATGTACTGTTTGATCTGCAACAGTGTTGACCCTCCAGGAGGAGAAATTAATTATAATAACTGGGGAATTGGGAGAACGGTCAAGAAAACAGTTTTTAAGTTGTGAGAAACAAAGGTAAAGTCATGAATGGAAATCAACTGTATAATACTAAGCCTAATAATAAGATCCTTAAGATAGGTGGTAATAACAGGGATCACTTTCCCCCTGTGCACCATGAATCTTATATTAAAGGAAAACTGTCATGGGAAAACATTTTTTTTTTTTTTAAACGCATCAGTTAATAGTGCTGCTCCAGTAGACTGCTGCACTGAAATACATTTCTCAAAAGAGAAAACAGATTTTTTTATATTCAGTTTTGAAATCTGACATGGGGCTAGCCATTTTGTCAATTTCCCAGCTGCTGATCTATCCGGCAGCTGTTATCTTGTGTTAGGGAGCTGTTATCTGGTTACCTTCCCATTGTTCTTTTGTTAGGTTGCTGGGTGGGGGAAAGGGAGGGGTGATATCACTCCAACTTGCAGTACAGCAGTAAAGAGTGATTGAAGTCTATCAGAGCATAAGTCACATGACTTGGGCAGCTGGGAAATTGACAAAATGTCTAGCCCCATGTCAGATTTCAAAATGAAATATAAAAATCTGTTTGCTGTTTTGAGAAATGGATTTCAGTGCAGAATTCTTAACTGATGCATTTTTTTCCCATGACAGGATCCCTTTAAGTCTGTATCCATTACAGCAGGTGGTACTGAAATATAACCACTCAAATGTAGCCCACCCTTGATTGTGCTTTAGCTGTGTATTGGTGCAGTGTGTGACCAGACTAAGACTGCTTGACTTGTGCCCAAGTACCAGTGCAACTCCCAGTACCTGGTGTATTGGGGTTACACAGAATCCAGTCAGACACTTTCCTTTACACCATCTTTAACTTGTTTATTGAAATTAACAGGGTAATGGTATACCTCAATAATCCCTCCAGTGCAATAGAATGTGGTCCACGAGAGCCAATACACAATATAGGTAGTCAGAGCAGCAGAAATAACAGATTCAAAGGATGATTACCACTATCACTAGGCAATATCCCTCCTGATGAAAAACACTAGGTCTTGTGTTTCTCAGCCTGGGGTCTTGTATCTTGGCACCTGATTTGGTCCTCACCTCACTCACTGCATTCAGCCTGGGGTCTTGGTACCCTATTTGGTCCTCAACTCACCCACTGTACTCTATGCTCTAGTGCAGGGTTCCCCAATCTTTTGAACCTGTGAGCAACATTCAGAAGTAAAAGGAGTTGGGGAGCAACACTAGCATGAAAAATGTGCCAAATAAGTGCTGTGATTGGCCATTTGGTAGCCCCTATGTGGATTGTCAACCTACTTTGAGGATCTGTTTGGCAGTGCCCATGGTTTTTATACAACCAAAATGTGCCTCCAAGCCTTGAATTTAAAAATAAGCACCTGCTTTGAGGCCACTGGGAGCAACATTCAAGGGGTTGGAGAGCAACATGTTGCTCGCAAGCTAATGGTTGGGGATCACTGCTCTAGTGGTTCACACACCACAACGTCCTAACCCCACTACTTCTCCTGGTTGGAGCCACAGCTGCAGTGGCGTAACTACCAGGGTTGCAGGGGGTGCAACTGCAACAGGGCCCCCATCCCCTTGGAGCCCATCGGAACCACGAAAGTGATTATGGCAGGCGGTTATCTAGGGGGAGAGTATACATCACACATGCCATCAACACTTCAGCATGCGATTTATAGAGGTAAGGGCCCCAAAGGGGGGCCCAGGTGCCCATACTGTGTCAGGACCCACCAGGGAGGAGTTACGCCACTGCACAGCTGCTCACTAACTACCCTGTACTTGCTCTCACTTCTAGAGTGACTATTATAATTCTCACTACCACTGTCTAGGCTTAGCTTTCTGATGGACCAGAGCCCTGGTCCTGTAGCACCTCACTGGGGCAAGGATCTAGGGCGAAGACTCTGAGTATGTGTGCTTTAACTATTTATAATTTAACCACTGCCATCTAGTGGCAGCTTAAGGGAAACATACAGGACCACTTTAGGTGGTCGATATACCTGAACCGCAGGTGTAAGCACATTTATGAATTGATTTTTTGTCTACAATTTTGGAACTGCTTCTAGAGGTTAGAAGTTTGTGTGAACTGCAACAAACTAATACATTACTAAGGTTTACTAATTAAAAAAAAATTGAAACTTGACCATCGTTTTTGGGAGTCATTTTTGATCGAATTAAAATCGTTCGAATCGAACTATCGCATCCACCACAACCACCCTTTATATGAAGTGCATATTAAAAAAATAGTGGTTATTAAAAATATCATTTTTGTGATGATCTTAAAACTTCTGCAATGCAGCATACTCAGTCTATAATATTACACGTTGAATAATCACAATCAATAGATGTACATTATTAGTGTCTCAAACTCTTTATTTTACCAACAGGCATTCCCTGGAAATGTTAATTCAGACACTGTTGTTCGTCACGACTTGCAGCATCCAGTAACTGCCCGTTATGTACGCATTGTTCCTTTGGATTGGAATGAAGAAGGACAAATTGGGCTACGAACTGAACTTTATGGATGTCCATACTGTAAGCTGACAAAATCATATTTTATTACATAGCTCTGAAACTGATATTTATCTGTCTCTGTGTTTACATATATCTATCTGTCTGTCTAGAATCATAAATACAGTATTTGCATTAGTTGCCAAACTGTACCAATCTGTATGGCTCTCCAGCAAAAGTGAGCATTATCCACTAATGAATATTTTTTTCACAAAAATCATATACTATTACTTTCTATTATTATAATAGTATGCTATGGTTTGTGTCTGTGTCATGAGAGAGGGCTTCCAATTTTATATGGAATTGTATAGCATTGTTTTATGGTACAGCATGGAGTGTCAAATGTTTGTTGTTTGTGTCACAATAATATTGTAGGTAAGTACAGAATGGAGTTCTGATTCAAGATGACCATCTTTTGTAGTACTGGTAAATAGTACCTTTAGATTTTGCCATGAGGTATTCCATCTTTGATGTGTGGCTGGCAATATTTATTAGTTCTTTATTTGAAGGAGCAGTGGGTGCTTTCCATTTCCTAGTTATTTGTACTTTTGCAGAATCTAATATATATAGGATCAGACATTTTTTATCTGTCTTAGTTGAAGGCACGTGCATGTTCAAAAGGCTGTATTTGGGGGAATTATTTTGCTTATAATTTGCTGAAATAAAGCAAAATGGTTGGTAGGTAAATCCCTAGTATATATATTTTTAAGAACCCTCAACTCCACAGCTTCTCCAACAAACCTTTTTTGTCATCCCTGGGAATACAGTATGTTTGCAAGCTTGGTTGGAACATAATACAATTTGTCTATTACTTTAATATTTCTTTCTAAAAAAAACTAACCGCATTAACAGGGGCAAATTCACAAAAGGGAAAATTTTCACCAGCAAATGCTCCGCCACACTTTGTGCCTTTTTGCCAGGCGCATATTCGCTACCACTACACTTATTCAATAAAATGCGAAGTTGCATCTCAGCAGCCAAATACTGATTAAGTTTCGCTATTGTAAATTCATCAACAGGAGTATTTCTTAGTGATCTTTCATTAGTGTTCAATCCTGCCTATCGAAACTCTTACGTTTAGGTCAATTTTAGTAGGGCAGGTACATATAGGTCGTATAGACATCTTTATTGGAGATGTTGCTGCAAATGCTTGAAGTGGCCACGTATTATTACAAATTTTCAAGGAACCTGAATAAAGACAAAAGAGATCCTCGTTTTGCGAATTTTTCACCGATTCGAATTTTTCGGCGAAGCGAATCGCGGGAGATTCGCCCATCACTACTAATGTCTTTTACATGAGTATACTGCAGCAAATGTAACCAGGAAAGGAAACTGCAACTTAACGTATCCTTTTCCTGCTCACCAGCAAACCAGTTCAGTGGGTCTGGAGCATAAAGTAACAGTTCAAGCTAAAACATAACTTTTAATAGCTTAATGGTTAAGGGTAGGGACAGACAGGGACGCGGCGCGGCGATTTCCGGAATCGCCCGAAGATACCTATTGAGGAAACTTCGGGCGATTCCGGAAATCGCCGTGCCGCGTCTGCACAGGCGCTGGCGCTTTGTCCCAGGAACGATCGGCAGACAGGGAGAAGGAAATTCGGGGAGATTGTCGCCTGCTAAAAACGCCAGACGACAAAATCTCCCCGAATCTCCCTGTCTGTCCCTACCCTAAAAGCAGACATCGCTCACTACTGACAAACACACCGCCATTATTGTTTAAACGCAGTGCGGGACCAGTGTCCCTAAAACACACATAATTAAAAACTGCAAACGGTGGAACAAGTGGAGCCAAGCATAAGTTAAATCTGGTGTTCAGGGCTTAGTGCCCGTAGTGCAATCGGTCCTTCTACCCGCTCCCACCCTTTCAGTCAACACCCCATTAGCCGTGACCTGCCTAACTACGTGGGGACGAGGTGAACACCGGATTTAACTTATGCTTGGCTCCACTTGTTCCACCGTTTGCAGTTTTTAATTATGTGTGTTTTAGGGACACTGGTCCCGCACTGCGTTTAAACAATAATGGCGGTGTGTTTGTCAATAGTGAGCACTGTCTGCTTTTAACCATTAACCATATTAGATCCTTTGTTAACTGCATACATTGGTTGACCTGATTTTCAGACTTGTTGATATCTGCAGAAGCGGTTGGGTCCTGACCTCGGTGCTTTCCCAATAACTCAGCCAACACCCTTGAATAAAGTTTCAATCAGAGAAGGAAGTTTATTCAAGCACAGAATACAGAAGCATTCAGTAGCTTGGAGAGAACTCTCTATCCCAAGCTGGCCGTTAAAGTCTATTTTATTATGTAGCATGCCATATCAAATACATTTCATCCCTCTTATTGTTTAATATTTACTTCATTATGGTGAATAAAACTTGTCTTCAGGCAGATAAATGTTTTAGCATTCTCATTGTCTTAATAACCACTGATATAGAAATGTTCTTTGTGCTAACTTGTGGCTATTAGATTCTGCATTTAAGTTAAAGCTTTGTCCAGGGCCAGGCCAAGGGGTAGGCAGAGTAGGCATGTGCCAAAAGTGCAAAGCTGGGGGGGTCGCCAGGCACATACCTGCTCCTGGCACATACGCGAAGTGACGCTGGCGCATGTGCACATGGTGACGCCAGTGTCACTACACGCATGCGCGCTCCGCTGCTGCCGCGGCCTTCCAGTTTGCCTAGGGCTCCTGCCCGGTGTGACCCAGCTCTGGCTTTGTCAGGTAGCAAACTTTTATAAGCAAAGATACAGATATGAACATATTTCATGTTTGGGATTTATATCATATATATATATCATATAATGGTTATAGGATAGATTTGACCTGATCAAGGGATACAGTGTAGGAACAGGCCCTAACAAAGGCCAGAAAAAGTATAATTTTGATCACATACATAAAGTAGTCATAAGGCAATATTAACCTGCATATGGGCACTTTTAATGAAACCAAAAACCTATGCCCTCTGGTCTAGTGTATTTGATGCTTGATTACCCACACCCTCTTTTTACCTTTCACCGGAAGAATGGCACAGATTCCCCCCCACCAGTCCTTCATGACTAGTGCTGCTGAATGTAGGCAAAGCTGTATCCATGGGAGGAACGTGGAATGACCTGCTGCCACTGGTGCTGATGGTGGGGTGACATGTGAAAAAATCTGAGATGAATACAAGGGGCAAATTCACTAAAGCACGAAGCGTCTAACGCTAGCGCTAATTCGCCATCTTGACGTCAATTCGTAACTTCGGAAATTCACTAACACCGGCTCTGGTGAATTTTCACTAGCGAAGTAGATAGACTTGCGCAACTTTGCACCCTTACGCCAGGCGAAGTTGTGAAAATTGGAAATTGATTCACCGGCGGCGAATTGCAGGAATTCGCCGCGAATTCGAGCTAGGCGAATAAATTCACCCATCACTAGCTTTATTATCTAAAAGTGCAAATAAGGGTTTCATACTCACAATCATAGCAATAATTTCAGAGCCAGCACCATCCATGTGACATTCCTGCGGAGATGATGTACCACATGGATAGATGTACCCTCAGGATCTCTGTTCCGTGACCCGGATCCCAACACGTTGGATCAGGGAAATCACTAAAGCTAATCCCTATTAGGCTGGGATGCCTAAGGGGATAACTATTCCCTTATTCACCCTCCTAGTTGGAGCACAGGTTGCTCTTGTTCACTAGTTCTATCTGTCTCACTTTCCTAGAAAGTGCTTTACAGAGAACTGTGCTGTCCTGACTACACCTCACTCCCTGTATCCCCAACTTCACCAAGAGCCTCACCACCTCTGTGGCCTTCCCTTTACTGGGGCCTAAGCTCCAGTATCTCAGAACAACCACTCCCTCCTGGAGTGACAGGAGAAGAGGAAGCTCCACGCTCTATACTGAATTGTGGAATTATGCTAATAAGCTATGTAGATACATGGGCTTTTGCCCAGCAACTAGATAGCAAGGATGTGTAGGAATTTACAGCCATAGGGGAGAATTAACGCTATGGGTCCGTACATGTAATAAACAGGTTAAGAATTTTATATGCCCATCGGTAAAAAGAAATAATTGTAATACGGGTGTATGTCATTGCTCTAAAACAATTTAACTTTCTTTCACCACTTTATCCTAAAACATACAAAACCCACTGCAACACTGAGTTTAACATTTTCTGAACTGGGTTTGTTTACCTTTTCTGAATATAACCTCAGAACTATTTTGATACCAACAATAACTGGGTTTAATTATTCAGTATTAACAAGCCAGAAAATCATCTACTGGCTAGCCAGCAAGGTTCCAGGCAAAACTGAGCTAAGGTTAACTAGTTTGTTTATAGGCAGCCCCAATACATGTGTCTATCATTCATTTAATTTTAACAACAAAACACCATTACAGGGGTAGCAGAAAGCTATTAAGGTATAACTTTCTATTTTTTTGGGTTTGTCTGCTGAGGGATACTTAGTAGTGATGGGCGAATTTATTCGCCAGGGGCGAATTTGCGGCGAATTCCCGCGATTCGCCGCTGGCGAATAAATTCACGAAACTGGCAAAAAAATTCGCCACGCAAAAACGAGTCGCGCGTCGTTTTTGACGCGACGCGCCGAAAATGACGCGACGCGTCGGGAAATTCGCGAATTTTTCGGCGAAGCGAAACGCGGCCGTTTCGCCCATCACTAATACTTAGAGGAGAGTAGAAATACTAATTGGTGCTCAAGGGTCCCAATTTGTTTGTCAAAATCACTGGTTTTGTAAAATCATCTGGTTAACTAACATACCAATTTAAGCTTGGTGCATGAGGAGTATATTAAAATCTGATGAAATACTAAATTGTAAATGCAATTATCCAGGGTGGTGCAAGAGATAGCTTGGGCAGGTGTAAAATGTGCTGCTTTTCATAACACTTCAATTAATAGAGCTCTACACAAATAAGAATTTAAAATTTTTCCCAGCATTCCTTTAGTCTCTTGTACAGTGCAGCTATCCTGCAAACCAATGTCAGGAGCACCTCTGCTTGTATCTGATGTGAACAGAGACTTGTCTGTTTTGCCTCACCTAACAATGTGTAGGTAACAAGATAACGGCTACTTGATACCTCTCCTTGAAGGAATCCGCTGTCTGGACTGATCAGAGCTCCAAGTATCTATGCTGCTAACAGTATTCTGCTTCAGACTCACAGCACATGCCAAAGGATAAATAATCTTGTATTTTAGTATAGAAATTACCTAAACTGCCCATCCTGCCTCCCATTCGTTTTAGGCTAATGCCACACTGTGGATATCAGACTGTGGAGCAACTTAGGGCAATAATCCACTCCCCTGCTGCTACTGCCTATACCTGGAAACATCGTCTCTGCTTGGGTGCACACAGCCATTGCAGATTTCAGAATGAAATGCAACATCTCACGTTTCACTGCTGAAAGCTGCCACTTCTGCATGCACCCAAGAGGATGCAATGCTTCTGGATGCAGTAAGAACAGCAAGCAGAGCAGCAGCAGAAGAGCGGATTCTTGGCCTGCATTTCTCCACAGGCTGAGATGCTTATAGTATGGAACTAGGCAACGCACTATAGTGCATACTGGTCTTTGTTATTGTTTTCTAGGCAAAAAACAGTGGTGGTCAAAACACCTCCGTCTTCCTGTTACCACTTCTGATAACAACAAATATAAAAGCACCATAGCTGATGCACATGGAGCAGTAACAGACAGACCTCTTTGGCGTTGGAGTTTTTCACACGGAGGTCTGCCTTTCATTTACTACTAGACATTAAGCCCGTTAAATTATCGGGCACTAGAACATATGTAGTCAAATATTTATAAAAACAGACTTGTTCCAGTCCAAAAAAAAGTGGACAACCATGGTGGACACCTAGAGTGCTTCTCAGTAGTTTTAAAAAGATATAGATCACACCAGTGTTTCTTTTCCACAAAAAAATTTCAGAATTTCAGAGGCGACTCTGCCTCAATGTTACTTTTAGAAAAAGAGCCGCCTGACTTTGTCAGCTTAGCATCCCTGTTGCCGTAGCAACGTCGGGGACATGCGCTGAGTGAGCGGGTCTCGCTTCTAACAACGCGATAGGAACAGTTGGCACCGCCCCCGCCTCTTGATCATTCGCGATTCACGTGCACATGCCCATTTTCCGCCAATCATATTTTTTCTTTGGCGTCCTGTAGGCGGAGTTGAGTGAGTCAGAGCGCGGGAGGTACTTACACAGCTATGGGAGGCCAGACAGTAGCTGCTCCTCTGTCACCCACCGGCCAGCAACGCTCTATCCCTCTAGCACAACAAAGAGGGGCGGGGCAGCGCACTGGGATTGGCTGCGGCTCTCCCGTGAGGGCGGGGCTTTTAGGCAATAAATAAAGAGGCAAGACGCTCTGTGAGGAGCTGGTGGAAGTCTCTCTCTACCCCGACCCCCCATTTACCTTTATTGACTGCACCGCGGATTCCCCGTTTCACATTTCCAACAGCTCGAGCTTCTCCTCTGTCACATGGTGCTTGGGCATGTGTACAGCTGGTGGTGTAGCGGTGAGCAGAGGAGCGGCACACCGTTATGTAGCGCCGGTCTTTCCATAGATTGAAGGAAGCAGATTATAAACCACTAACGGAAGTCTCTGCGCTCCAAGAGGGACATTCACTAAGATCCGAAAAATCGATAGTGCAGGCTTCGCTAGCGTTCGCTGCACTTCGCCAGGCGAATTTTTGCCTGCACTACGTAAATTCACTAAAGTGCGAATTTACGCTCTGGTCGGCGAACGGTACATTTCCTGACATATGGCAACACTACTATATAGGGGGCACATGTAGGGCAATAGGACAAATTATTTTTTTTTGATTAAAGGTTTCCTGGGCATGTGTAGTGGCTGTGACATACACTTCTTTTTCAGACTATCACCCACAATGGTAAAACACGCCACAGCGTTTTTTGGGACTTAGAATAATTTAAAAAAAAAAATTTTCAACCTCCTATCTATTGTATTCTATCTACTTCGCTAGCGTAAATTCGCCAGAGTCGGTGTTCGTGAATTTGCGATTACGATTTGACGTCACGCTGGCGAATTTGCGCTAGCATTAGACTCTTAACGCTGGCTGTCCGTGGGGCACATGCGCAGTAGCGCAATCCCATGGACACAGGGACTGGACGCAGAGGCACTTGAACTTTATTATATAGGATAGTAAACCGTTCTCCAACTACAATAATTGCCAAACAATCTCCCCAGATCTCCCAGTGTGACCTTACCCTTAAGGTATGGAGATCCGAATTACAGAAAGACTCCTTATCTGGAAAACCCCAGACCCTGAGCATCCTGGTTAACAGGTCCAATGCCTGTATTTTCTAAGAATATGTTTAAACCAGCAGACTCGTGAGAGTTTCAGTCTGTAAAGAAAAACAAAACATGTAAGAGATTAAGCACGTTATCAGAAAAATGTAAGGGGGTCACTCCCAATCTCTCAGGGTTGTGGGGAAGCAATATAAAAAAGTACTATGATGCAGGCACAGTAGGGGGGCTTAATTTGAGAATTGCTGCACTGCTCATTTACTGGCAAAATAGTCAGGTAATGAAAGGGTTCAGTGTTGAATATAATTACATTAGCAACAAACAAACGATTAGAGAATGCATAAATACAATATAGGACTCACTTGTTTTTTGGAACCTTACACTGTTTCACATGGCGTCACAGAGTGTGCTCACAAGTTCACAAGTCACCGTCACTTTGGAAAGTTTGTTTTGTGAATGCATCACATAACAGCTGCTGTTTATATATTTCTTTCAAAAAACACTTGGGAAACTGATAATTTGACAAGAATTCAAATGTTACCATGCGACCATGCTATCAGGTTTGAAATAATTAAGTTTTACCAACTGTAAACTTAACTCAATGTGCATGCTTTCAGTAGCTGTGAAGTAAAGCCATCCATTATACAAATAAAATGGATTAAGCAGAAACAAATGGCATTGGTGAACCTTGGGTACTTAACAGAAGCACTTAAGGTAGCACTTTTTCATCTTACTTAAAGTGATAATGACACTAAAAACTACTTTTTAAAATATGAATGTACATTAAAAATTACCTATAGCTCATATTCCTTGTTTTTTGCTGAGGGGTTTGTTTTTGTAAGTAATTATTAGTTGAAGTTTTGGCAACCTGACTGTCCCTTCTCAGCCTGTCTAATGCTAACTGGCCCCTGCTGCACAAATATGGCAGCCCCCTCAAAGATGAACACAGGGAGTCAGTCAGGTAATCTAAAAGCATTGAGCAAATACTTTATGACAAAATTATACGTAGCATGCAATTTTATGGTAGATGTAATAAAAGGTTAAATTTCTGGTGTAAGTATCTCTTTAAAGAGGAATTATAATGAACTTTCATTGTAAACTTTTGGATTGCTGAAAAGGGAAAAATAGTAGGGTAATTATTTTAAAAATGGTACTGACTCTTTAATCAATCATATTTATAAAGTCACCTTTTGATAATGTGTATTGGTCTATCTACCAATATATCTACTGATCAAGGAGAGAAAACTGACTTATGTCAGTGAACAATTAATTGGAAAATTTTTGTAAAGGAGAAGAAAAGAAATCTCCTCTTGATCAGAATAATTTAATTACAAAATGTCCCTGATAGTAGTCCTCACAAAGCACTCCCCAATTGCTAGATTTTTTTTTTTTTTTTTTTAAGTAATTTGTTTTACTAAAATATCTACTGGTTAAAGTCTCTGCCTTTTGATTGAAACGCAGCTGCCATATTTGTAAAGGACATGCACCAAAATTCCTGTCATTGACCCCTGGCTTGCTTCTCATTATACTGTACCTGCGATGGAAAGAAAAAGAGAAAATAGTTAAACTGTATCATCAGGAGAACTTATGCTTCTGTATGCATACGGAATGCATTTTAGGACATCGTCCTGTCAAAACGATGTCCTGCTGTGGAATGCAGCATCGGGTGCTTTTTCACACACCCATCCTCAAATGCTGAAGTCACACCTCCGTCCTGGGCCCTCCCTCCTCAGCTGTCAGCCATACGAACTCCCTCCGTAGCCCTCCTCCTTCCACTCTCCGCCTTCCTCCCTCCTCAGTTCTCCAACTTCCTCCCTCCCTGCTGAGCCTTCTGAACTCTTTCCTCACCACTCAGCCTTCTGCTTTCCCTCATCAGCCCTCCCCCCTCAAAACTCTCTTATCAGCCATCAGTCTTCTAAGATCCTAAAGACGACTATTGGCTGTTAATAAAAGTGTTAAAAAGTTAAAAACAAATAGGTGAATAAAGCAGCACATGCATGCTCCCCACTTTAGGATCTTAGAAGACTGATGCCTAATAACAGAGTTTTGAGGTGGAGGGCTAATGAGGGACAGCAGCAAAAAACGATAGTATCTCCTACGTATCCCCAGTGTTTCTGAACCAATGTGGGTGTGGCTGGGCAGCATGCCACCCTCTACAATCCTGCCACCCTAGGCCTGGGCCTAGGTGGCCTTTACACTAATCCAGGCCTGGGGAGAGTGCAACAGCAAATGTGGGCAGCATGGAGGCATGACTGCCGTTTCTTCGGATAACTGAGTTTAATAACAGACGAGTCTGCATACTTATTCTTTACGAGACCGCATACAGGAGCTTAAGTTCTCTTGATGATGTCCTAAAATGTGTTCTGTAAAATTGGCCTCTCACTGTGCTCATGCTTGCTGTCTGTGAACCTGCCTGGAGCTAGGGTTGCCACCTGGCCGGTATTTCACCGGCCTGGCCGGTATTTTTGATGGTTGATCCCAATGGTATTAATAGGAAAAAAAGATAAATATATAGGAAGGCCGGTATTTTTTTCAAGAAAAGGTGGCAACCCTACCTGGAGCTCTGAGAAAAGAAAGGGGTCGCGCGTCGTCAAGGAGACCAGTAGCATAGATTCCTATTGGTTGGTTGGCAGGCAAATGAAGCACATGCAAACAAATTTAGGAGGAGGCCAGGCATGGAGGGAAGGAGTATTGTAATTAGGATGCATGCCCCTAGATGTATAATTTTTTTAAAATAAATATATATATACAGATGCATTCACTTTGGATTGTGTGTTAAATGCGTCGTGACTTAACTCATCTATCCCATTTATCCCACTTATCACAGAATATTGTGTCACAGCATCCCATCCAATTAAAGAGTTCACCATTGAAAACAATGGTGCTTTGGTATGCTAATGAAAAGGTTAAATGCATTAAATGAGTTAAAATAACTTTAGATAACACAGTTTCTTCAATTAGCCCTGAGTCACGACACATTTAACTTACAAATCCAAGTGACTGCATCTGTGTATATATATATATATATATATATATATATATATATATGTATATGTATATATATTTATATATATATTTATAAGGTCTGCTACCCTCACTTCCCTTGGGAAATCACTTTTTTTTTGAGAGGGTCCATGTCAAATAACTGAGAGAGAAATATTTAGCAAGTGGTGACAATTAAAAGCCTGTGTTGGTGAGGAGGCAAGGTGTTGATTAGTGGCCAAGTAGATTTTTAAAGTTCACCGTTATGGGAACTTTTAGTTTAGTTATAGTTTTAGTGTTAGTGTTATAGAATGGCCAATTCTAAGCAACTTTTCAATTGGTTTTCATTATTTATTTCTTATAGTTATTTGCCTTTTCCTTCTGACTCTTTGCAGCTTTCAAATGGGTGTCGCTGACCCCTTCTGTCACGATCCCTGACCACGGGACCAGTCTCTGGGCACATAAATAGCACAGGAGCAGGCAACGGTACAACACAGCTTTATTAACAAGCAATCCCTTAGGTGCAAACAAGGTGTAACTGCCCAACAAGGCACAACTGTAGGGAGTATTTGTGGCCTAGTCCCTCTGGCAGTGCCGGCCCAAGGCTCACATGTGTGTGGCAGTTATTCAGTAGATCTGGGCCCACAGTCCGGTTTCAGTCACAGCCCAGTAATGAGAGTAGCTCCCCCTGCTGTAAGTGCTGTATGGTCTCTGTATAGTCTCTGCACATAAAGTCCCTTATAATAATCACTTGCAGCTCCCAGGCAGCCCAGTAACAGTTTACCTCACAGTGAGTCTCACAGTTGCACTTCTGTAGGTGGAGGGTATAACTGGCAGATAACTCAGCTGCTGGAGTGTAACTCAGTTGACAGTGCTGGGGAAATGCAATCCACAAGGAGGGGACGCCACAGCTTATCCCACTCTGCTTTGCAGCCACCAGCCCCCACTGCAGCCTTTACAGCCTAACAGCTTCTCCCTCAACAGCCACTTCCTCTCCCCTCTGACCTCTCAGAGCCAACAGCTTCCTGTCCCTGGGACCTCCCGGCCCCTCCCTCCTGCCAGCAGCTTCCAGAGCTATTAGGAGTTAGGATTAGGATTCTCACACCTTCTAAAAAGCAAATGCTCTGTAAGGCTACAAATGTTGCTAAATTTTATTACTCATCTTTCTATTCAGGCCCTGTCTATTCCTATTCCAGGTTTGTATTCAAATCAGTGCATGGTTGCTAGGGTAATTTGGACCCTAGCTACCAAATTGCTTGAAATGCAAATTAAAGAGCTGCTGAAATGCAAATTAAAGAGCTGCTGAATAAAAAGCTAAATAACTCAAAAAGCACCAATAATAAAAAATTTGAACCAAGTGCAAATTGTAGGGATGCAACGAATCCACTATTTTGGATTCGGCCAAACCCCCGAATCCCTCCCGATAGATTTGGCCGAATATCGAACTAAATCCGAACCATAATTTGCATATGCAAATTATGGGTGGGAAGGGGAAAACATTTTTCACTTGTTTTGTGTCAAAAAGTTACATGATTTCCCTCCCTGGCCCTAATTTGCATATTCAAATTAGGATTCGGTTCGGCCAGGCGGAGGATTCGGCCAAATCCGAATCCTGCTGAAAAAGGCCAAATCCTGGGCGAATCCCGAACCGAATCTTGGATTTGGTACATACGTAGCAAATTATCTCAGAATATCACTCTCTACATCACACTAAGGGGCAGATTTACTAAATTCACATGAAGGATTTGAAGTTTGATCGAATTTTCAAAAGGATTCGAATTGGAATTTTCTAATACATTGAATATTCGACTGTCTAAGTACTTCCCCTTTAAATTTTTATTCGACCACCTAGTTCGCCAGATCAAAGCTACCGAATTGGGTTTCATTATTTTTAATAATGCATCGATCGATTCAAACGATTTATCGATCGATCAAATATTTCCTATTTGACCGTTCGACCAATCGAATTGCGGTAAAATCCTTCGAATTCGAAGGATTTTACTTCCCTGCCTATTCACATGGTCGAATTTCTAATTTTTTTCAATTCGAAATTCGACCAATAGTAAATCTGCCACATTATCTCAAATGTGAACAACCCTTTTTAGGAGACAATAGAACATTTCTTTAAAAACATACAATAGGTCTGTTTCACTTTAATAAAGCAAAACTAAAGAAGGAAATATGTTTCATTTGATCCATTCATACAGTATTTTGTTGATGCCAGTCAAAACCTGTGTGCTGTGTGTGGGGCTGAGTGCTTAAGGGGAATAAGGCAATGGCCTTTCACATTTTGCCTTTAGAAATTTCTTTCCAATTGAAATGATGCAAGTTCAGAAAACCTGTATAAAAATAGCTCTTTATCAACATTGAAAGGCAAAAGGTTTATGGCACGTGACATTCAAACTGCTCAGAATAGGTTGCCCATTTCTATTTTTCTAAATCAATTCATTCTGTGGTAACATTTTTTGCTTTGGGGCTGTTTTCACCTCTATATGCTCTCCGGGTGATATATGGTATTGTGTTTTATATTGATATTAAAGTGCAGCCTTATATCACCTAGTTTTAATTTGTTTTTCAAATTGAAGATGGCAATTTGGAATGCACAATTACAGGTATGGGACCTATTATCCAGAATGCTTGGGACATTGGGCTTTCCGGATAAGGAGTCTTTCCATAATTTGGAACTTTATATTTAAATTCACTAGAAAATCATGCAATCATTAAATAAACCTAATAGGCTGGTTCTACTTCCAATAAGGATTCATTATATCTTAGTTTGGATCAAGTACCAGGCACTTGTTATATAGAGGAAAAGCAAATCTAAATGTTATTTGGATAAAATTGAGCCTATGGGAGATGGCCATTCCGAAATTCGGAGCCTTTTGGAGAATGGGTTTCCAAAAAATGGATCCCATACCTGTACCAATTTTTGCAGCAAAAAAAAATCTAAAATTCAAGCTGGTGCAGTTTAATACCAGTTGCAAAGTTATGTCCAGGTCTATTAAACCAAATAAACCAGTGACATATTTGCCTTGAAACAGTAAACCAGTAAGTGCTGTTGACTGGTTTCTGTGGGTTGCTAGAACAATAAACACATTTTTATTCTGTTACTAACCCTTTAAAAGGGCGCGAAGATTAAAATTTAACACAAGCTTACTCATAATGATGTAAGAAATGTTTTAAATACAATATATTCTGCATTTTTTCTGAAAAAAAAAACAAGTTTATATTCACTATTCCCCTCTCGGCATCTGTTTCTTTTCATGCAGCAGTTGGGTGTCAGAAAGTCATTGAAAGTTGAGATGCTGAGAAAGGAATAGTGAAGATAAACTTAATTATTTCAGAAACAATGCAGAATATTTGTTTGTATTTAGAAAGTAGTGATGGGCAAATCTCTCCAGTTTCGATTGGCGAAAAATTAGTGAAACGAGTCGCGTCAAAAACGATGCACGACTCGTTTTTTTAGGCGAATTTTCACTGGCGTTTCGCGAATTAAATAAATTCGCCCATCACTATTAGAAAGTTAGTTATTTCTGTATGAAGAAGCTTATATTAATTTTCGCGACAGTTCCCCTTTAAGTTAGGCAAAATCCTTTGTTACCCATAAACATAGCACCTATGACACTGGTACTTAATAGATCTGTTATTTGGTTATTTAATCTCTGGATTTATACTTGTCAAACAGGGTTAGAAGTCAGCTAATTTTTATAGCTGCAACTGTTTCCCTTTAATTTATAAGACTATTTTTAATCTCACCGTTGACTGGCATGATCAGCTAGGGCTATATATAATTATGCATATTATCTGATTAAGCAAAATGAATGCACTGCTGTTCTGTTTCAGTTTGTAAAATATATCCTGCAGCAGAATGCACGTTGTTCTGGAAGAGCCAGCCAGCATATGGAATGGATGTGGGATTTAAAATGAAACGCTTTTCCTATTGCAGGTTAAATTGTTAGTAATTATTTCATGTCTTTTTAAATTCAACCATCTGTTCATCTTTGAATCTAAGTGTCTCAATTCCCATTTTTAATAAAGAGACTTTGCAACCTCTTTAACCCCTCTGTTGCCTGAGGGGCTCTTAAAACACTTCAATATAATACTCACTCAGTCCCTTCAGTAACAAAATATTAAATTTCTCTTTATAGATGGTTATGCTCTTGCATTTCCCATATTGCCTTTTGGAACAGAATGTCTGCACTAATACACACAGATAAGCACATTTTGTTTCACTTCCATTTTGTGGGCAGTAAAATGAGACAATAAGCTGAGTGTTCCTATCTTCAGAGGAAAGGATTTTAAACTTATACCTATATATTGGAACTTCTCAGGCAGAAGAAAGTCCCCCAATACAACAATGAAAACATTTCCATTCAAATGGAATGATATACATTACATATATGCATGGCCATATACACTGGAACAACACTGGGCAGAATTATGCTCTTTAAAATGCTAAAAACAAAGAAATTTGTTCCTGTGCATCTGTTTTGTTGCATAAGGCGCAAGGTGCATAGTACAGTATTTTCTAGAGTTAAGAGGCACAGTGAGACAGTGTTATGGAAGATTAGCATCCCGATAAATAGCTGCTTCTATAAAAGAAGATTTTATTACTATGTACACAACCAAAAGGACCTTTAGTTGAAAAAATCGAATTGTCTGGCAGCTGCAACAGCACTTGTTTACCACAGACATACATGGGAGAGTTTTGCATTACGTTCGTAGTATCAAGCAAGAATGTGAGCAGTTACTGCATTCTCCTTTGACTCAACTCATTTTTCATGTTAAACACCAACCCCATGCTGAGCAAGACTAGCAAACTGACAAGCTGTCAAATGTGGGTACCATGATATGTGGCTTTCCTCATACATGAAGTAGCCCAAGGGAGCCGTAATAAAAATCTAGTTCATTTCTCTTTTTGAGGAACACAACATGCACTGGTCATAGAGTCTGGGATTATATATTGAGTTTTAGTACTTGGTGACCTTACTTATTTGGGATGAAAGCTAAAGATAGCCATTCGATGAAATAATAGAATGTAAATAGTTCTCTCCAATCGTCAGCAGGGATCCCCAACCTTTTGAACTCATGAGCAACATTCAGAAGTAAAAGGAGTTGGGGAGCAACACTAGCATGAAAAATGTTCTTGGGGTGCCAAATAAGTGCTCTGATTGGCCATTTGGTAGGCCCTATGTGGATTGTCAACCTACATTGAGCCTCTGTTTGGCAGTACACCAGGTTTTTAATAAAACCAAGACTTGCCTCCAAGCCTGGAATTAAAAAATAAGCCTCTGCTTTGAGGCCACTGGGAGCAGCATCCAAGGGGCTGGAGAGCAACATGTTGCTCAAGAGCTACTGGTTGGGGATCACTGGTATACAGTATATTTTTGGAAAACGACAGAAAAAGTGCTTTTGCTAATTTCTTTTCTTAATTATCTCCCAGTAGCTCAAGAGGTCTGATAAAAATCAGAAACACCAAAAATTGAAAGTAAAGGGACAGAAAAGATACCCCCAAGTACTGGTTATATCTAGTTTGATCACCCCTGGCTTCAACTAATATTCACCCTTAATCAATCAGAGGAATCTTAAATGGTGTAGCATAAAATATAGAAACCAAATTGGTGATTTATAGAATCTATAGTATTTAAATCACCAATTTGGTTTCTATATTTTATGCTACATCATTTAAGATTCCTCTGATTGATTAAGGGTGAATATTGGTTTAAGCCAGGGGTGATCAAACTAGATATAACCAGTACTTGGGGGTATCTTTTCTGTCCCTTTACTTTGAGGGTAACAATTTTCTTTCAATTTTTGGTATACAGTATATGCCCTGCAGTGTTACACAAACAGTGGGTCTTCCCATTAGTAGCATTTCTTAAGATACATACCATATTTAAAATATTAGTTTTGCATATAAGCATAGGGCAAATAATAAAGATATATAATATATGGATGCCTGATGAATATATTGTAATATCCAAAAACTGCATAATCAAGGGCACCAGAATAGTTAAGCACATGTAAAGGTGGCCATACACGTGCAGATAAAGCTGCCGATATTGCTCGTTTAGACCAATTTGACAGCTTATCTGCCAGTGTATGGGGGGTTCCGATGGTTCTTCCCGATCAATATCTGGCCACAAAATCGATCAGGAAGGTTTGATTTTCTGCAAACCCATTGAAGCCCATTGCCCTCGAACATTCTGATTATCCCGATATAGCCCTGACGTTAGTGGCAGATTGATAATTAAAGTCAATGGGCATCCATATAATTTTGACATGAGACAGTATTGATGCGCACACTAATTTTGATGCGAAAATACATGCAGACGGCGAAACGCATTAATTCCCAGCAAATCCATGATTGTCATGTTTATTCACCCATCACTACTTATATAAATAGTGATCATATGGGTCTAAGGAAAAAATTAGAACAAGTCAATATCTTTAAAATTGAAGGATTTATGACAAAGTGGGACACATCATTGCCAAATGTATTTCCGAATATTTTGAATGTGTTCACAGAGTTGTTTTTGGCTTTATTTTGTACTGACTGGAGGATAGTTGACTTGCTATGTAATTTCACACCTGGCAATTTCTACAATGATTGTCATTGCTGCTGTATTCTGGGCAGGTGCAGCAGTTTGCACTCACTGCAAAAAACATTAACAAACTATCTTTGCAAATGCATACAGCATAGATTTAAATCAGAACTAATTTGAATTTAAACTAGTATAAATTAAATCTTAATTTGCCTAATATTTTGAAAGCTAATTGTACTGGACTGGATAGTTTTTGATACTCTTTATAGTTATACAGGTATGGGACCTGGGGTTTTCCGATCATTATGTAATTTGGTTACATTATATAATTTTGATCAAAATTGAGTTTTTGGGAGACAGACTTCCTGTAATGCAGAGCTTTCTGGATATGTTTCTGCATAATGGATCCCATACCTGAATGACTGTCCTGTACTACAGTATTTGATTTATATAATGTTTACATGATTTTCTAGTAGACTTAAGGTATGACAATCCAAATTACGTAAATATCCGTATTCTGGAAAACCCCAGGTCCCAAGCATTCTGAATAATAGGGCCTGTTATATCTATCTTATAGGGGGGCTTCCTTTACTAGCAGATGAATTAGAGCTCACTGATTCCAGTACAAGCAAAATCTAATAAAATATCTGTCTTTTGCACAAATTCTGCATGTAGAGAGACATGATTTCTGCTGATTTTAATAGAGTGAGCTCTAATACATTTTTTAGGCAAAAGGAGCCCCCCATAAGATATATTGGATCACTCATCTGACACCCAACTCCTGATTGAAGAAAAAATGAGGAGAAGCAGATGCTGAGAGGAATAGTGTGAATTTTTAATTGAATACTTAGAAAGTTTCTTATTTCAGTATGATGAAGCTAATATTATTATTATTTTCATTTTCACAATAGTTCCCCTTTAATTATAGAGTGTCCACTTTAAAGGAGTTGTTCAGTATAAAAGTAAAAACTGGGTAAGTAGATAGGCTGTGCAAAATAAAACGTTTTTAATATAGTTAGTTAGGCAAAAATGTAATGTATAAAGGCTGGCTTGAGTGTAAGTCTTACCTAAAAGAACAGGACACTACTACTTGCTTTTCATCTCTCTTGGCTTACACTGTGTGGTTACCCTGGTTACCAGGCAGTGACCAATCAGTGACTTGAGGGAGGGCCACATGGGCCATAACTGTTGCTTTTGAATCTGAGCTGAATGCTGAGGATCAATTACAAACTCACTGAACAGTTATGTCCCATGTGGCCCCCCTTCAAGTCGCTGACTTACTCAGATTTAGGGAGCTGAAAAGCAGGAAGTTGGATTCTGGCTATTATATTAGACATCCAGTGACTCCAACTTCTATAGTTTGCATTTTTCCCTGAATAACTATATTAGAAACATTTTTTATTTTGCACAGCCTATCTATTTACCCAGTTTTTAATTTTACCCTGAACTGTTCCTTTAAGTGTGAACTCCAAAGATATACAAGAAAGTATGCCCAATTTGTATACCTATATGAAGTGCCAGAACTAGGGATAGGCAGAAAAGGCATGTGCCTGTAACTCTTCTTTTGCTTACCCTTGGTCTGGATCATTCCCCACCACCTGCCACATGAAACAGTACATGGCTCTGTACTGGGTCCCTTGCTTTTCAACTTGTTTATTAATGACCTGGATGTGGGCATTGAAAGTATGGTTTCTAATTTTGCAGATGATACTAAATTATGCAGAACTATAGGTTCCATGTAGGATGCTTCCACTTTGCAGAGTGATTTGTCTAAGTTGGGAAACTGGGCAGCAAACTGGAAAATGAGGTTCAATGTTGATAAATGCAAGGTTATGCACTTTGGAAAAAATAATATAAATGCAAGTTATACACTAAATGGCAGTGTGTTGGGAGTTTCCTTAAAGGGATCCTGTCATGGGAAAACATGTTTAAAAAAAAAAAAAACACATCAGTTAATAGTGCTGCTCCAGTAGACTTCTGCACTGAAATCCATTTCTCAAAAGAGCAAACACATTTTTTTTTATATTTGGTTTTGAAATCTGACATGGGGCTAGGCATTTTGTCAATTTCCCAGCTGCCCCGGTCATGTAACTTGTGCCAGCACTTTAGGAGGGAACTGCTTTCTGGCAGGCTGTTGTTTTTCCTTTTCTATGTAACTGAATAGTATGCAGTGGGACATGGGTTTTTACTATTGAGTGCTGTTCTTAGATCTACCAGGTAGCTGTTATCTTGTTTTAGGGAGCTGTTATCTGGTTACCTTCTCATTGTTCTATTGTTAGGCTGCTGGTGGGGAGGGGAAGGGGAGGGGATGATATCACTCCAACTTGCAGTACAGCAGTAAAGAGTGATTGAAGTTTATCAGAGCACAAGTCACACGACTTGGGGCAGCTGGGAAATTGAAGCTATGTCTAGCCTCATGAAAAATGACATGTACCCCTGTGAGAAGTGAGAAGGATCTTGGGATTTTTATAGATAACAAGTTGTCTAATTCTGGGCAGCGTCATTCTGTAGCTACTAAAGCAAATATGGTTGTGTCCTGCATAGAAAAGTGCTTAAAATCAAGTTCTGAAAACATAATTATACCTCTTTATAGATCCCTAGTAATACCTCATCTGGAGTATGCAGTGCAGATTTGGACTCCAGCCCTTAGGAGGGATATAAATGAGCTGGAGAGAGTGCAGAGACGTGCAACTAAACTGGTTAGAGGGATGGAAGACTTAAATTATGAGGGGAGACTGTCCAGGTTGGGGTTGTTTTCTCTGGAAAAAAGGCACTTGCGAGGTGACATGATTACACTTTACAAGTACATTAAAGGACATTATATAATAGCAGGGGACCTTTTTACCCATAAAGAGGATCACCGCACCAGAGGCCACCCCTTCAGACTAGAAGAAATTGACTTTCATTTGAAGCAGCCAAGGTGGTTCTTCACAGTGAGGACAGTGAGGCTGTGGAATGCACTGCCGGGTGATGTTGTGATGGCTGATTCTGTTGATGCTTTTAAGAGGAGCTTGGGTGATTTTTTGGACAGACATAATATCAAAGGCTATTTTGATACTAAACCCTACATTTAGTATAGCTATGGGCATATATGGTTTGTGTGAAAGAGTGGAGTGGTGTGTGTGTGTGTGTGTATGCTGGGTTTTAATTTGGAGGGGTTGAACTTGATGGACTTTGTCTTTTTTCAACCCAATTTAACTATGTAACTATGTAAGTACTGAAACAATGACTCATCATTATAGTCCTTAAGTACATTAAATCTGGGAAAAAAAAGTGTGTTGTACAATAAACTTTGTTTTACGTAAATTCTGACAGTGGAGGTGTTGTGGTGATTAGTGGCTTACGTAAGACCTGTACTATTAGACTTACAAAAAATAACACTTTAATACAGTTAAAGTATCTTAGGATAAGTGGGAATTTTTCATGTGGGTATTACACATCTGACATTTATTATCACTCCCACCTAAACTGAACACAACTAGTTGCTAAATAGCTACTATTGCATGTAATTACTATTTCACCAACGCCTTAAACACCATATCATTTTCAAACATTTGATTTATTAATTTTCAAGTCTGAGTGGAAGAAGTGGAAGGTCCCCTGTGACCTCATTTTTTTATATTCTCGCGCACTAACAAGACAAGTTTTGTCATGACATTAAATTGCATGCAAACAAAAAGCACATTTTCTATTCATATTCAGTGAGACTGAAAACCTCGACTTTTATTAAAATAGGAGAAGAAAAATAAATAAAGTGGCAATCTCTATTATCTGTATAGAAATGTGGCAGATTTTTCTTGCACATTTAAATTTTTTTGTCTCAAATAAATTTTCAAAAATATATTCTAGGGTATATTCACAATCACATTGTTCTCCTTACATTTATTTATAAATAGTGGAAAATCGTAATTTTGAATATTGATAAAGCCGCCCCTGTTTATTGTCACTCATTACAAATATTTTCTCTACGTTTGTAATGTCAAGGAACATCTCCTTGAAGCTTCATATATTTCCATTTGTTATAACTTAACTGACTCTAAAATAAATAAATAAATTCTACTTATTGTACACCATTGAAGTCAGAATTTGAAACCACAGAAGCCACAACTCAGGGATCTACGACCTATGGTACTTCAACGCTTTCATTCCCAGCATAACTCAAGCAGCAAATACTATCTGAATCCACTTCCTTTACTGATTTTTATTAATTATTAATTAATAAAATTATAATTTTGGGGGATTTGCAGTATAGTAACATTGAAAATGGTTCTGAATGCTACGACACATATAAAGGATAAATGTAAACTGTTACAAATATATATATATTTCTATATATATATAGTACACTATTTTTTTGATTATTCATATTTTTGCAAATGTATGAATGAGTATTGTGCTGTGCTGAAATTAACTTTGCATTTTTCTCTCAGGGAGAACAACTAGTGATGGTCGAATCTCCCTCGTTTCGCTTCGCCGAAAAATTTGCGAATTTCCAGAGAAATTAGCGAATTGGCGAAAAAATTTGCAAAACGAGACGCGCAGTGCGTCAAACGCGGCGCATCGCATCAAACACGTCACGTCGTTTCCGACTCGTTTTTTGGCCCAATTTTTCGCCCCTGGCGAATAAATTCGCCCATCACTAAGAACAACAGCAACCAAACATCCTTCATTGCTAGCAGTCACTTCCAGTTATGGGAAACATAGCATTTTCAGGCCTATTGCATCTTAGAAACATGGAAATTAGCATTCCCACATTATACCTGTACCAATTTTATTGGGATGCCATGTCCCATGAGCAACCTTCACTCTTAAATATGGACTGGCTTCTGGAGGCAGGGTTGGACTGGGCTGGTGGGGCATCAGGAGAAAATCTGGTGGGCTCGGCCCCTATGGGTCCCCCTGCCCATGAGGGCTGCTTTTTACTCCCAGCCAGCCCTGCCTAGCAGTGGTAGGCATGGAGGAGTTGCATTTCGGAGGCACTGTACATGCAGGGCTCCCTGAAGACTTTGTTGTTAGGGGCCAGGAGCTTTCTAGTCAGTGATTATCATGGCATACAATACCTGCCCAATGGTGTACAATTGCACAGTAGCAATTCTAATCCTGTCTGCACAGAAATGACCCTGTCTTAATCATTTTTGATCACACCGGTTGCAATGGCCATACTTTATGCTAAATATATGTGTTAATAAGGAAAATATGCTTAAAATATGTGCTAATAAGGAATATACTGTATGCTTAATATATGTGTTAATAAGGACCATATTGAATGGCATTGTTTTAACCCTTGCATAACCATGCTACACTAACAGCATATTGTAACTTGTACTATTTAAATATAGCTTTATTATTCCCTCTTCATTATATTCCTCATTAAAAATGTACAAGCACTAGATTTATGTCTATTATACACAGAACTAAGATGAGCACACAAACATCGCTTAAAATGCCATAACATAGCACTTTTGCTAGACAGACAGATATACCAATAAACAAATAGCTATATTAGATCGATGATAGTTAAAGATATTTGCTAGAAAGATAGATAGACAGACAGAAAGATAGATAGATAGATAGATAGATGATAGACCACAGAAAATCTAAATCATAATAAAGGACTCGCATTGCGTGAACACACTTTGCTACGGTTACCTCAAAGAAAAAAACCTAAGTACAGACTGAACATATGATTGCTTTGCTTTTACTGTGAGCTCTATTGTGTGCATGATGATTGCAACTGCACAGGGTTCATAGGAAAGAGCCGCAAAATTGGACAGATATATCACTACCATGCCAGATGTCAACTATCATTGCAATCTATACCAGTCTGTAATGGTGTTTAGTGACTGAGCTATGACAGGTGGAAATCAAAGATGTTTTAGATGGTATAGCTCTAACATATCAAATACATGAGATATGGCTGCTTTTCCATTTTTATGTTGTAGAGCAGAGTGGGTCTCTAAAAGGGAACTGCTTTTTTTTTTAAAGGGACAATTTGTACAACATTCATAATCAGTTAAATAATTCATCTTTCCTTCAATGTAATGATGCTAAAAAAATTCGAAATTTATTTTACCTCCTACAAATTTCAGAGAGAACCTTTTGTGTCATTAGACTCAAATAAGGGGTATGTCTTGTCATTCTCTTACAGGAAGTGGTCACGGCACTGACTGACAGGTTGAACTCTGCAGTAGCATGGGAATCCCTTGCACTGTCCTATCTGTGTCTCTCTCTTTTCCCAGCCCACACATTTCTGTCTTGTGCTGCCGCCTCATCTTGCCTAATCTTTGTAATGTATACCATAAAGAGTGCACAGTAGGATGCACAGTCCTCAACTGCAGCTGCCGTGTAGTTTTTTCTTCTGTAACACCCTGCATCCAAAGATATAATGTTTCTACACATCAGTATCAAGTATCAAATATCAAGATGCAGAGACCCTATATCATTGGATGGAGGGAGTTAATGAAAAAAAAAGCAGTCGCTGTTGTAGAATCGGAGATGTGCAGAAGCACGTTATGACAGAATACAGGGAGTTTTAAAAAAAAATCAGCACCACGGCTGTTGTTTTGGGACTGGAGAACTTGATACTGATGTGCAGAAACACTTTAACATATGATGCAGGGAGTTACAGAAAAAAGCAGCACCAACATTTTGTTGGATTGGAGAACTAAGCATGACTGATGTATGTGTTAAAACCACATCATCAACAGTCCGGCTACTAGTGATGGGCAAATCTGTCCTGTTTCACTTTGCCGAAACTGCGAAAAAATTCACAAAATGCATTGAAGTCAGTGGGCGTCAAAATAATTTTGAAGTGTGACAATTTTGATGTAAAAGATCATTTTTATCCAAATGGGTATACAAACTAGTATGATCAATTACGTCAATTTCTATTGCACGCCAATTTTGCTAATTTTTGTCTGGCTAATCTTCAGTTTCGCAGAAATTTGCACAAAATCCAAATCCACTACCGCCCACGTCTGCATGCCCAGTTCTTCTCCCAGTGAATGTGGCTCAGTTATGCTGTAGAAAGAAGACCGTGCCAGTTGTACCTCCAGGGTCGGACTGGCCTGGCCGGGTCAGGCCCCTTTACTGAAGACCCTTCTCTGCTAGAAAAAAAAATGTTTCAGCGATGCGCAGCACCATCTGTGCATGCGCGCTGAGCGGCGCTTTTCCCACATGCGCATGGCGATGTTCACGCGAGTAGGGAAGCTGGAGGGGGGCCCTGGACAGCCTCCCAGTCCGACCCTGGGTACCTCAACAAGAGACACAAGGCAAAACTTTTAGGAAAACTATACCCCCAAAATGAATACTTGATCAACAGGTAGTTTACATAATATTAAGTGGTATATTAAATTATCTTACCAAACTGGAATAAATATTTAAGTAAATATTGCCCTTTTAAATCTCTTGCCTTGAACCACCATTTTGTGATGGTCTGTGTGCTGCCTCGGAGATCACCTGATAAGAAAAACTATAACAGGAAGAAGTATGGAAGCAAAAGACAGAAATCTCTCTGATAATTGGCTCGTGTGACCAAACAGGTATGGTTTGTTTGGTATGTTTGTGTGCGTTGTGAATTGTATGATCCCAGTGGGTGGACCTTATTTTTTAAAATAACAATTTTCTGTTTTATCATTACCCAATGGCACATATTACTAAAAATTTATATTGTTATCCTAATAGTTTATTTGCAGAAAGCGGGTTTTACATATGAGCTGTTTTATGCATTGTGTTTTTATAGAGACCTAAATTGTTTGGTTATATATTCTTCCTTTAATCAGGCAAAGATATGGGGAAGGGACTTGAGCTGTTATTGCAGAATTCTGCTTTTCAGTGACATCATCAGGTTATGCTAATGAGGAAGTGCTCAGGACTCTCTTTCCTACCAGAAATTTAGCAGAGGAAGTGAAGGAAGGAGAGGTGATTTTTGCTCCTTTTGCAGAAACTAGATCTGAATGGTATGGTAAAAACTGAAATAACATGTAACATTGCATTATGTTACATTAGAGGGCATTATAGACAGGTGGGAATCTTTTTTCCATAAAAAAAGATCAACTCACCAGAAGCCACACCTTCAGACTAGAGGAAAAGAACTTTCGTTTGAAGCAACATAGATGGTTATTCACAATGAGGGCAGTGAGGTTGTGGAATGCCCTGCTGATGATATATGCAGCTGTACAGTGTCCAGCAATTACCAGGATGTCAAACAATAAAGGCAACTAATTTAATTAGCTACATATTGTCACAGTGACAATATCCTCTGTAGTGAGCAAAATTTGGCCCGCACTCGACCCTAACCCGCTGCTCACATAAATTATATTTATCTGTTGTGAAATTGCAATTACAAGTATGGAACCTGCTATCCATAATGTTCAGGCTTGGGATTTTCCAGATAATGTATCTTTCCATAATTTACAGAAGATCTCAAATTTTACTAAAAATATTTATACCTTGTAGAATGGTTTTGCATCCAGTAATGACTAATTATATCTAAGCTGGGATCATGTTCAAGATACTTTTTTTAGTATTACAGAAAAAAAGTTAGAAAAAAAGTTTGAAATGTTTGAATGAAATGAAGTCTATGGGAGATAGCCATCCTTTTGATGGGGTTCTTTGAATAAAAGGTTTCTTGATAATGGATCCCATACCTGTACTAAAATTGTCCATTTTATGTGCAGATGTAGCTACAGGTTTTTAAACAAAGCTTGCATTTGTTTTTCACCTCCACCTAGTCTCTTGATACCACAGTGTGCTCTTTCACCTCTGTCTCTCTCCTGAGCCATGGGCACAGCCATGTCCAGATTTGATGAAGCCCCAAGGTCAAATGGTCCCTGTGCCGGCTGCTTCCATTCATGCAGCCATTGTTCCTTGTGGTCTCATGGTCTATTTCTGTCACAGAAGCACTGGGGAGCGTTAATCCGGACCTGAGCACAGCCAACACTCTAGGCATGTAATCGCTGTTCCTTTTTGAATTGCAGAGACTTGTGATATACCCCATGAATCGAGCAGGAGGTAGAGACAGGGCTGCTGGGGTACCATGAGCGGCTTTTTGCTGTCCCTAGTAACCTGTCGCTGGCGTCTGAGGAGAGTTTTTTCAACTCGCTTCATTAGCGGAGCATCCTTGTTCTGTCTTTTTATTGCAGATAAAATGCAAATCTATAAACATATAGACTTGCTTGCCTAACCATTTAATTGCCAGCAAAATGTAATTTGCACTTACTGCCAGACTTTTTTTTAACATTTTAAGCTCTCACACTTCAGCAGCATATCTTGGGCGGAGGAGGGAATGGAAAATATTGCACAAACTGTTTTCCTGATCAAAAGCAAGCAAATAATAACAATCCATTCATCTAGTTCACAGTTTCAGTAGTTTACCTGTTTTAATGAATAGTCTATCAACAGTTACGCTGAACTGAAAATGTAACTAAAATTGGATAATATGGCTAAAAATGCAACAAAATCACCAAAATAAAATAAAAAATTGCATAATGTATTAAGTGAATATGCTATTCAAATTGGACTTAAAATATGGTGAAAAACAGATAAAGTTTATTTTACAATGCTATAATATAACCCATACCATAGCTCCCAACTCTAGCATTTTTGGAGGACAGTCCTGATTTAGACAGCTCATCCGGCAGTCCTGGATTGTTACTGAAATGTTCCCAGTTTCTCTTCGATCTCCTGCACTAAACAACCAAAAAAATATGTTTCTGAAATATAATTAAAGATAGATACTTTAGTAACTATTTAAGATAAGCAAATATACAATAGTAACTATTTAAGATAAGCAGGTCTCTTTGTAGAACTGAGGCTTTCATCTTAAAGGGCCATTCACCTTCATTAGAAAAACTGTAATAATACATAAACCGTGACCCTAAAACACCCAGAAATGTGTTCAGATGTTCCATAGCCTGGCAAATTTTGTAAAAATGGACATGGTATTTAGGGGATGGCCATGAAAATGGGATCTTTTTGTCCCTCTTTCTGTTTTTTCATATGTTGGGAGTTATGCATACAAATTTGTGCTGCATTCTAGTTTTCACACTTATAATTGTCTCATGCTGTTGCCTTTGGCTCACCTGAAGATCTTGCAAGCTTTGAGTTTTATTGCACTGCTTTGTTTTACAAACATCCGCAATACAAAAGACAAGAATAGAAATAGATATTTGATGGGTGGTGATACTCCTGAGATCACATCACTATTTAAAAAGATTAATGTGCCCTAATGACCAGCAGTGACAGGACACAAAGTTCATTTTATATCATTTAATATCCTTTATAACACTCCCCGGTTGAAATCCACCAGAGCATTCATATAATTATCCTTCTGCTAAACAGAATCAATAAAAGTAAATAACACACCCATGACTCCTACACCTCTTGTCCTTTCCACCCCCTTTACAAGTTAACTTGACTGCATATAACACATTCATTTTATCACACTATTTGTAATTGCTTCAAGGATAATTAGTTAGAATTGTAGGTAGGATTGCAGTAAATATTGAATTAATGACAGTTCCCACTGTGCTTTCCATGAATTTATAGGTGCAGAAAGTGGTATTACTCTCATCAAACCTTTCTAAAGAGAGCTGGAAACACACATTTAGGGGCAGATTTACTAAGGGTCGAATTTAGAATGAAAAGAAAAAATCGAAATTCGACCAGGGAATAGTGGGGAATTAAAAAAATTTGAATTCGAATATCGAATTCGAATTTTTTTTAGCACAATTCGATCGATTGAACGAATATTTCAAATTCGATCTTAGGGAATGATCCCCATTTCGGTAGGTTTAATCTGGCGAAGAAGGTGATCGAATTTAAATGGGAAGTATTCGACCATCGAATTTTCGAATATTATTCGAATAATAATTCGAATTCGAATGTTCGATGGTGAATTTGGTCGAATTTGCCTCATTTACATATTCGAAATTCAAATCTTTTTGACAATTAGATCGAATCATCGAATTCCTCATGTGAATATATGTTAATTTAGTAAATCTGCCCCGTAGTTTATAATTATAATTCAATATGTATTGCATTGTGACACAAAGCCAAAATATTGACCAAAATTCATATATTGTTTACTAAAGATTTGTTTTCCCAGAGCATTTTTAAAGAAACCAAGAATCAATTAAAAAGTTTCAGTTCATGTAATGGTCTCATTTCAGTTGCTTCAATCTTTTCCCCATTAGCCAACAAAAGCAAGTAAGCACACAATGGTTTAGAAAAATAAAGAAACAAGTTAATTAAGTAGAAAGGTCAGAAACAAGTACAGTGGTAGATGGGTAACTCTGTATGCTCTACTTATTTCTAAAAGAAGTATTTGCTTATGGATAGATGCTTCATATATGTATATACTCTTCTTTATGTCTATCAGATGTTGAATTTTATTCGTGTAAGAATGAAAGCACATGGGCTATTCCAGTGTTTCAGCCCAAGTACTGAAATATGAAGATTTTAATTTATCCAGGTCATGATACACAGAACTGTAAACCATCTGACTGAAAACTGTGGCAATCAATGATAAGGCTAAGTATAAGGAATGCAAGCATATCAACGAGTTATCTGAACTTGTGGATACTTTTGTATGGGCATTTGTCAAAATAAAATAAAGGTCAGGCAAAAAGACCAAACCAACAAACAGATGGGAGGAGCATAGCAGGCAAAGCAAAACTGTCATTCCATAGTCCAACATCAGAAAATCTTGGAAGAATTTTCAACAAACATTGCAGAGACAGAATTTGGTATATCCCAAAAGACCCAACACCAAAACACTGAAAAGTAATGTGTTGTATGCTGTCCAATGTAGAGTGCCTGGTTTATACATTGGGGAAACTAAACCACTTTGTAAGAGAATGGCCTAACATAGGGTTAACTCCTCAGGACAAGACTTCTCAGTACTCCTGAGGAGTAAGGGACACTACTTTGTGGACTGCAATGTGCATATTTTGAACAGAAAAGGCAAATGGTTTGAAAGAGGTGTAAAGGAGGCAATTTATGCCAAACTATAAAACAAACCCTGAACAAAGGGTTGTGATCAACATACAATGTACACAGTTTCAACAATTCACACTTCTAGACATGTGCATTGGTAAAGTAACACTAGCCTCATAAAGGATCAAATTCAAAGGGGTAAATTCACTGAAGATTGCAACTTCGCCAGCCAGCGTCCGCTTCACTCACATCACAGCACTTCGCCAGGCATAGATTCGCCAGGACAATGCTAATTCATTAAAATGCGAAGTTGTGCCTATGGCGCTGAACACTGGCGAAGTTGCGCTAGCGTTGCATATGGTGGGAAGTTAAAGCTCAATGGACATATATGTAGCACAAATACATTAAATTACACAAGCCCATGAAACCTTAATAAAAGAAAATAGAGTTGTTATATTGCCCTACACATGTGCCCACTTTATAGTTTATGTTCCATATATTAGGGAATGTAGGTCACTGAAAAACACCACGATGATCTGCATAACCCGAAACATTTCGCAGGGAGAGAACGGGTATTTTATGCAGTAGAGGTACCATGTTTGAGTTTCAGATTGTCAGATTGTTTTATTACTAACACAACTAATAATGTATTCCTTCAAGATATATGTATTTGCACATAGTTTTTTTACATGTTCCATGGATAAACACTTGGACTTTAAAGACACTCGGTTACATAATTTTAAAGATATGCTAATATGGACATGTTTTACTACATCTTTATTGGTTGTTACTAATTGACTTTCACTTGTCGATACACCCCACCCCCTTTGTTAAACTATTTAAGTTAGCACTCAGTGTGTAATCTTTAGGCTTAATAAAGGGCCTGGAGTGGCCCGAAACATTGCCATGTTTTAGGTCTACCACAAGTCAATAAAATCACTATTGTATTCACTGAAACGGATCTGTGTGCTTCAGTAACTTTGGATTTTGCATTAGACTTATCTTACTTGACATTATGGGGGTTATTTATCAAAGCTCAAATTTTAGAAAAACTCGAATGGAAAATACTAATCAGCAAGTTCGGGGTTATTAACCTGAAAACTCAAAAAGCTTTCGGGCACAACCATCCAAAAAAAACTTTCAAGGGACCTCTGCCATTGACTTCTACATGACCACAGCAGATTTAGATATTTATTTTCAGATTCAAGCTATTTCCAGGGCCAGGGTATAATAAATATTGAAAAATGCAAGGTTTTTTTTAACCCAAAAAAAAATGATTTTTGAAAAATTACTTTGAAAACTCAAATTTTTCATGGAAAACACAACTTTGAACCTTGTTAAATCTGCCCCTTAATATTATGTTGTTTTCATATTACTCCCAATAAATATTTTTATTCAACCCCTGTGGTTCTAGTTAACTAAGGTGGAATATCCACTTGCCCTCTTATAATAGAGCTCTCACACAATGATCTCCCCCTTATATTACTAATGATTCTCTTGAAAGTCTTTCAACTGCAAAGTTTTCCACTCTAGAATTGTCAACTAACAGATGTTAATAATCTCCCTTGTTTTCTGTCTCCATTCAAATTTTTATAAATATGTGACTGAATGGGTTTGCCCACATCTGCTTTATTATACAATCAAGTTATTAGATGAACAATACCTTTATTATTCTTACATTGGAGGAAATCACAAATTCTATGCTTATGGCAGAAATAATTATTCTGTAAAACCAAATTAATTCTATGAAATTGTCAAATTACTAATCCAGTAAGAATCAGCATATTAATTACCCAATAAGGTTTTAATTTCAATCCTTTTACAGGTCTTTCTTCCCATGTTTTGACACCCAACACACACACACAGATATGATTGTAGGATTTATTAACGTGTGTGCTCTACATACAGTAGCTGCACAATCATTAGTGCATAAGAGAGGCCTTCTGTAGATGGTGCCCTCTAATATCCACTGTGCTGTGTAACAATAAACATTAACAAACAACATTCAAATTTTTCCTGAAAGAGCTGCAGATTCTTAACTGGAAGTTCTTACAAATGGATGAAAAATAAAATAACACGTTGATGCTGTTTTACAAAACTGATCTAATGATGTTTCTAGGGAATTTGTACAGGAAAATAAAGCACACAACGTTTGCATTGTTAAAAATAGTTTATTGAACATTAATGTACTACAGAATGCAAATTTTTTATTCTTAGTATTGTGAATTTGTATTCTTGTATTACAAAGCACCCTTTGAAAAGCCCTCATTTAAGTATTTACAGTATCTGTACATTTTTTAAAAATGCCATTACTAGTGAAAAGGAAACAAAATATAAATAATATCTTTTACCATGAACTGCTTTGTAGCTTTGGAATTGGACAGCCCTATCATTCCAGGTGTGAACGATTGGAAATGGCAGAGGAACAGAAGACATGAATCAGGGATAAGACTATGTTGGAAGGTCAGACTCTGTTATATGACTCTGAAGTAAAGTCAAATTAATGTGCGAGCTTCCCAGAAACATTAGAAAATGTGCAACAGGCACAATACCTGACTCCAAAAAGATTTTTACTTTACAGGTGGTAATAAAAAAATGAATAACTTTAATACATTTTTATTCATTAATACATTTGCCTTTGTTATATAAAGGCCCCCATATTAGACAAACAGTATTTCAGTGATCAACATTTTCTTTCTCATGTTTCTATGTAAAAAGCATTAGTCATCTTTTATTGATTTTGTGGTTTCTTTGATGTTTGAAGGGCAATTTTTTAACATGCAGTATCACAGCATTCTGGAGCCAGTGCTACCAAATCCATGTAGAAAAATCAATTGTACTTCAAATCTTCTTTGGTTAGAATGTTATTTTTTTCTATCCTCTTCATTGATAATCTGTGTAAAGTGAGCAGTACATTTCTAGAGACAATAGATATTATGTTACAAAGCATGTTGCCACTTGGCTGGTATATTTCTAGCCAGCTTGTTAAGAAACTATTTGTGGCAATGATATTAAATGGAGTGAATGTTCTGTCTTGGTTTTATCTGACCACAACTCTCCAGGACTGTTTTCACATTGTTCTTTTGTACCATTGTCATACACAGGATAGTACAAACTGCAAAGTTATGAATAAATGAATGAAATAAAATGAATAATAGATACTTTATATCAAATGAAGTAGCACATTAAAGACTCTTTTCAAACTAGAATATATATATTTAAGTTATTATTGCCCTTTTACATCTTTTGCCTTGAGCCCCCATTTTATGTGCACCGTGATTCGTAGGATTCCAGGGGCAGCCCTTATTTTTTTTTAAATGGCAATTTTCTATTTAGGATTACCCAATGACACATGCTACTAATAAAAGCATATTATTAAGAAAATGGTTTATTCACATGAAACAGGGTTTTACATATGATCTGTTGTATGCAATATATTTCCGACATTGTTGGGGGTAGAGTTTACCTTTAACATAGTTTAAAGAGATGGTTCACATTTAAGTTAATTATTAATTATATTTATTATATGGTGTAAAAAATAGCATAATAGCCCCAGCTTACAAATAGGGTCACTAACCCCATATAAAAACATCTGCAAGGCCTGTATTATTATTGCTACGTTTTATTACTCATCTTTCTATTTAGGCCCTCTGCTATTCATATTCCATTTATTTAAATCAAAATGAAATCATTCTATTCCAAATGAATGGTGGACAGGGTCATTTGCTGAAATTGTCTCAAAATACAACCCTCTACATCATACTAAAAGTTAACTCAAAGGTGAACAACCCCTTTAAACAAACCTTGGGTGAAGTGTGGTGGTGGTATATCATCATATTGGATTATTTTTCATCAGCAATGACTGGACATTGAACTTATTAAAATAGAAGCAAGATGGTATGGTTCAAAATAGAGTAATACTGTATATAAGACTACAATGCTTGGCTGAAAGTTCAACAGTTCAGGCATTAGTTTATTACAACTAAAAAGGTGAATTTGCTATAATGGTCCAGCCAAAGTCTTTACTTTAGTTTAGCTAATTATCTGTAGCAGTATTTGTATACTAAACAAGCATTTCCTGGACAACAGACCTTACAACATCTTACACCAAAAATTATGCAGCATTGTGAATTTCAAATTATATTATTGATACTGTTATTACCATTCCAACTACCATTCCAAAACCAGATCAGAAGTTCCAATAGAAAGTTCATGGCATTGGGTAGACTATAATGCAGATGATGCTAAGCAATAAACGCCCTTTAAATATCAATGCCTATATTTAAAAGTTAGAAAACATCTAGCGCTATTTTTTTTTTTACATACCTCATACTTCCTTTATTTTCAGCATCACGAAACAGAGATTAAATTCCATACATTCCAGTTCCCAATGGTTATCTCTTCATGCAATGTTCATGACTTTGAATTTTATTTTCCTTTTTTCTTTCTTAAAAGCTTTGGGTGAAATGTTGCAATTTTATGCTTGTGACATGGTCAATTAATCAAATGTAATGAGAAATAAATGGTTTTGACAAAATCCAAGTGCAAGGAGGAAATCTTGTCAGCAAAGCTTTTCCATTAAGAACTTCTAAAAAAAAATACATAAAAATGCATGCTTGTGTAATGCTGATTTAAGATAAGTTTCAGTAACATTTATGACTGTAAAGCAATGTCAATAGAAACAAGAAAACTATGTAAATTCTAAGTGCTGCATGCTGTGTTAGCAGATTAAATATCCTGGAGTGTAACATATCTAGGTAGTGGCAGCAGTAAATATTCTGATTTAGGCTATGCCATTTTATTAAACTTTATTGACTTTTATAATAGCCATTTTGTTTGGTCTACAAATAGTTTTCACCTCATCATCTTTCCAAGCACATTCACTGGTTGCTCAGCTTTATAATATAATAGTAGCTTTAAGCAAACTCTACTTACTCAGATGTAGCGTTTAAGTACATCTGAAATACAAAGTTATTCAGGTGATCTAAACTTAATGTGGACAGAAGACTGTTATGTTTGATTAGTTTTGCAGTTGCTGTTGACAAAAGAACTTAAAACAATAAACCCTCAAATGTAATAAAAGGTAAAAAGTTTGCCCAGGTGCAGTAAGCCATCGCAACCAATAAGATATTTGCTTTTAAAAAGGGGACCATAAATGCTACCTGCTGAGTGTTTGCTTTTTGTGAATAGACCTGTAGCAAACTTTGTTACATTAATTACATAACCCAATGGTGAAACCATGTTTGGGGAGTTCTATATGCCACTATACATATTACTTTCTGGCATAATAATTTAATACATTTCATATTGAACATATACTGTAGTACATTTCAAGTGTTGAAATTATCGGGACATGGGAATCTTTTTATAATGTGGAGAATCCCACTTAAAAACATAGAAAAAACTATTCTTTTAGAAACTAAAAATACCTGCATTTATCTGTCTTTCAGAGACTCTTGCATAACAGGTTGCTGGATAACATATCATGCCTGCATATGCTCAGAAATTAAAATTATTCACAGTTTTTTGTCATTATGGTCCACATATCAGCTGATCCATTTGTAATCTGCTATCAGTTGTTTTTACTACTGGGACTTTCAAGCTTGCTAACTCCTGCAGGGGAAACTGAGTGCTAAAAACCAAGTTGATGCAATTATTGAACTGGTCTTTCAGCAAAGTGTCTTGAGAGGCCAGCTCTCTCAAGAGAAACTGTATTTGTTAATGAAGCAACATAATGGAGAAGATTTTCTAAAGGAAAGAAAAACGCCAGTGAATCGCAAAACTATTCGCCAGGCAAAAATTGGCTAGGACAAAGTTAATTTATTAAAATGTGATGTTTTGTCCTGGCTAACGGACGCTGGTGAATTTTCGTAGTGTTACTTTGCAAGCAAATTAAAGTGAAGATGCACTAGCATTCAATTCTGCCTAGCACAACTTCATTAGAGGTCTTGCACTCAGGCTAATTTGTATATGGCCAGAAATTTAGTTGAATGCACCTCTTTTTGTTACATGTTGCATCTAATACATTACATTTACACTGATAACTAGACATGCCAAGGGAAACTTAATAACGTCAGTAGAGTTGTTATAATGCCCTATACATAAGCCCACCGTAAAATAATGTTCCCGTGCTATAAAATGTATGGTGGAAACTGGTTACAAAAAAAATGTTTAAGACTTTTGCAACCTGTCACCCTGAAAAAAGAAAAAGACGACAGCATTTTTTGAAGTAAGTAACTGAAGATTGAGGAAGATCTATGCACTTCATTGCACTTCACCTGGTCTGAGCTGGCGGAGGCAATTCTGGTGAAAGAGGTAACATTCAGTAAAATCCACATTTTAGTGAATTTGCTAACAAAGTGGCGCCGGTTGGTAAATCGGCGAAGTCCCTGCGAGTGGTAACGGTGGTGAATCGTCGCCATTGTTAGTCACTCCGCCCTTTAGTAAATCTTCCCCAGACTCGTTTACCCAAGTAGAGACAAACAAGCTGAACTGTGTAAATATATTATTTTGATGCATCTGAATATATTTATATTTTCATGTGAGGGTAAAGAGTAGTATTTTCGTGCTACTAAAATGCCCTTTGTTTCCACCATTAAATGGGTAGTTCACCTTTTGGTAAACTTTAATATGATGTAGAGAATGATTTTCTGAGACAATTTGCAATTGTTTTTTATTATTTGGGGGTTTTGAGTTATTTAGCTTTTCATACAGCAGCTCTCCAGTTTGCATTTTCACCTATCTGGTTGCGAGGGTTCAAATTACTCTAGCGACAATGCATTGATTTAAATAAGAGACTGACATATGAATAGTAAAATGAGTAATAAAATGTAATAAATGTAAACATAAATGAGTAATAAAAAGTAGCTATAACAATGCATTTGTAGCTTTACAGAGCAGTTGTTTTTAGCTGGGGTCCTTGACCCACATTTGAAAGCTTGGCAGAGTCAATTCTATTACTATAATAAATAAGTAATGAAGACCAATTGAAATGTTACTTAGAAACACTTTGACAGTTATCTGAAAGGTGAACCACCCTTTGTTCATAAAAATATCACCATATCTATTGTTATCATAGTGCATAGTGGAGAAATTAATACTGCTTAGATAAACACTGGAAGTATGTGAATGGACACTTGTGAGCTCAAAGTTCCTTAGGCTTAAAATTACTGTGCTGGGTAGGTATTAATGATTGGATGGATTTGCTGGTGAAACCAGTGCACATTATTTAGGTGAAAAACAGCCATTGATCCCAATGGATTTTTGGCACCAGAAATTAATGGCATTGACTACAACACAGCTGGATCGGAAAATATGTGGAAAAAAAAAAACTGACTTCAATGCACTTTACAAATTTTAAGACAGATGTGCTCAAGTCATCACCAGTGCTGGGTAGCTTGTCACTGCCTGTTATTCAGTAGTTACAGTTGCTGGATCTTTGTGTTTTAATGTGTGTTTTCTATCATAAACCCATTTTGCTTTGTTCTCCAATCTGTGCATATTAATGTTATTTCCTGACAGCAATTTAACAAGCACTGTGAAACATTAATTTCACAGAGTATCTGTTTTTTTTGTTTACACCTCACCAGTTTCAAATTAGTCAGCAGCAAACTTCAAATTCCAAGCCTCAGTTTTATTTTTTTACATTTTTAACTTGAGTTCTAAATCTAAAACAAAGAAATATATGCCAAAAAAATGTATTAAACTGGAAATGAAGTACACATACCCAGTACTGTTCTTTTTCAGCGGTATTGACAACAAAACCTTTATTGCTGTAATGTTGATCTTGAGCCAAAAAGCCTCATTGTTTATTATTAGAACACAGCCCCTATTTTGTCTGTCTTAGAGATCTGTTTATTCACATGGCACATAAAAGGGAAATTAACAGTCGATTTTAAAATGAACAATTAAAACCAAATACTATACTGTTGGGCCACAGTTTCATTGTTATTGTTGCTTTTTATTATTTGTTTTTCTTTTCAGACAGTCTCCTACTAATCTTCCAGTCACTTATTTAGGCCACAAGCTGGTTGCTTGGGTAAAACTACAAAAAATAGAAAATGGAAAAAAATAGCAAATTTTCTATGAATATCTATGTCTATATCATACTAAAACCTTCTATAAAGGTGAACTACTACTTTAAAGGTGATTAAACCACTCCATAAAATTCCCCCACTGTGCCCCCTATTTTTCTGATATAAAAAATAATTCACTAATATGAATCCCGCTCATCCGTTCTACATAAATAACTCCAAGAACAGATAAAGTGGTGTCTATTTGCTGAATAACATGTCTAAATAGATTTATGAGCAGTCTGCATGGCAGAAAACGGAGAGAGAGTAAGACCTGCTCATGGTGAATGGTTGCAGATTGGGGTAGAGTCTGGTATTCAGACCAAGGCTCATGGCAGAACGCAGGCAATTTAAAATACAATAAAGGTTAGAACCCTGAAATCCATAGGAACCAGGACAAAAGCAAACGAAACAGCAGAAATCACAGTACCTCAGAAAAGGAAAAAGGAGGAGGATAACTTTATATAGAAATACGATTTTGAACCTGGACAGTTCCTAACATTATTAATAACAGGTTAAACACAAAGTCAAAGCGTTGTTGTAAAAATAAAACAAGTGTCTTTGGATAATTCACCACTTTGTTCTATTTTCAAAATTACTTATTGCCTTGTTTATGATATACAAGGGCTATAATACATGTGGGAGTTGAATTGATCCCATCATCCTATAAATTAGAAGGCCATGCTGACATATTTTGTAGTGACCTGGGCCATTGTCCATTTGCGGCACTTTCTTGTAGACACATATTTTCCACCAGTTTAAAAATACTGAGGAAGTAAAGACCAATTGGCTGCCATAAAAAAGGAAAGTATGCATTTTTGTGCCCAAATCAAGACAAAAGGCTGCAGATTGGTCTATGTATATATTACAGCAGCAGTTAATACTTAATTAATATTCCTTTTGGTTACTGCTACTAAGAGACCAAAATATCCCACGTGCTATTGCTCTAAACCAGTGTAAGACAATTATTCAATCTGCTCAGTAAAAATATTTCCTACCATCCCTGGTATAGGAAGATTACATAAAACGTATTCACCATAATCTTTTTTTCCCTGTACTGTACTAACATTTCCCAGATTTCCATAAATGCATTTGTTTTTTCTTGTTCTTTTTTTTTTAGCCGACCCTAAAGCAATGTTCCTCATAATTCATTAGTCTCACTCTATATATACAGTTAACTTTTCCATTTCAAGCAAAAGCTGGTGGTGCAGTTCAGCTTTTTTTTTTTTTTTGGTACAGTAAATTTAGCATTAACCAGACACAACATCACAGGCATGAACATATTGCTGTGTTGCCGGGGTGGTTCTTCCTTAATCTCTTTGACAATCTCCTGATCTATATAATATTGTATGTCATCACTTTCAAGTACAATGGATAATGACCACTATTAACTGCTATCTTGTTCAGAGCAAAGAAGAGTCCGACAATCAATACTTTATTCAGACACTAAAATGAAATTGACTCAGTGCATTTGCTACAGAATCTGCAACAAGAAAAAAAATGTCATCAATTCAAAACAGAACGGCCCCTCCGTTTGCGTACTTCTTATCTCTCCTTTCCAACTAGGTTACACTTGCTGCATGGAAGGAAAGTATCCCTACAGTCAGCAAATAACAAAGCGCAACAAAATTGCCTTTTAGCACACTTTAATGCTTGGTATGAGATATTAGTCTCTTTTCACAGCAGGTGGCATGAATGAGAGTGGAAGGTACATTTGCACATCAGGAAGCAAAGTGCCTAATTTGAAGAAATAGCAACTTTAAAAAATTAATGTAAAGAAGAAGGGGGGCAAAAGTTCTCTTTTTTTTTTTGAATCTCTAGCTAATGCAGTTTTCAGCCTCTTTTTTCATGTTTCTATATTCTGTTAAACACATTGAGACTGTTATTTTATAGTTATATTGCAATAATGTATCTGGTTTCAAGCTGATAAATACAAACATTTACCGAATTTATTTGAGGCTAACACAGCATGTATTCTATACTTTTAAACTGCATATACTGTAATAGCACAGCTCAGGCATGATACAGTACACAGCAACACAGTTGTTCAGAAAGAAGCAGTGTGTATCAATCATTATTCCCAGTTTTCATAGTATTCATAGTTTTTACGGTATAGGTCCATCTAGGAGAGGGCAATGAGTTAACTTATATTACTATCAGGAGCTCAATTACATCAATTCAAACATAAAGTACTTTAAAGGAGAAGGTGAGGTTAAATCTAAGTACGATTTAACAGGAAGATCTATATAAATACACCAATAAACCCTCAAAGTAAGACTGCTCCTCTGTCATAAGATACACAGCATTTCTTTCCTTCTATTGTGTACACATGGACTTCTGTATCAGACTTCCTCTTTTCAGCTTTACCCTTCAGGGCTTGGACTTGAGCATGCTCTGCCCCTCTCTCCCCCTCCCTCCTCCCTCTTCCTCTCCTTGCTGTAATTTGAGCCAAGATCTATGAGTGAGCAGGAAGACACTCGGCAGAAAGTGATGTCACACCAAGCTAATATGGCCGCTGCTATCCTAAACAAACTGATAGAGCTTCTAGAGCTGTTACTCTGGTATGGTAAAGCATTTTACAGAATAAATATAGAGTTCTAGCTTGCACTATTGTGGTTAATCTTTTGGCAATGCACTGTCTCTGTAGTCTTGTGATCCTACCTGAGGAGCTTCATGTACTGTAGTTTGTTCTGTCAGTTAAATCTTCATCTTCATTCACTACTTTATTCATCTATTTTTTTTTAATTCTTGCAAAGCATGTATACAAAGGGAGACTAAAACAGTCATATTGGCAGAGCTGCAAGGAAAAGGAAATTAAATGTATTACAGGCAGTCAACAGAAATTTGAGTAGAATAGTACAGTACAGGAAATCAGACAAAATATAGTGAAGGCAAAACTTTAAAGGTTGTTGATTTGTGGACACTGCATGAAAGATTAAGTTAACAGCTGGAGCATTGTTAATTGAAACAGATGGCAAACATAGCCATTTTCATTCCTTACTGAAATTAATGATGTGTCATTTGTACCCAGGGCCTCCATCATAGGGGCCCAATACTACTAATCTGCAGGGGCCTCTCCATGGGTCTTTAACCCATTATTAACCTGGTCCCCTGGGTGGTGGGTAGAATGAGGCCCTAATGAAAAAAAAATCTCCTTCAGGTGCCCCTGATCCGCCCAGAAACAACCCATTAAACCAAGTACCTTCTACTATGCACTCAATCTGTCAACTTTCCTCCCAGCCTCAAACAAATTTATTTTTTATACCTCCTGGGGCCAATCAATGGGCCACTGACTGTAGGATGCCCTGTATCCCCCTGCTTGCCACCCTGGGTGCACCAGAAGCATCAATAAAGTCTTTCTGCTTGCATTTTGAGAACAAGTCAAGGTAATTTCAAGTTATACTTCACCTTCAAACAAAGAATGAGGATGCACCATACATTATTAAGTCAAGAGCATTCCATCAACACTTTATCATATACAAATTGTGTGCAAATGGAGGTTGCCATTATCCAAATTTCCCTTGCAGCAAGTGAAAGTTGCACACAATCCCTCTCAGGAGTGAAATAGAGAGAATATGACCTAACTGGCATACAGAATAGAATTTCACAATTTCTTAAAATATGGTCTCTCTGGGAACTTTTCCCATTTATAGCCTGATATAGTGTATAGTGTATTGGTCATTTTCCCCTTTACTTGTCTGCCTTTTTATGTTCCTTTTCTCTGTTTTATCCCAACCTTTGATGTACAGTGTAATATCTACTTGGCAATGCCTTGAGATGTTGACTTAGAATACTGTACTATTATACAACTCAGATTCTTCAGATCCTCACATACATAGCTTGATTTATTTAAACCAAGGTATGGTGACAGTGAACAGAATTATAAGCTTTATTTTCTCTAACTTGAATAACCAATGAAGAGTTCACAAACTAAGGGCGACAACGATGTTAATATATTCCCAATTTAAGCAAGCGTACATTTGATGAATAATTCAGTATGTTATAAATGCATTTTATTTTTCAAATAAAAAAGGGCATTTCTATGACAAAGCAAACTCATGATATTGTATGTAAATATTTTATGATAATGTAAAGTAAGGGATTTTTTTATATAGATAGCAAATCAATTTTTAGCTTATCATGTACATAGTGCAAGTTAGAAAGAAACATTTTTTCAATACATGCTTTAATAAAAGGAATCCAAAATGTATTCATTTCTATTTAAGGCTCTCTAAACACAACATTTGCAAACATTTTGTATTTGTTTCAAGCTTTTTGATCCTGGATGCCTTTTTTTATTTGCATTTAGAAACTGTAAGCCCTCTATAAATTTACCAGTGCTCCCCATAACTGTCTAAAGTTGGTAGCTCAGAATTGAGCATTGAATTGGCCCATAAGAAAAGTGGTCTGGCAAGCAGATAGCTAAACCTTTCTAATAAACTATAATTGTTTAACTTTGCTTTGCCAATCTTTGTTTCTAGTAGAAGGATAAAGATGTATATGAGTTAAGTAGCATTTAAGAAATTCAGTTCTCCGGATGCTTTAAACCAATGAGTCATAAATCAAGGATCTCTTAATCCATGTTACATACAAAGTTGTATTAAAATTGCTAAGCACACAAATAAGTGTGTGTTTAATTGCAAGTTAGTAAGAACTGATTTGTAAAAAAAATGTAAGCGTTACATTTTATTCAATGAATGCTTTTTCGCAGCAACCTTTTTGGTTGTAACTTTTCCAGCTCAAAATACATGGTGTTTTTTTCAATGACTTTTTCTGCAACAACTTTTGAATATTGATTTTCCAACCTGGAAAAAAGGGGCTTAACCTCCACTGGGCCCGTACTCCGTATTAATATATAGATCAAAGGTTCTCAACACTAATTCATAAAAAGCCTTTTTTTTCACAACCATGCCTTACTGTTTAAAACATACTTAAAACAAATGCCGCAGTCAGGGAGATGGTATCCCTCTCTTTACAATACTTGACTGCCCTACCCGATCTATAATCAATGGGGGGGGGGGGCAGCCAGCATATATCATAGAAGTTGTACAAGCAGTCAAATGACAATTATGTTAAGTCCTATACAGATGCAGCCACTTGGATTTGTGTTAAATGCGTTGTGACTCATGGTTAATTGAAGAAACTGTGTTATCTAGAGTCATATTAACTCATTTAACCTTTTCATTAGCATACCAAAGCCCCATTGTTTTCAATAGTGAACTCTTTAATTGGATGGGATGCTGTGACACAATATTCTGTGCTAAGTGACTTAAATGGGATATCTGAGTTCAGTTATTCTGTGTCAAACACACAATCCAAAGTGGCTTCATCTGTATAACAGTTTTATCTGTAGCATGTGAGACTGTCACTTATATATGTGTACATATTCAAAAGGGCATTAAGAAACCGGTAAATTCTGGGTGAAAAAAAGAGTCTAAACTCCTTTCTAGGAGGATGATATCAGTTGTTAGCTCTTGTCGGCGTATATTAACAGCAAAATGAATCATCTATTATATCCAAAAATGAAACTCCACACATCACAAGTCCCAAGACATCCCTGGCAATTAAAAAATCGCCATAATCAACTGTAGTGATGGGCGAATCTACCCAGTTTCGCTTCGCCGAAAAATTCGAGAATTTCCAGCGAAATTCGCGAATTGGTGAAAAAATTTGTGAAACGAGTCGCGGCACGTTTTTGACGCGTCGCGTCATTTTCGCTGCATCGTTTCGCTTGTTCATGATCTGTGGCTAGTTTGTAAACATAATGATCTCAATGGCATCCCATACTCTCCAGGTCTTCTCCATATGAAAATGTCAGTATACAGACCGTATTCAAGGGTATGCACCCGTTTTTGCCAGTTCGGAAGTTGTTTTTTTCTTTAGTCTCAGAGAGGGGCCCGTCTCCCTGACCCCGCCAGAACCTCGACAACCGTTTTGCCGCAAAACGCGGCTTTGTCAAGAGGCCAAATGTGCGCATGATGGAGTCATCTTAAGGGTGTGGTCACATGATCAGTCGCACGTCACTGACGTGTTGCCTTGCAAATAGCACTGTTTGGTTCAGATCCATTGTAGTGGTAAATAGGAGATAGGTGGAGAGCAGTAGCAAAATTAACTCACATGAGTTTGAATCAGATCCACTCAAAAACTCTAACCCCACAACTATATCCCAAAAAGGACCGATCATATCATATGTCAATAAAGCTACTTTAACAGCACCAAAACAAGGCATGGTTGTCATTTTATACTAGTACATTATCTGTTCAGTTATCATTATATAAAGAACCTATACCTGTTTTTTTGTGTTATTATTATTATTAATATGACCTGTTTGCAACCAAAACCATATATACATATAAACGTTCAGGACGAGTGCTCCCCTAATAATGCACCATACATATGTAGGACGGGCTAAACTATGGCGCTATAGAGTGGCACCTATAATGCCCATCTCTATATATTCGAAACCTAATCCTCACCACTATATGACAGCATTTTGATACATATAATAGGTCCATGAATTTATATGTGGAATCTACAGATGAAGCCACTTTGGATTGTGCATTTGACACAGAAAAACTTAACTCATCTATCCCATTTTTCCCACTTAGCACAGAATATTGTGTCACAGCATCCCATCCAATTAAAGAGTTCACCATTGAAAAAAATGGTGCTTTGGTATGCTAATGAAAAGCTTAAATGCATTAAATGAGTTAAGATAACTTTAGATAACACAGTTTCTTCAATTAACCCTGAGTCATGATGCATTTAACTCACAAATCCCAGTGGCTGCATCTGTATATAAAAGCTTGGAAGTTCAACTGCCCATTCAATCCAAAAGTTGACTTGAATGTCTTAAGCCTAAAAATCCAGGAAGTTTCCAGCTGTAACATCTTATTGTCCAAATCACCGCCCCCTAAGATCACCATGAAGGCGGCCTATACCTTGAGAATAGGAACCAGTATAAGAGCCGTTATGTACACAATGTATTGTAAGGAATTATCCCTCTGCTGGTTTTGAACCTGGGACCTCTTGTGTTCTAGCCTGTTCCCTTACCTCTCCCCTATTCTGGCAGGCTAGAGGCATGGGCTCACCTTGTATTGAGGTCCCTATGGTTATCCCTGGTGCTGCTGATTAATTCAGCTGCTCTGCACTAACTGGCAGGTGCAGCCTATTACTTAGTTAACTCCCAGCAGAGGGCCCTTATTTAAAGCTTGAGCAGACCTCCCCCCACTGCCAATTCATAGTTCTACATTCTGCTGGTCACCCGGTTCTTTGCTCCTAGTCTTAGTCTGACCCTGTTCTTGGATATCTACCATGCTGTTATGTCTGTTCCTTGTTCCTGGTTTCTGTTTTTGGACTTTGTTTTACCTTGATCTCCTGAGCCAGTAAGTTGCTGTATCTTCTGTTTGCCAATAAACTTTCTGTGAGCATCCAATCCAGTCTACTCCCTCTAATTACCTTTTAAATATTAACCCAGTGGCCCTTCTGGTTGTTTCTGTGTGGGATTTGGGCCACTGAGCGTGACATGTATGTGTTTTGCAATACTCAATAGCAAATTACAATTCTTGATGTTCAATAAATGTTCGTATATGCGTCTTTTAAAAGGTCTCTTGGTTTTGCCTACATAGAGGCTACCACAATGGCATGTAAATAAATATATTACATGGGTGGTGGTACAACAAGTATAGTGATACATCTTGAACTCAGAGCCTGTTCTCCTAAAAGTATTGGATAATTTTATAAGATTACATTGTTCGCAAGCACCACATCTAAAGCTACCCACTGTTTTGCAACAGGATCTAACTTGTTTTTTATAGTGGCTCGGGGCTAGCAAACCCCCAATGCTTGTATTTCTCTTGTATGTAAATAAAGGTCGTGGGGCAATAAAGGGGCTTATGATCGGATAGTTTGTTAGAATCGCCCAATGTTTGTATGTTATAGACCGCATGTCTGAATCATTATCGTTAAATGTTAAAATAAGTCTGGTTTGATCCTGATGTTTTTTGTCACTCTTATATGCCTTAAATTTGGTGGCCCTGAACAGCAGGTCCTCTCTCTTTTGGGCAACGGCCCATTGATATGCCCTATGTAGGCATTGGGATTTGTATCCCTGCATTTTAAATCTCCGATATAGTTTGTATGCTTCCCTTTGAAAATCCTCATCCAAGGAGCAAATTCTCTGCAATCTTAGGTATTGTCCCTCAATGCATTTCTGGGGGTGCATGGATTTGGCATGGAGTAAACTGTTGCTCGCTGTTTTCTTTCTAAACAAATTGGTAGATATTATACCATGTTGGTCTCTTGTAATCTCCAAATCCAAGAACTCCAATTTGGAGCTATCAAAGAGAGTGGAGAGATTGAATGTATTGCCACAAATTCCCTCAAAAGGGCCTCTGGGCCCTGCCAAATCATCATGATGTCATCGGGATGACATAGGGATGCACTGAATCCAGGATTTGGTTTGGTATTCTGCCAGGATTCAGCCATTTTCAGCAGGCCTTAAAATCGTGCCTTTTCATCACAAAACAAGGAAGTAAAAACTTTTTTGGGGCTTTTACCCTTCCTCTCACTAATTTGCATATGCAAATTATTATTCAGTGTGGTATTCGGCCGAATCTTTCACAATGGATTTGGGGGTTCGGCCAAATCCAAAATAGTGGATTCTGTGCATCTGTACCTGTTACCCAGAATACTTGGGATCTACTAAAATGATTGATTACACAATTATGTTGAAGCCAGAATTATAATGTCCCTTTGATAACAAAGAAAGAGCAGAGATTTAGCAAAGCAATGGCAAAAATCTTTTGTAAAGTAAACTATTTAGGCTAATTGTTATTCCTGCAAGAAACAGAAATAAATAATTTATACTAACCAAGTCAACAGACAAAGGTGCAATAAAAGTGATAATTGGCCTGACATGATGATTAAAAGTGAAAGTGTAATGAATCATCTAATAGCGCTTGCAGAGAAATGACTTAATTACAATAAACTGCTATATCCTGTCACTGGATGCATTAGCTAAGCGATATATAGGATCACGTATAAAGATCATTGTAAAGAAAATAAAGAATCATAACAGCATTACTTAATCCAGCACTGCTTCTCTCTTGCTCATGCTGTGTCATTTCCCAAGAGTCCTGAAATATAATAACTATTGTGACACTATATAGTTAATAGTTCCAAATGGATTAAATGGCAATCAATCCCCTAAGGTCCCTTTGGGGATACCAAAACAAATACAATTATACAAGTGCCATCAAATAATGGTTACATTAGTTATAACTGAACAATAAAAATCATATTATATTACCTGTACATTGGATCTTTGGAAAGCAATGTAAATATAATTTACCCAACAATAATTAGAGGCGCTGAGTGTGTATACTACTGCCAGATGCTGTAACTCCTATGTTTATTGCCTGAAGAAGCGGGTCTGAGCCCGTGAAACGCGTTGTACTGATTGGAGTTCGTTAATAAATTTTGACTGCTTAATTACAGTCGTTTTATGTCTGCTTGGAGGAGGTAAGTCCACCACTGCCTCCTCTGATTACCAAGTTTTGACTTTTAAACTCGTTTATATCCTTTTATCCTTTTGGTGCCTCTGTTCTTTCTATACAATAATTATATAATTGTTGTTTAAAATATAATATTGAGAAGAAAGAAATGTGTTTTAGTGATAAGCAAACATTTGTGAAACACATTGACGTCAATAGGCATTTTTGTTGTGACAACTTTTTCTTGCTGTATACATTGGAGTCTATGGGTATTTTTCATGGCAACATTTTTGGTGGTTCCATGAAAATCATTGATAATGACGAAATGCTGAATTATGTTGTGAATACCGGTGAAGCATGTCACTCACCACTATAGTCCTGGGCCACACTAAATTAAGTGAATAAAAAAACTTTTACTTAAAAGCAATGGCAGTAATCATAGTAATAAGAGTAGGTAAGTAAATAATTTTTCTGTACAGGTATATTGTAAAGAAAACAACTAGTCCCTTGATTTAGACGTCAGAAAGACACAAACCTTTTATAGCAATGTTGCTTTATACAAATGTTACTGAACTGAAATATTTATAGTATAATCCTGCTGTACTAAACAGCACTTTATGCACCATGTCAGTGTATGATAACTGTGTAACAATGGAAATTCAAAATTAGATGGTAATCTCAATGTGTTTGATTACAAAGAGTTCCCAAACGGATCCTTATTGAAGGATCCTATTATAGCATGTGAGTGCACAGTACAGTGCACAGTGCTTGGAAAGCAAGCGACTAAGTTTACTAAACAGCAATGTGCTCAGAAGTCATTGCGATCACTTGCGGTAACTACCTTAGCAAACCAGCTTACGTTAGCGGTAATTTGAGCGAGTTGCAAATTTTCTGGCGACAAATTACGTTTGCAAATATTTACTCTAGAAAATAGTCTCATTTTATGTGTTAATAATGGTGTTAATTATGGCAATTTTTTCTGTGACATTTATGGCGAGAAATGCATCTTTCAAAACTCATAAACTTTATTGACTGATGATTACACTAACCAATAACATTACAAGAGTGACACCAATCAAACACGTATGCATCATATAAACCCATACTTCATCCATCCATGCACAAACCCTTCTGCTAATAGAATCATATGAACAAGAAATCATACCAGTTATCTCTTTGTATCATTTATATGCACAGTTTAATGAGAATTAAACTCCCATTGAGAATTTTCTGGGCAACAAATAAGTTAACGCCACTATATAGATGGTGGTAAAATGTTACGAATATTCTGGCGTTAATTTTGTCTTTCACACGTTTCGCTGTTTAGTAAACCAGGCGATAATGTGTATGTAGAGTTATTTTCATCGGATGCGACAACTGGCGAACACATATTCAGGCGCATGAAAATTTGCAAATTTATATTCACCGCAGGTTAATAAACTTGTGAGAACATATTCTGCGTTAAATTTGACTATATTTTGTGGGCAAATTTTTACCACACTTTAGTAAACAGACCCTATAGTCCCTAAAATCTAGATGGCCCTAATTTTAAGAGATTGTAGGGAGCAATTGTGAGCAAAAGCATCGATCTTAGTATACTGAACTACAGTATAATCTACCTATTATGGACAAACTGCCAAGATAATTGGAAAATGGCTAAATATTTTTTTCTCTTAGGAGAAGTGCAGATAATTATTTTTAGATCTGTTGGTATCTTGGAGAGTGCTGTGAAAAGTTACTTTATTTGAATACCTGTAGTCCAAAAACATGTTTCCTTTTTTTAATGAAGGTTCCTCCTGTATCTTCCAATTAGTCTGGGATGTCACATTGTGTACCATGACAATTGATACATGCGTTTGGAGGGAAATTTGCTCTACTTATATAAAGTGACATGTTAGGCCATCTGAGCAAGTGCCTAGAAGTACTGTTATATTAAATAGTAAAATAACTTTTCAGCAGATATGTCATGCCTTTTTTTTCTTGAATATGTCAGGTTTAAAAAAAAAAAAACCCAAACTTTAAATAATAATGGTCTGAAAATTCAAAGCACTAATATTGTTGGGCAATTAATGCAGCAACAATAACAATTTAAAACCCTTCAGCTAGATAATTAACACAGAAAAAGGTTTGACTTTATTCTAGTAATTTAGCGGTGTCATTATGGGCTTTGTAAAGACTTTTGCATTTGATTTCTTCAGCATTTATAAACTAATGTTAAATCGTATGCAAATTCATGCAAATGGAATGCATGTTAAATATATTTGACATAGCCAAGGAAAAACAATGTTTAACGCCCAAGTCAATTAAATATTAAAACAGTACATCAAAACTGCTTACTGAGGGCACATTTGTTCATTTTGTTGTTTATTGTCTAACTCTCTAAACCTTAAAATTAATTTTAATTGACTGTTGGGGAAGCAGGCAGTATGTCAAGGCCTTTCTCTTTCTCTTTGAGCCCAGTACATGGATATTTCCATATGTTAATATGTAATTAAATAGATTTCTCAACTGCTTTAGCAGAAGACCTTTTGATCCTTGTGTTTATTAAAATGCAACAATTTTTCATTTCAATACAGTATATCATTTGTTAGGACCGTCATTTGGGCTTCACTTTTTATGCATACCATGTTTTTTTGCTATATTCTTTAGTTGTACCTACAGCAAGCATTATGCACTTATTGACAGTATAAGCACATTGCTCAATAACTGGCAACAAGTCTGCAGTGCATTCTTTAGAATTGTTTTTAATTGGCATCCTTCAGAATCTTTAATTGGATATGCCAAATTCACAGGCATCAAAGCTACTGCTTAGCTGAGAATAATAATGGGCATTTGCTGCTAGTCTGCAGCCTTTTATATATACTTTTTGTATTGGTTTCATTACATTTTATTTGGTATAAGTGCACAATATATTTTGGGGGCCTGCCACAGCATACTCAACTGAATTTTGTCTGAAGTATATTTTTAGTCTATTTAGTCCTGTAAATAATTATCATTCAAAAATTCCAAACATGAATTAAAATAGGTATAAAGATAAATAAAGATTTCTTGAGCAAGATTTGTCGAGAATAAGAACTTTATAACAGGACATTGCATAGCAGCTGGTTGGAACAATGAAAGTATAATGTATTTGTGTTGGATCTTTAATTCAAATGAAAATATTTTTCAGAGAGTCACCACTTATATGAGAAGACACAGGTGCTCTGCCCTGAGCCATCAGCTTAATGGAACGGACATCACTGTTTGTAGAGCAGGCACTCAAAGAGCAGTCCTCCAGGAAGGCAAGTTAAAAAACCAAGTATTTATTGAAGTACAAACATGGATTACAGCCTTACACATTTTGTGTTCTCACAACACTTAATCATAGGCTTTAATTCTTCTTCACTAGGATATACATTTTTTAATTAAAATTTAAAGTGGTGTTGCCTAGTAATTATGTATGACAAAATAACTTCCTTTGATATTTCTGATTAGAATGACAAACATGCCCACCCAAGGACACTCCTTCTGCTGACACTGTTTTTTAAGATGCAGAACTATCAGTTCAGCCTATGGGTCCTAAATTAAATGATTCTATGATAAGATACTAAATTATACTTTTTGGAAAGACATATTCCAATATCAATAATAATCTTTAGAATTATCAAGTCCAAAAAAACAATGTTTTTCTCACTAGCTATTTATAAATAGCTTAAAATTAAAATGTAATCAGACAACATAGATGGCCTTACACTGTTTTTGTTATGTGTCTGCTGTTTTATCCATCAGACTGTTTGAAGTACTACATCTTTATCTCTTGAAGATATGTGAAATATCCTAAAAATAGTTTGGTTTTGCGGCTTATATTTTTTTCAAGCAGTTAAAAGCTCACCGTTATCACACATCTTCTACAATTGCATATTTAAATACAAAAAAAAGTCAGTTGCAAGATGTGTAGTAGTGCTTGACAGGCAGGCAATCAAGGGACTTGACACAATTCATAGATCAGACTTCCCCTGTTTCACTGTCCAATCTGTCACGTTTCAGAGAGCCATGAAAATAAGTGTAATCTCATGGTGTGTATAAATGATATTCAAATTCCAGAGTTCTTCAAAAACAAGTGTTAGGATCATTGTGTTGTCACTCTGAGATTGATCAGGGCTCACAGAACCTTAAATAATTTGCATTGTTGAAGCTTGAAAAGAAACAGGGGAATAGAGATGGAGAGTGAGTAGCACAACTTTAGAGTTTTGAAGAAATTACACTCATCTTGAGGCATATTTATCAATATATTTATTAAGGGTCGAATTTCGAATTCATGTGAGTATTTTAAAACTCCCATGAACTCAAAATTCGACCAATCAAAATTAGTGATGGGCGAATTTATTTGCCAGAGGAATTCCCGCGATTTGCCATTGGCGAATAAATACGCGAAACGCCTGCGAAAATTCGCCAAAAAAAATTCGCCAAAAAAAATGAGTCGCGCGTCGTTTTTGACGCGACGAAAACGACGCGACAAATATGACGCGACGAGCATCGAAAACGACACGACGTGACGAAAAAGACGCGACGAGCGTCAAAAACGCAACTCGTTTCGCAAATTTTTTTACGGGGGAGATTCGCCCATCACTAGTAACAAGGACACAAGCAGAACTCACAACTAATAGATGATGATGACGATGATTAAAGGAACTTATTCCGACACAGTTGGCATTGTGCATGTTAATGTATGCTTAACACTGCAGTACATAACAGTGATCTGTGCAGTCTATGTTACAGAACTGTATTAGATCTGTTTGCTCAAGCATCTGTGACAACTGGACAAATGAAAGGCCATATATGGCTTACTCTGTGTTCTATCCTTCTGCATTAACACAAATTATGTAAAGCCAGAATTACTCTGCATACTTTTTTTGCCTTCCTGATGATTGTTGAGGGGCTAGACATGAGAATTCAGGGCTTAATTATCAAACAATGAAAATAAAATTCACAGCTGAATGCTAGGGAGAAATATAGCAGCTCTCCGTTCTCTTGCATATATCTCTATTATTTTGTATAATCACTTATTTTGTATACTCAGATTTATTAAAAGTGGAAAAAAAGCAAACTTTAATTTAACTATTTTATATAAATACATGCAACTAAATATAGATCTGGAGCGTTCACCAAACTGTGGCAGAGGTGAATAAATTCTTTATGGTGTCCTTTTTATTTCTAAATTACACTGTTCACGCTGCAAATAATTAACTGAACCATAGAAAAAGTAATTCCTGAAACAACAAGTTGTAATACTGGTGTGTATGAAGCCATGTCAGGATGTTTTGCCTAGTCATGTACTTTCAGAATGAGTCAGCACTTTGTGATGGAACTGCTTTCATATAGGCTCTGTTTCCACTACTCAATGTAACTGAATGAGTTGCGGTGGGACTTGGATTTATACTATAGAGTGCTGCTCTACCAGGGGGCTGGTATCTACCCATTCTTCTGCTGATGGGCTGCTGGAAATGAGTGGGGTGATATCACTCCAACTTGCAGTATAGCAAGAAAGTTTATAAGAGCACAAGTGGCATGACTGAGGGCACCTGGGAAACTGACATGTCTAGCCCCATGTCAGATTTCAAAAATTAAATAGAAAAAAATCTTTTTGCTCTTTTGAAAAATGGATGTCCGTGCAGAAGTTTGCAGCACTATTAGCTGATGCTTTTTGAAAAAAAAAAATGTTTTCCTATTAAAGTATCCTTTTAACACAACCTACTTTGTTATAAGTACATTACAAGTGCAAGTTTCTTTGAGCACGGATGAACCAATGCACATTGACACAATATGTGAAACATAAATCCAAACATGTTTTTTTACCCTTCTGCATTGTTCTACTGAGCAAAGAGCACCTATTCAAGGGTGGTGGTGATTCTATGGTTCCCTTGCATCCAAAGAATCACTATTAGTGATGGGTGAATCTGACCTGTTTGCTTTGCTGAAAATTCACAAACTGGCAAAAAATGTTATCAAATACATTGAATTTCCTTAGGGTAGGACAGAAAAGGAGATTAGTTGCTCCACAATTAATCTCTTCTTGCTGGGGCAAATAATCTCCTCTGAATGCTTCCCCAGCTTCTAACATGAGTTGCCACTGAGGAAACTTTCCAAAGTAGCCAAAGTTTCCTCTCAAGAAAAGGAGAGAAGCATTTAGAGGAGATTAGTTGCCCCAGTTATATTAAGATTAATTTTGAGACAACTACACTCCTAGGGAGTTATTTATCAAAGGTCGAATTTGAGTTTGTTATACCTCAAATGAACTCCAATAAACTCATAATTGGAATCGTTTATTGTTTAAGAAAAACTCAAACCTTGAATCAGCAAGTTCGGGGATAACAACCCAAAAACGTGGAAGGCTCTGGAACCCCCAATATTGGAGGAGGTAATCACTCAAATACGTGACATGAAAATGATGGAGGAAATGACCTCCAAACATAGAGGGAAGATGTCAATACATGAAAGAACCTGGTCTAAGTGGGATTATTTTATTTCTAGGAGATAAACACTTTGCATGTCGTTCTGAACGATTACAAGGATATAAATCTGAAGAAATATTATCTTTGAAAAGAAGGCATTAGAGCTAAGAAGATTGTATTATAGGCACCTAAATACACAAATGTATCCAATGTAGAGTAAATATAATATGAGGACAAAATATGATATATGATGCTACTGTTTTCTCTCTGTATTTTCAACATGTTCACTATTTTGTAACTCAATGTCTTTAATAACTTTTTGTAAAAGCAAACAGTTATAACTGATGATTAAAATCCAATAAAATTTAAGTTACAAAAAAAAACAACCCAAAAATTGAAATCGATTGAGTTTTAAGGGCAAAACCCTCTGAAAAAAACCCTTGAATTTCAAATGGTTCAAGGGACCTCTGCCATTGACTTCTACATCTCTTTGGTGGTGAATTTTCAGATTTGAGCTTTCGGGGGCTTTTTTGTTACCCAAAAATTGGATTTTGACCAAAAAAACCACCTCTAAAACTCGAATCGAAACCACCATGAAAACACTACTTGATCCTTCAAAATGCCAAATGCATTGAAGTCAATGGGTATTTCTTGCACAACAGTTTTCAAATGGTGAAATGCGGCAAAATATTTTTCACATCCCCAAATGCTATTTTAATGCTGAATATTAGTAGTGACAAATTCCCCACTACAATATACATTTTAGCTGAAATGTGCTCCCATTTAACAAATGCATGCACAATTGTGCTCATTTTCATGTATCGGATACAACGTTGCATTTGCCCATGATGATGATGTAACTGAGGAAATAACACTGTATTGTGGTTAAAAGAAATGGCAGGTGATAACTGAATACAACTAAACAGTGCTTATTTTATTAGGTAATTTCCCCGAATTTAAAAGTATGCATTGACTAGTAGCAACAGAGGGAAATGTAGTTAAGTGAGTTATAAATGTTAACAGTGGTATTCTAAAGACACAACAATACAGCATGCTAAAAATGCATATACTGTAAATATCACATATGACGAGACAGCTAATTATAGTCTTGTTAACAACTGAACAGAAAGTGGCAATAATCAAACAGATAATGACTGTAAAATTATACACACTAGAATGTAGCAACTATTAATCTTAATGAAGCTTTATTTAAGGAAAAATGAATGCATAAATGTTCCCATTGTGTTTTATAGATTGCACGAGAATTTTCATTACCTTTATGCATTACATCTGAGAAGAAATTTAGCCAAGGAAGTATGGTCTACTCAAGGATCATTGTAACTATCATTTTTGATCTTTGCAATGGGCATAATCCTTTCCCTTAAGGATCCACTAATATCAAGCTTTTGTGCCATCCAATGAACATTTTGTTAAACTGCAAATGATTTTATTGGCATGTTAGTTCTTATGAAATGTATGATATGAAGTCATCCTAGCGCAACATAAAAAATGGAAATGTATGCCCCTGAAGAACCATCACAAGGATATTACAGATTTCACTGCTTCAGCATTCTGTGCCCTAGAAGAAAAACAGTCCTTAATATCTGGCTCCTTAAATACATCCATATATGCGATTGTGCAAGATAGAATAAGATAAATTAACCTTCTATTTTGCATTTGTTTTTTAATTATTCATTTAATTGATGAAGTCAATTGTATGCTCTCGTATCCTGATAAGGGGGATTCATTTTAAAACCACATAGTATTCTCCAAGGGAAATTCCTGGCAGCTAGTTCAGCTGCCATATGTTCAGATGCTGAAAATAACGGACCAAATATGCACATACACCAGTGGAGGTTCTGTTTCAGTCATTATCCTAAATTATTCCAATTTCTAATGTCTCCAAGGAATATGCAGTTCTTATAATCTCTAATTATGATGCAGTTCATCTAGAGGGGATCTGAGATGCCTACCATGTCCAGGGGGACATTATGTTATTTTAATGAGACATTTAATAGAAATTAGGTTAATACAACTAGATTTACCTATAGATACAAGCATGGTATCTGTTATCTGGAATGCATGGGATCAGATTTTTTTTGCATTAAAGTTTTATGCAAACAATACCAAGTAAAATGTACTGTATTTTAACATAGAAAATACAAGTCTTTGAAACAATAAATTATAGTTCAGGTAATATGACTATGAAGATTTTCATTCATCCAGGTCATGGTATATGTTATATAAGTAATTCAAAAAACAACTGGATGTTTCACTGCTTATCCAAGCAGCGTCTTCAGTTCAATTGACTGGTGTGGGGAGTTCTCAGCATATAGAATCTCCCACTAATCCAGCATATTGTAACTTTTCAGAGAGGTGACATCTAAAATTCACAGAGGTGCCGATTCTGTGTAGTTACTGCAATAAGATTACCAATATGTCATGCAACTCCTAAAAACAGGTGTTACTTGTGAGAGTTGCTTGAATGGATGTGTGAATTGTTCTGAAACCGCTGGGGTACAGATGTTAGAACAGCATTGTATGTAGCTGACAGGTGGTGTCTAAGGCCCCACCTTTGTTCAGGGATGGTTTCTCCACCTTGACATGAATCGCCTCTTTCACACCTCTTTCAAACCAGTCTTCTTTATTCAAGATTTAGACATTGCTATCTTCAAAAGAGTGTCCTTTGTCTTTTATGTGTAGAAAGACAGTTGAGTCTTGCCCTGTAGAGTTCGACCACATAAGCTGGTTCATTCGCTTAGTGAGCAGTTGTTTTGTCTCCCCAATGTATACATCAGTGCACTTTTCACTTCACAGGACTACATATACCACATTGCTTTGTTTTTCTTTGGGCGTTGGATCCTTTGGGTGTACCAGTTTTTGACTCAGTGTGTTGCTAGGTAACGTTGTAATTTTATATGTAACTTACACAATTTGTGTAAGATTTGCAACATGGCTAAGCCCCCTTTAGATGAAGATTTCACTGGACCAAGCACAACTATATCCCCTTTCCCTCTCTGATGGTGGCCCTGTTTGCTTGTATATACAGTTTAAATGTGTTCTGGTTTCCCATGTACTACTTTAATTAAAAAATGTGTACCATTTTTATAAGAAGCCATACTGTTTACAGTGAAATCCCCCCTTTGACTTAACTGCTCTGCAGGGAAACAATCAGTACTTTCAAAAGGTTACTTCCCAGAACTCTAGCAGCTGTGTCAGCTTCTATGGAAGATATGATTTGGCTTGTGCTGTTTTGATAATTTATGACGGTCCATCAGCTTAACCCCCCAAATTGCCTGGCGAGGCAATTTGGAGCAATTTCAAAAATCGCGCCGCTCCGCGTGGATACGCACCGGCGTTTTAAAGCAATGCCGGTGCGCTTGGGTATTTCGCTATTCGGGGAGGTTCGGGGGCTACAAGTCGCGGCGAGAAGTCGCCAGGCGACAAAATGCCCCCGAATCTCCCCGTCTGGCCTTAGCCTTAGGGTAGGACAGAATAAGAGATTAGTCGCCACGCAATTAATCTCTTCTAGCCGGGCAACTAATCTCCTCTGAATGCTTCCCCAGCTTCTAACATGTGAATTGCCACTAGAGAAACTTTCCAAAGCATCCTGAAATCTCTCTTCAAGAAAACTTCATGCAACTTCATGCCGCATATGTTGCCCCAGCAGCAATTCACTTGTTCACATTCTGGAGAAGCATTTAGAGGAGATTAGATGCCCCATCTATAAGGGCAGGGCCAGACGGGGAGATTCGGGGGAGATCTGTCGCCTGGCGACTTCTCGCCGTGACGAATCTCCCCCGAATCTCCCCGAATAGCTAGTCAGCGCCACGCACTCGCTGGGCGTAAAGTCGCCTGTGCTTGTTCACACGCAGCGGCGCGATTTTAAAAGTCACTTAAAATTGCCCTTGCCAGGCAATTTTGAGCGACTTTTAAAATCGCGCCGCTGCGTGTGAACAAGGCGTAAAGTAGCCTGCGCTTGTTCACACGCAGCAGCGCGATTTTAAAAGTCGCTCAGAATTGCCTGACTAGCTATTCGGGGAGATTCGGGGGAGATTCGTCACGACAGGCGACAGAGCTCCCCCGAATCTCCCCATCTGGCCTTGCCCTAAGAGATTTATTACAGGTCAACTAAACTCCTAGGGGCAGATTCACTAAAGCGTGAAGCGTCTAACGCTAGCGCTAATTTGCCAGCGTGACGTCATTTTGCAACTTTGCAAATTCACTAACACGGACTCTGGCGAATTTTCTCTAGCGAAGTAGATAGACTTGCGCAACTTCGCACCCTTACGCCAGGCGAAGTTGCGCACTGACGAAGGATCGTAATTTCGCAAATTCACTAAGATGAGCATTTTCCTCTACGTTAGCACTTACGCTAGACTTTACTTCACCTGGTCAGACCAGACCAAATTTGCTATACATTCTGGGTCATTACAGATTACTGGATTTAATTTAGCGTGATCTCTGTTGTGGTGCCTCAACAACCTATGTCATAAAATATTAGTTTACTGTATAAACTTGTTCCCAATAACTGTCCTGGTAGTACTCTTGCTCCAGTCAATTTGTTAGTAGTTTAAATTCCCTGCACTGGGTAGCTGCAGTTTACAAGTAATTTTATGTGCCAATGCATTTCAAACCTAAATGTTTACAGAAGCACAAACAAAGTCCTTCAGTTTAATATAAGAACTATAGGTAGAAGAGTATGCTAGGGTTATAAAGTCTGCTGTGCAATGTTGTTTGCCAATTTTTCTACTTCAAAAGAATTGCATACCTGATAAAATGATTAGTGAATTCTGTGTTGAATAGCAATACATAGATACACACTGAAAACGTTACTCTTTGGTATCATGTTTTCATGTTATGCTTTATTCTTTTGTGAAACAACAAAATGTCTTTTTTTAGATAAAACAAGAAATTTGAAGACATACTCAAGAAAGAAAGCATTATCTCTTGGGCACCTTTCACTTGAATGTTAAGTATCTAAACCATGATCTCCCTATTACACAGTGGGGCAAATTCACTAAAGCGCGAAGCGTCTAATGCTAACGCGAATTCGCCAGCATGATGTCATTTTGCAGCTTTGCCAATTTACTAACAGTGTCCCTGGCAAAAATTCGCTAGCTAAGCCGATAGACTAGCGCAACTTTGGACCCTTACGCCAAATTCACTAAGATGCCCATTTAGCTCTTGCACTAGACTTTACTTCGCCAGGCCAGACCTGATGAAGTTCAATACAATAGATAGGAGTTTGAAAAAAAAAACTTTAAATTTCTTCTGTCCCAAAAAAAAACTGGCGTCTTCTACTTTTTTTTAGGGTGGTAGTCTGAAAAATAGCGTAATTCCCCCCCCCACTACATTTCCTAACATATATATGTATATGTATAACTCAACTATACAATGGGCACATGTTTAGGGCAATTGGACAATTTTATTTTATTTATTAAAGGTTTCCTGGGCTTGTGTAGTGTAATGTAGTGGCTGTAACATATACTTCTATTATACTTTTAAATTTGCACTGTATGCAAATTAGGTATTGCTAGCGTGACTTTGCTTTGCCTGACGAAGTAACAGTAGCGCAACTATGCACCTCCCAGAGGGCAACTTCACATTTTAGTGAATTTGCATATCACTGGCGAAATTATGCCTGGCAAAGTGTGGCGAATGATAGCGAAGCATTGGCTAGCGCAACTTCACAGGTTTTTTTTAAGCAGTAAAAGATTTATATACCTATGTGTAACCCTTTCTTGGCTATAATTAACCAAACCAAACCAAACTAGCATGGATAGAGCATTGGTTACACGCGACTCCTTGATCTCAGGTAGGGCTTTCGCTAAGTGGAAAATCACGTGTGAGGTAGTTGAACTACAACTCAATACTGCATGTAGTGTAAAATAACAAGTGTTGGGCGCCAGGGGTTCTTTGTGAAACAAGTAGAACAGGTTTATTTACAAGTAGCAGTCAAGTAGCAATCACAGGGTATCATATACTCACATTATTACAGTAGTATAAAAAAGCAGCAATGCTTAGCACAGGCACAGCGTAAATCATTCCCTTAGGTAGGATATGTGGAAGGGAGTTGTAGTTTCACCAGCCAGGTTAGCAATGCCCATGTGGTCCGGATCCCACCAGCAGGCCAATATCACCTCAGGGATTCAATTCTCCTCCTACAGTCCCTATATACTGAGGTCCCTTCACTTCAGGCAAGGTAGAGCCTGGGGGAGAGCTACTCCCTACTATCCTCCTTGTTGGGGCTTGAGCTGCCCTTTCTCTCTTCCCTCTCTTCCTCACTTCTCCTAGAGAGTGCTATAACAGGAATATCCTCACTCTGACTATTCCTCATTCACGGGGCCCTGTTCCCCGACTTCCACTAAAGGTGTGCTGTCCCTTTAGGGTAGAGCGACTCTGGGGCCCGGTTGGGACCCAGGCTCAATGGAGCACTGCCCCTCTCCACTGCTGCAGGCCAAAGAGGAAGTGCCACTCCCTGCAAGTACTTTTATTACAGCACTGCAGGGGGGTGGTCACTACCTTTAGTCCAATAGCAGGTAGCTAATGTAAGGGCAAGGGAAGAAGCCATAAGGGCCATGCTACTTATGGGTCCCTACATATGGTACACACTTTTCACTTTGGCAGTTATTGATTACATGTTAAAACTCCCATGATAAGCCAACAAACAATAATATTAAAACATTTTAAGGTAAAAATTCTCGTATCTTATCATATGTGCATGTGTCTAGTATCCCCAACATCTTAAGAGCCACAAACTTCATGGATTCCCTTGAAGGAACCATTAAGGAACCATTATCTTCTCTTTTCTCCACCATTAACAATGGATTTTGCATATTTAACACATCTAGCAAAACCACAAGAGTTTAAAACCAGTGGGCAGATTTGATTTAAAAACAAAAAACTATATCTCACTCAGTTTACACTGGCAGCTGGCAGAGAGCAAAAGACAACTCTTCAGGTATAGAACATTTAAGGGCAGATTGATCAAATTCACATGAAGGGTTCGAAGTTCGATTGAATTTTCAAAAAGACCACTTCGACCAGTGAATTTTGAAAATTCAATCGAATGATTCGAATAATTCAAATTAAAATCTATTTGAATATTCAACTATTCGACAGTCGAATTACTTCCCCTTTAAATTTTTATTTGACTGCCAAGTTCGCCAGATTAAAGCTACCTAATTGGGTTTCATTATTTTTGATCGAATAAAAAAATTCGATTGAATGGTTAAAATCGTTCGAATCAAATAGCGGTAAAATCCTTCATATTTGATATTCGAATTTGAAGGAGTTTTATTCCCACACTATACCCCAAAAATCCCCATGGTCGAATTCGAGGGTTTTTTAACCCTTGAATTCGACCCTTAGTAAATCTGCTCCTCAGAGTCTCAAGAACACCAATGAACACTCTTAATATGTCTTGTTTGTAGATGGAATTGGTCATTGGCATGTAACAGTGTAGGCTAATTGCACACATATCTGTGTTTTACTTTTATTAAATTATGTAATTGAAATGCATTAAGAATTTGTAAAATTTTCAAAAAAGCAACTTGATCAAATTTGTAAGGACAAAGTAATGTAGCATCAGAACTTGACTTAATGTAGTTTCTATACTGTGTGTAAAACTGTGATACCCCCCCATTAAACACACACCTTATCATATTCTTCATCAGAACCATGGACAAATATCTGACACAATAACCAATACCTCCAAAAGGGACTACATCAAAAGATATGTATCATCAGGCCGCAGGCTCCTCTTCTTTAAAAAAAATGGAAATCTTTTGGGATGCTTCAAGAATTTTTACTTTAAAACATAAAGTGCCTATATGCTGTAAATGGGACTGTCCTCCCAGTTTAGATCATATAATTTCAGCTTCCATGACATGCCTGAACTATTAGCAGGCATGATAATTTATAGTTAATCATATACTGGTCATTGTTGCTAAAAATAAGGGAAAATATCATTTCTGACCCTATAATCGACACAATAATAACAGAATTTAAATGTCTACAGAGAGTAATAAATCTTTATTTAATTTAAAAAATTAGATGTAATTATACCTCAAGGTTATCCCCAAACTGATTATTAAAGGAGGTATATTATATAACATTAAACATTACCTGGAAGTAGTCAGTCATTCTGTAGATATCCTTGAAGTGCAAATCAGATACAATCTTGTGCTATTAAGTCTCATGGGTATTTTTATCTATCCAACAGTATTTTTCCAAGGCTTATGGTGCTTAGTAACATATTTACTGCTGTACTTAACCTCTTTATGTGCATAGTTTTAATGGTGGCAATGTGAGCTATGTTCTTTGTAACTTCTCACAATAATCAGTGCTTTTAAGCTATAAAATACTGTGATAATGAACAGCAGAAATGTGATATACAGCTATGAACCTCTTATACAGATATACTGTTTGTATTTATGTTCAGTTCTCTTAGGTCATTAAATACTATATTGATTTGCTTATTTCTCGTTTTAAGGTGCCCTTATGTACAGGACTTTAGAATATGTTGATGACTTATTCAAGAAAATAATAATAACCTTGTATTTCTTTTGTAGTGGAGAAATTAGAATTTGTTTCATTGTTTCCTTTTTACATTCTTAGTTTAAATCCTTTATAAATTTAAAAGAATGTATTCAGCTATACGAATGTCAGTGACATTTTAAATTTTATGTGTTTCTGCATAAATGCAAATGATCATTAGCTAATGGGCTAATGACAATATGGTAACATCTCAGTTATGACAACGTACAAATCAAGAAAAAAAAATTATAAGAAGAAACTATATGCCATCCTACATGATAATAGATTGAAATATAATTTGGGCAATGGTAGAAACTGTATAAATACAGTCACAAACAAGGAAAATACCTTGATCGTCTTCCTTTCATGGTTGACTATACAGTAGTTTGTTTAAAAAGGTTTGTTAAAATTGTATAGAAATGAAAATACAGAAAAAATACTTTAATGAAAAATACTTACTTTTACAAGCAGAACTCACTAAACACTATAAAGCTTTTAAATTTACAAACTCAGAAGAAGATAAAACATTTGTTTAATACTTTATTACATGACAAAGCACAATACAAGATATCTCATGGGAAAAATAAATATTATAAATGGGGTAACAAATCTGGAAAATTGTTAGCTAGAATTACAAAACGCCAAAAACTACACAACAATTTATAAAGAAATTCAAAACAAAAGAGGGTTGGACCCTGGATAAAAACAACATAGTAAAAAAATTACTTAAAAAAATAACATATTTTAAGGCATTTTATGAGGAAAACAGAGACCACCCAGAAGAAGCCCACTTATCCAAGCTTTCGGTTAAGGACAGGGAGACACTTGACGCACCTATAACAGAACAGGAAATAACAGTAACAATACAACACCTGAAAAATGGGAAATAACCAGGCCCAGATGGACTTATTATAAAATTCTTACACCAGAACTTACTCCCATACTCACTGTAAACTTTAATAATGTATTACAAGAATCACCACTATGGAAAGACGCGAACAATGCTAGGATCTTTCTTGTCCCAAAAGAAGGAAAAGACCCTACCCTCCCCTCTTCATACAGACCAATTTCTCTATTATACCAAGATTTAAAAATACTGACCAAAATTATGGCAGACAGATTGCAAACAGTTCTTCCACATATACTTACCACATATCAGGTAGGATTAGTCAAAAACAGAAACCCAGTCCAAGCCATAAGGAATGCAATTGTAATCATATACCAATGTAATCTGGGAAAAATAAACCATGGTATGTTGATGAATTTAGACAAGGATAAAGCATTTGATAGAATAACTCATACACATATCAAAAGACTTCTTAAATTCCAACACTTTGGTATTCAAATGTTAAATTTATTTAGAACATTATACAGTATACACATTCGTACACTCATGTCACTGTAAATGGACGTAATTCGTCCAGATTTCAGATTAAAAGAGGGATGAGACAGGGCTGTCCCCTTTCACCACTGCTCTTTAATCTTGCTTTAGACCCCCTCTTAAGACATCTCCTGAATAGTGATACCTTTACATGTTAACATTAGGTACACAACGATTAATATTAATGGCATATGTGGATGATAACCTTCTCTTTCTAAATAAACCAAAAACAGAACTACCTTTTATCCTACAAAAAATAGAGACATTTGCACCATAGCTGAATTCAAAATCAATTTAGGAAAATCAGAAGCCTTACATTTACAACACACCACCCCAACAGATTGGAACAATCCTTTCCTTTTGAAAAAAGCTAGGACACAAGATTTATACTAAATATATATAAACTAAATATTAGAAATACTATTGATCTTATAGAGCAAGAAACCCTTAAATGAACACAAATTTATCATTTATGGGCAGAATTTATATAATAAAATTGATAATATTCCCTAAACTCCTGTATGAAATTCAAATGTTACCTTATCGTATACCACAAACTGATAGAAAGCGGATACAACATATACTGTATTTAGAACCTTCATATGGAACAAAAAACAGTCCAGAATTAATCTTTTTAAACTCCAACAACAGAAACATGAAGGGGGTCTCAACCTCCCAAATATAGCAGAATATAATGAAGCAGCTCTTTTGCGATTTGGGGGAGACTGTATAGACTACAATATCTATAGATGAATCTTTGTCAGGACAATCTTTGAATTCTCTTTTACATACACCATTAAAGTGGACCCGTCACCCCAAAAAAAATATTCAAAATCATATTCTATCACATTAGTCAAGCAAAATGAACATTAATAACACTATATAAATTATTTTAATCTTGTTTTCTTCAGTCTGGGAATTCATAATTATAGCAAGCAGGCAGGAGCCATTTTGTGGACACTGTTATTAAGGCAAGCCTTGCATCATCTGAGAATCTTGTTTGTGCACCAGAATGGGGGACCCCATGTCTATCCCCATGTCCTGGCTACACAGTTTAATGGTTAAGAGAACTGGGGGAATGTGTGGGGAGCAGTGGCATCTAGGAAGTGCTGAATGGAAAGTGAAAGTAATTATCTGCCCCACCTCTATGCCTAAGGCATAGAGGAGTGGCAGACAATATATGATTGACAGATGAGATTTTTAAATGAGCTTAAAACAGCTATGAATGCTTTAATAAAAATTTGAAATAGGAATTCATGTTTAATTTGAAAAGGACTTTTATTACACAGATTTTTGTGTCTGTGTGACAGGTCCACTTTAAAGCATATCCCTAAAAATATGCAAGACAACCCACTTTTCATCCATACATATAAAACCTGGCACAATGTCCACAAAAAAAGCAAACCTATCCCCCTTTAATTCAATACATCTAACTTATATTAAAAATAAGAATTTTACCCCAGGCATAAATAGTGCTACGTTTAACTTATGGCAAATAAATGGTTTACAGAATATTAGCCATCTGATCACAGCAAATTTACCTTGCAACTGCACTCAAACATAATACAAAAGTATCCTTTTATAAAATCGCATCAATTCTCACTATTACAACTAACTAATTTCATTACACAGCATTTGGCCAAACTCAATAAAAATGACAAAAACAATCCGATAGAATCTCTATGGCCCAAAATAGATGTGGATAACTCCCATCTCAACATGGACAAAGAAAATTCCACAAGCGGACAGTCTTCAATTACATACACGAGCTATGAAGAATCTGCCAGCTAGCACTTATCAGGAAATGACCCTACAAATATTACACTATACAGATCTAACACCTCTATGATTAAGTGCCCAAAAGGCACAAAACGCATAAGGCCTGGCCTATGATTAAGTGCCCAAAAGGCACGAAACGCGTAAGGCATTTGGGATGTTGCTGTTCTAAATAAATAAATTTTTTAACTACATTGTGGAGAGTGATCCAGTTTGTGCCAACCTTTTTCAATTGATATTTTGTCACAATGCCTTCCTGAGCTGAAGGCTTATGGTGTGAGCACCTGGATCCCCCAATTTATTGGGTAAGTTAAACCCTCAAAAATTTACAATTTGGAGCTTGAAGCACTATACAAATTATTTATGCATATAACCTCTAAAAAGAAGTCACATTGGTACGGCCCATTCTGGTTCTAGGCCAGGTCACATTATTTCAGTGCCCAGTAACAAATAAATGTTCTCCCATGTTACCTTCTTTGAGTTAATGGACATACCCTGCCAAATGATTCAGAACAATGTGTGTAAAAGTATGAAAGTGTAAAAGTACCTTTATATCATGTCTAACAAAATTAGAACCACAAATTATAAATGATTTTTGCTGCAGTCATTTTCCATTCATTAAGGTACATCCATCCAAAGCCAATCATTACACTTCCATATAGTTATGCTTGGGGATGTTGTTACAAAATTGAGCACCTTGAAGGTGACTGTAGCTCCCATGTTTTCACAGCAGCCTATGTCAATAGATAAAGTGCACTGGTGCAAAACGTCATGTTGATGCTAAGGAAGTGATGACATTCTGGGAAAGTTTCATAACAATTGTGTCCTATTTGAGAAAAAAAACCAAGAACAATTGCTGCACTGCATTGTAGGTAAACACCCTGCAATTGTGTTTGTAAATGAGCCCTTACATGTAATAAGAAACAGATTTAAGCACAGGGCAAATTTACTAAAATTCCCTAAAATATTCAATCATTCGATCTATTCGAATATTCGGTATTCGATGATCGTAGATGCCTAATTTGCATATTTGATCCTCCGAACTTCGATTTCTTCACACAAATTTTGTAAATCTGCCCCTGTTATTTATGAGAAGGTTGTGTTGGAGTGTGGTGGAGGATAACAACCCTACACTGAAGTTGCAGGCAACCTGGCCATGCTTGGTTTGAGGCTTGAAACAATTCAGTGACAAATCTACTGTGTCTCAGCAAGTTGGAAGAACACTAAAAAGAAAGTAAAACCAAAAAAAAAGCATGTAAGCTCAGCTGTATTATGCAGGGTACCCTGTTCGTCAAATGCTTTATGCGTTATTGTGTATATAACCTATATAGTACCATAAACCAAATTTGGATTGTTGGTTCTTGATTTTGGGAGTGAGCTGAAGCTTACCATTTTCAAGCACCTGGCAAAAAGGAGATAGCATTTATCAGGTAAAGGTAAGGCAAACATTTTGCTTGCCATATGTAAATAATTTGAAACTGAAAAATAGTTAAGTGCATGTCCTGAATATCATTCATACTATTACTTTGATTAGATACCAGCCAAAATGCTATTCAAGAAACCAGTTACTTTGATTAGATACCAGCCAAAATGCTATTCAAGAAACCAGGCCCTAATTTCCTGCTGGCAACAAAAATCTGCAGCCAGTATCCATGACAGCATGCTTAGATACACACAAAGTTAGATTGTGAAGTCAGTCAGTGTCAAAAGTGTCCTGAAGGGCCTATACACACCTATGTTTAACATTGGAAAATTAAATATTGGTGTGTTTGAAAATATGTACCGTCTATTCTATTACTAGATACTCTTCTATTATGAAGCACTCAACAGATCATTGTTTTGTTCTTCTGTAATTAGGGTATATTGGTTAAACATAGGTATTGCGGTATTTAAAGATTTACCCTTCTTTCCCCTAATCATCATTTGTGTCTGAGGTTTACAGATAAGGTTTGTTATATACAGGGGATAAGTATAGCTGTTCATTATAATTAACTGCCTTCTTTGTCTCCAACAGATACTCTGAATAACCAATACACAAAATATATTTGCATACTGTAAATAATGGTATTTTAGTGCCCCCAAATGACTATAAGATGCCAAATGATACTGTTTAAAATGCTGCAGATTCTGTTTATTTTTAAGTTTTATGTTACCTGTAACTTACTTTGATGCTTCCTAAGGATATTAGAAAAATTAACCTAATTTTCACCTACAGAAATTGGTAGAAATACAGTAATTTTAAACTACTAATAATTAGTAAGTTATTAAAAAAGTAGTTATTAACCTATGGAAAAGTTTTATTGGTATTAAGGTTTACAAAAAAAGTTGTTGCCAGCTCAACATGATGATATAGTAGCTGTACTTATCCACTAAAATATAAAGAACGAAATGTCAGCACTTTTGTTATGTGCTTAATGGACTAAATGCATTTTACACTGACAAGCTAAACTGCTCATTTTATCAGGTCAGAAATACTACTTGCTACCTTAATAAAGCCACAATATTGAACATATTGTAACATGAAATAAAAATAGAAGACTAGTACTTTGAAGTGTTCTCTTTGCCTGAAATCAAAACAAATTTACATATATATATATATATATATATATAAAATGAATCCAGTGATTGTCCGCACTCCAAAGCAAACGCTATTACAGCGTATATAAAAATTGTAGCTCCGGGGTGCACGGTTAAAGGGTATTTACATCTATATCTTCACAAAACCAACACTCCCATGTAAAAATCGTCAATTCTTTATTGGCTTTACATCAATGTCCAACGTTTCGGTCCTCATCAAGGATTCTAATCCTTGAGAAAGGTCCTAATGAGGACCGAAACGTTGGACATAGATGTAAAGCCAATAAAGAATTGACAATTTTTACATGGGAGTGCTGGTTTTGTGAAGATATATATATATATATAAAATCTACAGACTGTAAATTATATCCATATAAACGGCGCATTCTGAAGTCCGAACGTCCGATTTGGCCGGCCGATGCACACGAATTGGACGCCACAACCATAAGGGACGCCGGCTCCCCCCAGCCCCCTCCCGACATTTCACTGTAGATTATAATGCATAATGTACCTCCTACTGAAATGTATAAAGATATCAGAAGTCACCTCAGAGTTATGTAATATAATATCTTTATAATTACAGTAGGGGGTACATTATCTACTATATATCTGTATAGCATTCTGCATTTAAGTTCATGGTACCACTGCATTTTTAGTTACATTTTCTTGTTTTTAATAAAAAAAAGACTCATAAAAACAAGAAGACAAAGTGATGTTGAAGTGTTAAAGAGGTTAATAAGTGTTATCTTAATAACCTTAACAAGAAGCAAATCTAGTTGGAAAAATGGTTCAAAATCATTCCCAAAATTTGAACATCTAAACCCAAAAACTGAATTTGTCATTTTCTACAGGACAAGCAAAGTTTTACTTTTCCATTGGCCTTAAGTGCAGTATGTGTTTATTGTTTATTATTCATTAATGATTATTATTTACTATTGTTTATTATTAGCCTTACATGTTTAATTGATGGATAAATTATAATTACAAGCCATTATTATTTGTATTACAAAATAGTGAATAGTTTGTATAAAATTTGTATTGATGTACAGTATTTAGAAGAATACCCCTTCCAATTAATGTTTCACATTGTTCTATGATAGATTTTACACTTACTAATATAACATTCTAATCTTCTGGATTTATAAAAGCCCCGTCTTGTATGCCTACCTATTAGGATTTCTAGCCGTAAATGCTAGTACAATGATGTCTCTTTGAATGGAAATGGTCGTTTATATTAAAAAAAACTATGTTCAGTTTTTAAACATTTACTTTTATTTCCCATCCTCTATTATATTTCCCACCTAATTCAAATTTCCCTTCACTTAAAAAGAATGCTATCCAGTTATCTCTATTATAGTAACTACAGTACATAAACCATCACATGGAAAAGCCTTGCTGTTAAATAAAATTTTGGGCCATAGTAACTGGGTCACTAATTATTGTTATCTAGACTCTTCTCTAAAAATATTTTCAAGAATGTCAAAGTCGTTTTTCCATTTCTGATCTTGATTTCAATTTATCCTTAGGGGCTGATGTTATCAGTTTTGATGGAAACTCTGGTTTATCCTATCGATTCAAGAACAAGAAGATGAAAACGCTAAAAGATGTCATCTCTCTCAAATTCAAAAGCTCTGAAAGTGAAGGTGTGATCTTTCATGGAGAAGGACAGGAAGGCGATTACATTACTTTGGAACTAAAAAAGGCAAAATTGGTCCTTCAGCTAAACCTAGGTAATCTCAGCATAACAGTTACTCTTGTAATATATATAGGTCAGGGATAGAGAACCTTTGCCACCACAGATATTCAAGAGATGTTTTATACTGCTCTTTCAATTTCTGTTTGTGAATCCTGGAATCTTTTGCCTGCCCCAACTGCTTAGACCCACACAGCCATTTAAAAAAATACAGTATATGACTCTAAAAACCTAATAAATGAAACTTATTACAATATTTTACATCATATAGAGAAACCTATTTTGTTATATGCCCCAACATTCTGACTTGGAGAGCCCCTTTTTTGCTAAAGGGTGCCAATAACAAGTGGAGACGTCATGGTCGGCACCCTAAATCCAGAACCAATGCTAAGCAACCTGTTCATTGCTCTTACTTCTGCCTCTAACAGCTGCCTTTCACCTTGGGAGGAGCCCTCGGCTAATCAGATGCCACCAGGCAAAAGTACGATTTTTTCGTGTAATCGAACGATTGGTATTCGATCGTATGATTTCATCGACAAATCAAGCAAAAAGATAGCCTAGAATTATTCGATAAGCATTCGATAGTCGAATGATTATTGAATTTCAATGGATTCGAGGGATTTTATGTGAAAAATAGTAAATTTGCTCCTTAGTGTTTTTAAATCATTTTTAAATCACCTCAGAACTTAGATTCTACATGATTTGATCTCTCATATGTCCTTAGGCTGGTGAAGGCTGCAACAAAGCCAAAAGACCACAAAAGTTTTCCTGGGGCCACTGGGGAACACTCCCTTCATCATGTGAAATAATATAATTTAACGCATGTTTCTTTATCCATTGTTTATATAACCTACATATATTCTACTTTCACAAGATTCTTCTCTTTCTGAATAAATAGTAAATTACTGGTCTCATTTACCAAGGAAAGTGCAATGTGTATAGCACAACAATGCATGAATATCTCCAATTTTGTACCCACAATGCATCATTGTTTCTTAGACTTCTAACATATTTGTGGGTACTTTCTAAGGATCATGTGCATGGAAGCACAATTCCAGTTTGTTAATTGAGCACACGATGTGTATCTGCATTATTTATGGTGTCCAGATACTAACAAAGAAACAATTCATTAGGTGCAAGTCACTTGCATTTAAGTTGTATGGTATACAGTATGTGGAAAAGGCAAACAGCACATGTATAGAATAAAGATGTAAAGAACAGAGGAGCATGCACATATTCAATTACCTTTCTGAATAGAGGTTTAATTTAAAGCATTTTATGCACAGCTTTGCACGTCAGAAAAGAACCCTACTGGAAACATTGAAAAGCCTGTCTGTCATCTGTAATAGCACACATGAAATGATGCTGTGCTAAATCACAATATGGGAAATAATCTATTTTTGAACATAGCTAAAAGTTAGATTGGTCTGAAGCAGCCAGTGAGATACAAATAAGATCTGAAGCAGTAAAAACTCATCCATCAGTGCCCTGTCTGTATGAAACAGGCAATGCATATCAGCATGCAGGAACAAATAACAGCTATATCAAAGGAGGAACAGTCTGTACATGTAATGTCCACAACCTCCTTTAGATAACGTTTGAAATGTAATGTATTTTGAAAAGGTCTAGGACTAGGTGTTAACGCAAAATAAAAAAATATATATATCTATATAGCGCTTTATGTTTATCATCCCTTCATCCCCAATGGTTGACTTCTATTGGGTCGGAATTATAGGGTCACTAATGAGTCGCACATTAAGAGACTCTTATTATTGCTTTGTGAGCAGTGCAAGAGCACTAGGGGTGAAACGGCGATGTTCTGTGCATTGTGCAAGATACAATTTCCAGTAAAAGTGTATAGAGAATTGTGGCAGTGTAGCTCTGTACCAAACCCCTGCCATAGAAAGTCGCTGCACAGGTTGTACAGTATGTTATTGCTTACATATTATTTGAAATTGTATCAAAATAGTTTCAAATATAATATATCTAATTAATATAATCAGTGAAACATGCCCCTAAAGGGAGCATTGCACTGCAACAGTAAGACTGACCGGTACAGGCAGTGCTCTCAACATGCTCCTTGAAAATGTATTTAAAAAATTAACATTAAAATCGGATGCATCTCCTACTGACTACTGCAATTATGCTGGAATCATGGCCACATAACATTGTGGGTAAAAACATTGGCCTTTTAAATTGTCCACTGTACTTGCTGTGCCATGTTATCCTTTTTTGTGAAAATAATAAGTAATGCAATTTAGCAATGATTTTCTAATTGGCTTATTCTTATTTACGTATAATAAAAAAATTGTGCTTTGTCCATCAGGTAGCAACCAGTATGGATCCATTTATGGCCACACTTCTGTGACATCAGGAAGCCTTCTAGATGACCACCACTGGCACACTGTCATTATAGAACGCCATGGAAGGAACATCAACCTTACACTTGACAGGCATATGCAGCATTTTAAGACAAATGGAGACTTTGAATCGTTAGACTTGGATTTTGAGGTAGAAATGCAATTACTTGCAAAATCATATTATGTACTACAAGCAGTGTTTATGCAAATATATTACCTGGATAATACTGAATTCACTTAGTCAATGCATAATCTTATTATGCATAATTTGGTACAAGTATGAGATCCATTATCTGGAAACCTTTTATCCAGAAAGCTACAAATTAAGGGAAGGCCATCTCCCATGGACTCCATTTTAACACTTTAACTGCCAAGTACTACTTTCTGGCAGGAAAATGCTCTCTGACTGCCAAGCACCAAAATATATGGTTTTATGTGGGGGTCTTTCGGCTGTTAGAGGGTCTTGGGCACATAATATTCAGTCATGGGGCTATGTTCACAGAAGGTGAATTGACCGAGGAGAAAATTCATATACACTATTTTTATTTGGGGTCCGCACATGCCAGCTGCTTTGGAATATCTATGCATATTGGGCATCAAACTGTTACATAGACCCTTGGAATCGATATTTAAGGTGTTTTCTAGTTGTATGTAAGAAAGTGTGTGAGAAAAATGTGGTCAATTGCAATATTTTTAGTCGATTTTCAAAAATGTCATAAATGGAGTAGAAAGACATAATTACTCATTTTGGATTCCTCAGAATGTGTACTTTCCAAAAATATATGGTTTTGGGGGATCTTTGTGCTGTTAGGAGGGTCTTGTGGCAAATACACACTGCAGGGGTCTTTGTTCACAGAAGGCAAATCAGCAGTGGAGAAAATTAACTTGCACTATTTTTATTTGTTGTCCGCAAAAAATTTGCTGTGGGCGAAATGTCGCAGACGCCCATTATGGGCATCAAAAAAATTCTTACAATTGTATATAAGAAATTGAGTGAGAAAAATGTGGGCAATAGCAATATTTTTTTGGCAATTTTCAGAAATGTCATAAAAACACACTGCTTTTAGCGTAGCTTTGCAGTATGGTAGTTTGGAGTAGAAAGACCAAATTAATTATTTTGGATTCATCAGAATGTGTTCTTTCCAAAAATATATGATTTTTAGGGGTCACCATAACTTTTTGTAACTTTTATCCCATATAAAATTTGCAATGTTTATAAATTAGTGCAAATGTATGCCATCAAATAAGTATGCACAAGGTAGTTTCTGGGGTCTTTGCATGATATGTACTTTGATAATCCTATGTACATCTTATATGTATCTTAATACATAATATTATGTATGAAATAAGGTGCTGCAGGATGGACGTTTTGAGGTGATTTTTGGAAATGTCACTAGAATTGTCAAATTTAGGAAAGGTTTGTGGCTTAGTGTTTTGGACTAGAAAGACATGCATACCCAATTTGGATTCGGGGGATGTATGCTTTCCAAAAATATATGGTTTTCTGGGATGAACTTACTGTTTTCTAACTTTCCCCCCCCCCCTCAAAATGATATAAATGTATTGATTTTGCAGTACCTGAAAGTATGTGTGGAAATACGATGCTGCAGTGTGGAAATGTGTGGAAATGTTGAGTTGATTTTTGGAAATGTCAATGAAATTGCCAAATTTAGGAAAGGTTTGCAGTTTGGTGCTTTGGAGTAGAAAGACATGCATACCCAATTTGGATTCAGAGGAATATGTACTTTCTGAAAATGGTTTTCTGGGGTGAACTTACTTTTTTCTAACTTTACCCCCTCAAAATTATGTAAATTTGTTGATTTTGCAGCTTCTGGAATTACAGAACTGATAGCTCAAATGGGGTGTCTACATTTTGGGGCCCCTTTATGCCACATACTTAGGTAAACCAATACATTTTTGGCATCAAACTGTTCAGTGGACTCCTGAATCATTTTTGCTTTACATTGGTACCCAATGACGTGTGGGAAAAACAATGCTGTAGATTGGAAGCTTTGAGGTCATTTAAAAAAAAAAAAACACCAATTTCTTTCAATAAAAGTACCAAACTAGCCAAATCAGCTGTACAAATAGTACACATTTTTAAAAATTATTTCCTTTTTTCTCTCTGTAATAATAAAGCAGTATTGTTCCAAACTAAGGTATAATTAATCCTTATAGGAGGCAAAACCGTCCTATTGGCTTTAATTAGTGATGGGCGAATCGGCTAAAATTCGAAACGAGTCGGGTCAACTTCGTCGTTTTTCCGGCGAATTTTCGCCATGCGAAATTTCACTGGCGTTTCGCGAATTTATTCGCCAGCGGCAAATCGCAGGAATTCGCCCCTGGCAAATAAATTCGCCCATCACTAGCTTTAATTCATTTGTACATTTTTTTTTTAGCAGACTTAAGGTATGGAGATCCAAATTATATCCCTTATTCAAAATATCGCTTCTAAGAAAAACTTCAGGTCCTATAGCTGTGAACTGAGATGATATCGACAACAATTCCACTTGGCACGCACTCCACGACTCAACCAGAAGCGGTGAATTAAAAAGCTCTTTATTTCCCAAACACAAGATCTCCCAACGCGTTTCGTGTGACTCCACACGTATTCATGGGAACCCGGGCCCACCTAAATCTAGGGTGAGCACCGTAGGTTTAAGGAAGTGGTGCCAAACCTGCAGCTAATTTACTAAATGGGACTAGAGCTTACTATCAATATATTGTTTGGTCATTTTCAGTGAACTGAGATGAACCTAGTGCAAAATGTAAGCCCTTTGTTTGCATGGTCTCATCACTGGCATTTGGGGGATAGCAGCTGTCTACACCTCTTAAAACTGCAGCCGAAGAGTCAGATCTTAGAAGAATTATGATAACAAACAATTTTCTTGGTACCTCAAAAACACTTCTTTCATTAAAGCAAGCTATGAATTTACTACTAATAGAAGCCAACATATTAAAGTAATAGGATTAAAGGTGCCTTCTATAAATACCAAGAAGCAGTAATAAAGCTAGAATTAACAACTGTGGAATGCTGAGAGCAAAATTATGAACTGATCTTATTCATTGAATAATTCAGAGAATACTAAGAGTACAGCACTTTATGTTATACTGTATTTGTGTTTGTTTGTTTCTCAGTTGACCTTTGGAGGCATGCCTTTTTCTGGAAAGCCAAGCTCAAGTAGCAGGAAAAATTTCAAAGGCTGTATGGAGAGCATCAATTACAATGGAATAAATATCACTGATCTTGCCAGGAGGAAGAAAGTAGAGCCATATAACATGGTATGTTATCAGTTCTAGCTGGTATTAGTTAATCAATACTCTACACGGGGAAAAGTTGGACAGCACGTATATACAAAAGTCCCATACATTCATGTAGAAACATGTGTAATAAGAACACCATTATATTATATAACAATAGTTTCTTGCTGTGTTGTGTAACTCTATCTGTAAAAGTGATTTATCTGATTAGTTACAATATCTTATGTTATTACAAACAACTGTGTTTTCAATTCAGATAACATTCATCTACCGCTGGAAAATCAAACCGGCAACAGACAAAATGTGTACACAATATATGATAATAAGACAAAATGTTCCTCCAAGGTTAGAGAAATACATATTATATTGTATTGTTTGATGAGAAACATATAAGAAAATACTATGCTTCAGACATTTCTATAGAAATACACCTTGCAGAACTTTGAAACAGCGAGTAAAAATCCATTGTCAGAACATTTTTTATACACCAGCTTTAAATGACAAAAACAAATCTTTGCATTCAAAGAACATTCAAGGTCAGAAAAAATATTCTGCTCAATTTTTCCATTTTCCTATTTGTCAGATTACACAGGAAATGTCTGTAAAACACCCACTAATCTAGTTTTTTCAGATTAACAGACATTGTGTAGGAAAGATCTGTCTGTTATTGTGAATGGCTGACAGCACCATCAAGATGTTAGAAAATTATTTTTTATTTAGGCTTTCTTTCACGGTAGTTTAATGCAGTAGCATTGCCCCAACAATAAGGTTTGGGTAAAACAAATAATTAAACTGCAGAAATAAAGAACCAGGTTGATCGATTGATTATTTAGTTAATATACTAGTTGTACAATATTCATAAAGATAATAAAATATATGATTTTTTGTGAAGAGTGGAAAATGCTTATTTAAACCAAGTTTCCCTAGAAAGTGAGGCATTATCATTTATTGTCATAGTGGTGCTAACAATTGTTAGTAATTTATTTCTTCTTGTTTCCTTTCAGGCTAATTTAAGTTTCACATGTGTTGAATCTCGGTCAGTGCCTGTATTTTTCAATGCTACAAGTTATCTTGAAGTCCACGGGCGGCCAAATGAAGATTTGCTCTCTGTGAGCTTCCAGTTTCGCACATGGAATCCTAGTGGCCTCCTCCTTTATAACAAGTTTGGTGATGAGCTCGGCAATGTAGAAGTTGATTTAACGGAAGGCAAAGTTAGAGTACACATCAACATGACCAAGATGAAGAAAAAACGCATTGATATCTCTTCAGGTAGGCAATAATTTTTAATGATATTTTACCTTTTTCTAAGGAATAGAATTATTTTATTGAAGGTCAACCAAACTGAGTTTAAAAGGTTGTAGTAAAGGATAATAGAATTCAAATATTTCTCCATAATATCTTAGAGCAGATCTTTACTTTAAAATAACCTTTTTAGCATGCTGTGATGTTATTATTAGTGCTGTTTGTCGTGTTATTTAATATTTTCTTCCTCAGCTCTTCCATCTGCAAACAGTCAAAAGATGTTTGATTTTAAGAAGCAGAGCAGTAAACACTACCTTCTAACTGCTACAGATTAGACACTGTGGGACAAATTCACTAAGATCCGAAAATTCACTAGCGCTCGCAGCACTTCGCCAGGCAAATTTTCGCTAGTGCTACGCAAATTCACTAAAGTATGAATTTTTTTTCAAGAACTTTGTCGCGCGTCGCGTCGTTTGCGCCGCGTCAGAAACGACGCGCGACTGACGCGCGACTCGTTTTTCGGCAAATTTTTCGCCAAGCGAAATTTTGCTGGTGATTCGCGAATCGCGGGAATTCGCCGCGAATTCGACCTAGGCGAATAAATTCGCCCATCACTATCCTTCGTCAGAGTGCAACTTCGCCAGGCGTAAGGATGCGAAGTTCCGCAAGTCTATCTACTTCGTTAGCGTTAATTCGCCAGTGTTAGTAAATTTCCGAAGTTTCGAATTGACGTTACGCTGGCGAATTAGCGCTAGCGTTAGACACTTCTCGCATTAATGAATTTGCCCCACAGAGCTGCAAATAGTGCTACTAGTAGCAGCTAGTCTAGTGATGGGTGAACCAGTTTTGCTTTGGAAAAAAAAAAACCATCCCGAAATGCATTGAAGTCTATGGGCGACAACTGTTTTTGAAAACGCAAGGTGATGTAACAATTTTTTTGTCACACTTCAACACTCCAATTTTTCACCCATTTCTGTCTATGGGCATAATTTTCATAGTGAGACATTGTGAAAAATTTCGCTCATCACTAAAAGCTACTTGTTGTGGCTAAAAAATACCCTGCCATAGACAATACTGAGAATTTCCTCACACAAGTGCCTTAGCAAAGTCAATTATTAGTGTTGGGCGAATTTATTCGCCAGGGGTGAATCCGCGGCGAATTCCCGCGATTCGCGAAACCGCAGGAAAAATTTGCCGCCAAAAATTCGCCACCAAAAACGAGTCGCGCTGCGTTTTTGACGCGACGCGCGCCGAAAACGACGCAACGCGCGTCGGAAACGGCACGACACGCGACTCGTTTCGCGAATTTTTCGCCAATTCGCGAATTTCTCTGGAAATACGAGAATTTTTCGGCGAAACGCGCCCGTTTCGCCCATCACTATCAATTATGTGTTGTCATTTTTATTACATGTTTTTTATTACATGTTATTACATTTTAAACTGTTATCTGGTTGCTAGGGTCTCATCTACCTTTCCTACAAGCCAGAGGTTTGAGTGAGAGATTGGCTGATAAATAAGAACACAACTGGCATAAAATAATATACTTTACATGTGGCATTTCTTTTTGGCTGCAATATATGTGTATCAGAGAAGTTACATGTTAAAAAAAAAAAAATCACTAGGATAATAATGTTGACATTGCAAATTGTATATTTTGTTAGAGATTGTTTGATTTAGGTGATTGTATTTAAAGGGATACTGTCATGGGAAAACATTTTTTTTTTTCAAAACGCATCAATTAATAGTGCTAGACTTCTGCACTGAAATCCATTTCTCAAAAAAACCAACAGATGTTTGATCAATTTTGAAATCTGACATGGGGCTAGATATTTTGTCCATTTCCCAGTTGCCCTTGGTCATGTGACTTGTGCCAGCACTTTAGGAGGGAATTGCTTTCTGGCAGACTGTTGTTTTTCCTTCTCAGTGTAACTGAAGGAGTCACAGTGGGACATGGGTTTTACTATTGAGTGCTGTTCTTAGATCTACCAAGCAGCTGTTCTCTACTGTAAGTGAGCTGTTATCTGTTACCTTCCCATTGTTCTGTTGTTAGGCTGCTGGGGGGGGGAGGGCGATATCACTCCAACTTGCAGTACAGCAGTAAAGAGTAGTGATGGGCGAATTTATTCGCCAGGGCCGAATTCGCGGCGAATTCCCGCGATTCGCCGCTGGCTAATAAATTCGCGAATCAGCAGCGAAATTTCGCCAAGCGAAATTTCGCCAAAAAAAGAGTCGCGCGTCGTTAACGACGCAACGCGCCGAAAATGACGCAGCGCATCGGAAACGACGCGTCAAAAGCGTCCCGCGACTCGTTTCGCAAATTTTTCGCCGATTCGCGAATTTCTCTAGAAATTCGCGAATCTTTAGGCGAAGCGAATCGCGGGAGATTCGCCCATCACTAGTAAAGAGTGATTGAAGTTTATCAGAGCACAAGTCACATGACTTGGGACAGCTGGTAAATTGACAATATGTCTAGCCCAATGTCAGATTTCAAAATGAAATATAAAAAAATCTGCTTGCTCTTTTGAGAAATGGATTTCAGTGCAGCCTTCTGCTGGAGCAGCATTATTAACGGATGCATTTTGAAAATATTTTTTTTTTCCCATGACGGTATCCCTTTAAGGAACATTATGTCAACTGACTAATAATAGTAGTTGAGGTAATATAAAGATACAGTATATTATCAATTTGCAGATGAGTTTGTAGTAAATAGTGAGTTTTATGTCAATGGAATTGATGGCTTACATTTTATCTGTGACCTACTGTATTACCACTGTTCAATAAGAATTGAAAAGTGGTCTATTATCTCATCTGTAGACAGTGGTCTAGAGAAAGTAAAGAATAATTGGTAAATATTTAAATATCACTGGATATAGTTTGTTTTTTTTATTAAGATAATTCTCAGTAGCATAAAAGTAAGCACCATGGCTTGTTGAAGGTATGGACTTTTCATGCAGTAGGAGGTTGCAAAGTCATCTAAAGTAGATTTACTCCACTTTAGTATAGCAAAGATTTTTAATAAAAAACTCTAGACAAGCTTAAGTCCACTGGCAATGGCAATTCATATACATGTGTACAGTAACAGTTGGATGGGTCAGGGTCTACATTAATTACTCCCAGCTACTCCTGGTAGTCACAATATAATTAGACTTTATCTTCAGGTGGGCCCACCGCTTATGGTATGAAGGAAGGGATTACCACTCAGATATAAGCACACAGCAATCACTCTTGATCAAATAAACTTTGTGCGCCAGTGGTTCTTTAAAACAGCAGAACAATTAATTGAACAGGTGGTACACTTCTCAATGGTCACATGTTCAAGGTGCATGCTCAGATGTACACTCCATGAATAAGTAGTGGTAGCAGGTTATTTACACAAAATATATCACTCACGGAGACTGTCTGATCCTTTGTTAGTCAGCTTTCCTACCTTTGGTGCACAATCCCCATTGAAGATGAATTTCACAGTTGGTCTTGTACTCCAAGGGTCTCTCTATCCCTGAGCTACTTGAACTACTTGAGACCCTAACCTGACAGCCTTGTCAACACAGGGTGCTAAACCTTTCACTAAACTCCTCGTTGGAGCCTTAGCTGCTCACTAACTTTCCTGAACCTATCTGTTACTCCTATAGTGACCTACAGTTGAAGTCACTTTGGTTTGTGTGTTTGACACAGAATAACTAAATCCAGATATCCCACTTAAACCATTTAACACAGAAAATTGCGTCACAATATCCCATCTAATTAAAGTGTTCACCATTGTGAACAATGGAGCTTTGGTATGCTAATGAAAAGATTAAATGCATTACATTAGGGCAGATGACTTCATCTGTATAACAATTTTTGACCTGACATTTTCTTGCTTCTATAATGAGGCCTACCTCCACATCAGGCCCCCCCAGCTACACACCACCTCCCCCAGTGAGTAGGTACACCCGAAAGAGAGGGAGCACATGGCAACATCCCTTTTTATAACCTCTGGGGAACTATGCCCCTCCCCTCTGGCAAAAAGGACCCAGCCTAAAACATTCCCTGAGGAATAGGAAAACGTTACACTTTTTACTCATGTAACAATGAAAATGTAAGGCACAACATGCTGTAACATGTTGTATGGGAACTCCATTCCTTACAATGTTAAAATGAGTGTCATGTTCCACCATCTTGAGCAAAAGATGTTCACTGATAAATTAGTGCAGAGTACCTCTTCATTCTGTATTGGATTCATTTGTTGAACACTTGACACTGACTTGAGTCAGATGAAAGCAATGTATAAATGAGCACACGATGAACCACGGTCACGTTCAGGCAGCCCCTGTTTGGCATGTAGTGCTGTTGTGATTTTTAATGGATTTCTAAATAAAAATTGTTTTGAACATTTTAACCATATATCCTGGCTACATGGTGCTCCGTATTTTTGTTTAATTTACCTGTGTCATTCATTGTACTTTATCTTAAATAAATATGGTATTATTGGCATACTAATGAGTGCTGTTTATTGATCAGATTATCACTTATAAGGGAGAGAAGTTACTAAATCAATTTGAGAGGCCAAATTACACAATTTCAAGTTAACTGTAGGATAATTGCCAGGCTAGCCCATGCATAATGTCTATGTTTATTGCAGACTAACTGAAAATTATTGGAATATTAGCCAGGTGATCACGATGTCAGCAATTTAAAAGCTCAATTGTGTGCATTACTTCCTTGGAGTTCTTTGGAGTTCCTGGTATATTTATATGGGTTTCCTGAAGAGCCTGAAAATATACTGATAAGTTAGTATGCCTATATCAGAGAGATTAAACTGTAAGCTCCAATAGGTCAGACACCCAATGGAATTGATAAGACAATTGACCATAGCTATTTATGAGTTCAAATACCACTTGAGCTAAGATGGGTAAAAGGTGATTGATTCTTACTCCCATGTGCATCATAGACCTACAGCACTATAAAGAGTAATTATAGTATTTTAATAACATTGACCTACATGTCAGGAAGAAGTGGTAGAACTGACATGATAGCCTTCATTGGCTTAATTTAGTTTTAAAAACAATTTTAGATGCTTTTGATAATAACTGGCCTTACAATGGGTAAAGCGATTGTATACAATCTTTTTTGCAAATTCTTATAAATTGGCTTCTTTCTATGCAGAACAACTTTATTTTTTGTCAACAGATTATTCATTTGCATGACTGTACTTAATGCTATCACTCAATGTTTTACAAAGCAATAAAAGGGTTTTAGCCTCACTAATTAATATGTACAAAATACTTATTATGCCTGTAAAATTTTTTCATTGGATAACTTAAGAGACCTCATTTATGTCACATTCCTTTTCAAAATGCAATTAGGTATTAGTCATCTCTTGCTTTTAGTTTGATGTGTGTTGTAATATAAATAAATAAAAAACAGCTGAATAGCTAACAAAGCAATGTAAGCTCTAATCCACAAAGCAATCAAGAGACCTGGATCACAATTACAGTGAAATATGTAAATATCTAAAATTAACGGTGACATTTTAATATCACTTGCATATAAATCATATACTGAGATTGGGGTTAATATTTCATTGTATAAACTGCCTTCCTTTGTCTTATGCAGCTTTGCAATTTATTCCCATAATTTTTTTTAGTACAGGTATGGGACCTATTATTCAGAATGCTTGGGAACTGGGGTTTTCCAGATAACTGGTCTTTCTATAATTTCGATCTTCATACCTTAAGTCTACTAGAAAGTCTTGGAAACATTAAATAAATCCAGTAGTCTGATTTTGCTTCCAATAAGGATTACTATCTTAGTTGGGATCAAGTACAAGCTATTATTACATATTGTTGTTACAGAGAAAAAGGAAATCATGTTTAAAAATTTGGATTATTTCATTATAATGGAGTCTATGGGAGACGGCCTTTTGGAACTTTCTGGATAACGGGTTCCTGGATAATGGATCCCATACCTGTAATAGAATAAAAACATTGACTTAATTGTTTAATTACCTTTTATTAATAAAACAATAAACTCTCATATAGGGAAGGGTATATAGCGACATATTTGATAGATATCTTATAAAGGCAATGATCAACTGTGTATCATACGTAGATGATTCCAACATCTATGTTATAGTTTGTAACTAACATTGAAAAAAAGTGTAGGACTGAATGGCAAAAATCCAAAAATCAGCATGTACAGTATGTATTTTTGTAGTTTCCTATGTGACAATTGCTGCAAGCTGTAGACAGATGCGTTCAAGTATATTTTGCATATTGTGCAAGCAATTACCTGGCAGGGGGAAAAATGTCCTACAATATAGTACAAAATAAAAAGAAAAACCACAAATCATATAGACCCTGTAACTAAGGCCACTCGCAGAACAAATACATGCAATGCCCAGTCCTATCAACAAAACGAAAAGGTAAGCCACTTCCTAATATCATTATTTTGATCGTGCGTATTAATATAATGTTCTTGGAAATGTTATACATAAAAAGAAATAGATGTATACAAAAGCTAATTTTAAGTTGATTTTGGAAAGGCCTATTACGCAGAGCAGCTTTCAAAAAGCCATGAGCTTAGAAAATTGTTGTTAAATCAAACTGAAAGAACTATAATAAACGGCACATTGGGAATGCACCTACAGTATAGACTTCAAAGACTTCCATGAAACAAGAGTAAGTGCCTACATACAGATGAGTACTACAGGGATCCAATGAAGAAAAATCATACTGCTTGCTAATGGTTTCAGTCACTGTAGCAGCTGTTGATTTTGTCAGTGCTCCAAAGAATCAAGGCACCAATGTGATATTTTCTCTTTTTAATATCATGCAATTGTAAATGTGCTGTTAAATGGCATAAAGGAACTCATAAACTACAGGCGTATTAATGTGATAGATTATGTCACTCATTTATGTCACATTTCTTTTCAAAATGCAATTAGGTATTAGTCATCTCTTGCTTTTGGTTTGATGTGTGTTGTAATATAAATAAATAAAAAACAGCTGAATAGCTAATAAAGCAATGTAAGCTCTAATCCACAAAGCAATCAAGAGACCTGGATCACAATTACAGTGAAATATGTAAATATCTAAAATTAATGGTGAGGGCTAATGATGTTGCAATTTATACAGTGTTCTTTTCATATGTTTTACAAATGTTGTTGGCTATATAATTTATAACTATACAGAACCCCTTAAGTCTTGAGCTTTATTATACTGTATATAAAACATTGAATATCAATGGTAGTAAAGTATGGTTTTATTTAGCGTGAAAATGCCTTTTCTGATTAATCTTTGGATTGTACCTTTCCATGTACCATTGTACTCATGAATACTACCAATAAAGTAAGAAGGCAAGCTAATTATAGTGATGACTTTGCTTTCATTTATTCAGTGCCCATTAAATAACAATAAAACCTATTTGATGATACATGCCAGATTATATTAATGGCTACAGTGTAAATTTTGTCATGCAAATTTACCGAAGCTCAATATTTATCTCAGTGACAAAACTGCTGTTTTTCTGCAAATCTTTGTATATTTATATCCCATGGGAAACCACTGTCATCAATAAAAACGAATGTTCCATTGGGTTCAGTGAAATCTAGCAGTAAAAACAGAAAGGGCTTTTGCAGTTATATTATCTCTGATGGCACAGTTGTGCGGGCCTTTAGCTGTTTTCATGAAATCTTCAGGTTGCCTGCAATCTCATATTGAATTCCTTTGCCTTGAGCTTATTTTTCCCCTTAGTTAACATCTCATTGTTAATCCTGAAGCTCAAGGCCCAGTCTTTTTACATGTCCTGTCAACTGCAACTTATTAGATTTTTGAGATATGGGCATCTTTGTCACATAAATCTGCATCAGATAAATCTACCTGCTGCCACAAGGCAACTCTCAGCCCTTGGGAATCCTTGGTGAGTCTTGCATTGTCATAAGCAAATCAGTTCATTTATAGCAAAACTCGAGTGAAAGCAAAGGCATATGAGAATAAAATGAATGTTTAATAACCGTTCTAAAAATGTATCAATTTTAAACTACAGATTAGAAAACTTTTTTCATGTTTTTTTCTACTTCTAGTCTAGTTGTTGGTATTCATATGGTACGTCTATTAAATACTAAATTAAAAGCAAACCGTTGTAAGTCCCAGCTAATTAAAGGAAAAAATACCCCCAAACAATGTAGGTCACTATAAAAATATATTACACAATAAAGCTCATATGTAAAACCCTGTTTAATGTAAATAAACCATTTTCATAAAAATATACTTTTAATAGTACAGTATGTGCCATTGGGAAATCCTAAATAGAAAATTACCATTTTGAAAACTAAGGGCCGCCTCCTAGGAGCCTACGATTCAAAGCACACACAAACACTCCAAACAAACCAATAATGTTAGGTCACATGAGCCAATTAATGGACTAAGTTCTCTAATTTGCTTCCACACTTTCTTCTGTTCCATTTAGAGCTACATTATGTATTATATATTATGGAACCACACAGACCATCACCAAATGGTGGCTCAAAGTTTGACTTCTTTCGTGACTTTGGGTCTTTTTCATGGCTTCAAGTTAGGCTTTTTCCATAACTTCAGGTCTTTTTGTGGCATCTGGACTTCGGCAGTTCAGGACTTTCAAAGAGGTGGCATGTTTTAGGAGCTGCCAAGGGGGGCCCGGCTATTTAAAAAACTAAAGCACAGCCAGGCACCCCGGGCCTGGTACACTTGCACCCCTTGTGCCCCCCCGATGGCATCCCTGATAATTCCTGTTTCTTCTAGTATGATGTAAACAAGTGTAGTTTAAGACAGTTTATAATTGATCCTTATTTTTATCTTTTTGTGATTTTTTTAATTCATCTTTTTGTTCTGCAGCTGTCAGTTTAAATTACAGTTACTATTGCATGTTGTGATCCCAGTTGCCCTTGAATCCATGCAGTAGTTTAGAAGTCAAAATAATTAGGAGAAGGCCTCTCTTACAAAGTGAATTACTACAAATTAACAATAATAATAATAATAATAATAAACATAGCCTTAGTTTTTTTGTTTCCTAACAAACAGATGGCATTTTAAATGAAAACTAACCCCCCATAAGAAAAGCCCCTAACTACTACCCTAGATAGTCCCCCTACTAACTTTCCCCCTGTATAGTTCAATACCCTGAAAGCATCCCAAATACATTGCTCTGGTATCAGTGCAGAGTAAGTGCAGAACAGCTCATGGGCACCATCTTCTGGATCTTCGGTTTTCATTTGTAGGGGAGTGGCGACATATTGGTGCATGTACATTTGGAGCAGTCTTCCTGCTTGTAACATTTGCTCATGCGCCAAAAGTGCCATAAATTGCCAAAGGGAAGAGAACCCAAAGAAGAAAAAAGATCTGGAAGATAGCATCCATGAGCTATGATGCTCTTACTCTGTACCTATTAGTAAACAATGTATTTGGGACAATTTCAGGGGTAATTAACTATGCAGGGAGAAGCAGGGTGGGGGTAGGGGCTTTTCTTATTGGGGTGATTAGTTCTTCTTTAAATTGCAAGCTGGGAAAGGCAAAAACCACCAGGAGGAAAAATGAAGATTAATAGAATAGTTGGTAATAAGTGCATATCTACAGTACTAAGTGGCCAAGAATATAAAAATTTGTAAAAATATAGGAGAAAAATTGTACAGTTGCCAATAGCAACCAATGAGCAGTAAGTTATTAAGTTAGTACAAATGCTTGTAAATAAGTCTTTAAAAGTGCATCAAAGAGCAATTCACCTCTAAAAATGGATCATCTGCCTCACACTGGATCATTTCATATTTAGAAGCTGTGAATATTGGCAAATATTGTACAGGTATACAGAATGCTCAGGACCTGAGGTTTTTCCGGATAAATGATGGATAGGCTTGTTTTGCTTCCAATTAATTTGTGCTTATTGTTCATACATTAGTTACTGAACTATCGAAAAATTTAAGCGACTAGAGGGAAACCTTCCCTCTACCCTGCCTGATATGTTAAGTAAAAACACAAACACACTAAATATATTACAAATGATTAATTCATAAATAATGTTTTTAAACCTTTGAGAATCTGTAATTTATTGGTTAGATGTTCATTTGAAAGCACAGGTACAAGAATTTCAGGTGTTTTGTGCAGCCAGAATGAGTTTCCCATATTTAGAGCCAGGGTTGCTGGCATAAGTCAATCCATAAATGCATCTGTCTTTGAAAGCATATACTTAAACTGAACTGCATGATTTTCTAAAGACTTCATTATGACAGACAGACTAGCGCAAGGACATTGAGATATTGTACTTTAAAATGTGAGCACAAAAGCATAGCATTGTGCAGAAAAGATTGTGTAGAGCTTTGCGTGCCTTTGGGAAGAAACAGGAAATTATAAGCTGACAATTTCTCTTTATTACATTGCCAAGTTGAACTCTACCCAATTGTAAATAGCTTTGATTTCATATATAAGTTCTGCTATTGCAAAAATGAACAATACAGAACAGCAAAAACTATTTTTCTCCCACTATATCTTTGTAAACACTCTGTGCAATAGGTAGCACAAAAAATAATGATCTTTAATCATCTTTTAAAACGTACAGGGTCAGTGTGTTTGTGTCAGAATGGCTGCTTGAGAAGGGGCCTTGGAACTGGATTGGAATTGAATACTTTTACCAATGTCTCTCTCTTTACTTTCTGTTTTTAAGCTATCGTGCAATGCTATAGACTTAATTGGTACCTCAGGCTTCAAAAAAAATAAATTTTTAAACATTATTACTAATTTACAAAGGCAGTTGCTTTAAACATCAATATCCGAGTGAAAACTTGCAACACTTTGAAAGTCTGCCCTCTGCCTACAGACTCACATGGACCCTCTCAAGACTTAAATTTTTTATTTCATCCTGTGACCACACCTTCTAATAATTCTGATTTTTTTTTCCCCAGTAACATTGCATTCTAACAAACTGAAAAATAAAACAACCTCCTGCACTTTTTACATTAATTTAAAGTGCTACAACCAGTACCTCCTGTTACCCCAAGCATTTGAGATAATACATTCCAAACTTGTAGTACAGTAGTTATTTCTAGAATGCTTAAAGGAAAAGTGACATCAAAAAATTCAAAAGAGTTTTAAAGTAATGAAAATATAAAGTACTGCTGCTTAGCACTGGTAAAATGTGTGTGGTTGCTTCAGAAACATTGCTATTGTGTATATAAACAAGCTACTGTATAGCCATGGGGGCAGCCAGTCAAGCACAGGATACATAGTAGATAGCTGCTAAATTCTGTAGAATGCCATTGTAGGCTTCAGAACTGTTATCTTCTATTTAAACTGGGCTTTTTCATCTTTTTTATATAAACTATAGTAGTATTTCTGAAGCAAATACATCTGTTTCACCAGTGCAGAGCAACAGTACATTATATTTTCATTACAATTCCATTATATAAAATCACAATGTGCACTCTGCATGGGACATGTGAAGAATGGCTGCTGGCTTCTTTTCAGGGCACAAAGAACAGTGGCATTCCCCTAATACAGTTAACTCTATATAAAATAGACTTTGCGGGTTAGCACTCATTCACCCCCATTCTCTATCTGTCCCTAATTTGCACTTGTACTTACCACCTGCCCAAAGGCACAAAGTACTCAGCACTAAAACCAGAAAGCCCGGATACAAGGGCTCCTTAACCGAAAATAAAGGGCCCTGCTTTTTGCACTCTGAAAAATACTCCTGCACAACCATGGTAAGTATATGGCCCCTTACATGTGTCTTTATGTCCTTGTAGTTTAAAAACATATATTATACTGTAGATGCACAAATAAGCAATACAAAAACACATAAAAAAATAACAATTAAAGGAGCACTGTCAGCAGTTAAAAATACTACAGATGTAGTTGCCCTGTGGAAGTCAAAGCAATTGCTGCCATCTATTATTTCCAATCATTTGTCTGTGTGAGTACTGCAGGATATAGACAGAAATGCTAATATGGGCTTGGTGTTTCCCCAGCAATTCCAGAATATCAGTGGGCAATTGCTACCTGCGTTATATAATATTACCTGTGTGTGATGAAAATCACTGTTATGGCTGAAGACTGGAAATTAAATATTGTTTTCCAGGATTCTAGGTAGACCCTGAAGCATGTTAACTCACTTTACAATACAGCAGCATTTACACACTTGTGTTTCCCTTGAGAAAGGATGTTATTATTAAAATTTTGTTAAACACTTACCCCCTAATATAATAAAAGGCACTATTTTTGCCCAGGAGCAGTAACCCACAGCAACCAATAAGATGTATGCTTTTATATAGGTGACCAGTAAATGCTACATGCTGATTGGTTGCTATGAGTTACTGCTCCTGGGTAGTGATGGGCAAATCTACCTCGTTTCGCTTCGGCGAAAAATTTGTCGCATCGTTTTCGTCGAGTCGCGTCAAAAACAACGCGCGACTTGTTTTTTCGCCAGGCGAATTTTTTCGCTGGCATCTCGTGAATTTATTCGCCAGCGGCGAATCGCGGCAATACTCCTGGGCAAACTTAGTGCCTTTTATTACATAACCCCCATAGATGCCATAAACAATGCATGAGCCACAAGGTACACCCTAGGAATGGTTGAATTATAACCTCCAACACACCATGCTTAGTGATGCTTGGAGCTGTGGTCAGGTTTGGAGGTCCTTTGACTGTGTCTGCCTAGTATACACCCTGAAGCATGGACCTTACTTTACTCCTTACTTAGTATTCTGATCATATTTCACAGTTAAAATAGTGTGTAAGTTATTTTGTAGTTTGCCTGAAGACAATAAATCTTTTCTGGATCTGAAAGATTTTATACAGGATTATTAGTGTGGTACAGGATTTAATAAGAGATTTTTGTAGCCTAACATAAAATTATGATATATATTATATAGCCAATTTGTGATATATTATGCAATGTAGGGCTGTGTTGTATTTCCTGGTGATAAATTACCAGGGTCACATCTGTATTTATTTATTTTCATTTGTCTCCTACATTAATATTCCCCCAGCTGAAAAGATGGCAGAAATGAGAGCAGCACTGAATATTTGTATTGAGAAATGCAGAGGGAAAAGTAACACAGGGTTTAATCTTGTCTGCCTTGTAAATGTGCAGACATACACATTATGCAAAACTCATTCATTGACAGAAACTGAATTCTGAAGTGAGTTGTTTAGCATCTTGCTGTGACTTGCCATCATTTTCTGTGCTTTTACAGGAAACAAAATGTTTCTTCTCTTAACAAAAGTTCAAATTAGGTTACACAAATACAAGTTTTAAAAGTGCACTACTACAAAATGTGCCATACAATGACTGATTTTTACATTTGGAGACCTCGAACATATGGGGTGCTGTTGTTGTTATATTACAAACTCCATTTTGTACATTTAACAATCACTCTGCCTCACAATTGGATAACATTCATGTAACAAATGTACTTATGTGCAAAGTTACTTACAGAACAAATTATGTAAAAAAACTTGAACGGAATATATAAAAGTGTAGCTAACTAGTGCATGCCAAGCTAGATTTGAATTACAAAATAGATATTTGTGACAGAAAGCAAGATTTTATAGTACAGGATTCATTCTTTCAACAACAGCCCGGTTTTACAAAACAGATAAAATATCCATTCTGTGACACCCAGAATCAGAAAAGAGAAGTTGGGTCTGATTTACAGTATGTCAAAGCACAAATGTAATAGTGCAAATTGTAGTGAATTGGATGCAACTGTGTCAGGGTTGCCAACCCTTGACTTATCTAATGCCAGGCAGGGGGTGGGCTGTGATGCAATGGGGGCAGGTTGTGCAGCAATGCGGTTGAAGCTGTCAGGGGTGGGGCAATGCCTTGGCAATTGTTACAGTTACTTATTTGCGTATCTCAAAATTTTTACAAAAGTATCTTAGTGCATCTGGTTGCTGTTCTGGACTCTCTGCCAAAAGCAAATTAAGTTAGAAACTTCTTTCTGGCCGTTCAGTGCAGGAGATGAAAGAGCTGCAGGTTGAGCTGTCAAAAGCAGGATTGTCCCGCTCAAAATGGGACAGTTGGGAGGTATGCAGACAACCCTTCTAAAATCCAGGCTTTCTGGGTCAAAACCGAACAGGAGACAACCCTATGCACATCTCACCCTGGCAACCCTACAGTATAGGGAAATTGATGAATTGTGGTTAAAAAAACATGGCTATTGTGGTCATAAATTACCCCTAAACTGAGTGGACCACTGGCAGATGGAGTTCAGCCGCATAGTCTTGTTGCAAAAATCAGAACTCATTCTATGGAAAATACTGTTTTTCTAATTATATTATTGTATGATATGTGCCTGGATTGCCACTGGGCAAGGAATTGCACAGTTCAGATTTGGCAGTATTAAATATACAATGCCCCTAATCATCAAGGCTATACTTTGTACTACATAGACTTTAGGGGTCATTTATGTCTGCAATTGCCATGTTTTTAACCACAATGCAGAACATTCCCCACAATACGGGTACAATTTCAGTTGCCATGGTGAGATTTCTGACACAATTGCATCCAATACGCTACAGTTCACAAAACTATATTTGTGCTTTGAAACAAATCAGACCCAATTGCTCTTTTCTAATTCTGAGTGTCTGATGTTGACATGCTTTTGATATGTGCACAATGTTGTTCCTCCTCCATGACCCTCTCATCTGAAAGGGGTAAGCACTGGCCAGGTAAGGCGGGTGGCATCATAAGACTCCTCTTAGTTATTAATGAATGTAAAGCATTGTGCAGCTTGCGGCTGCTATATAAATATATGATGATCCCCTAAAATTGTCCCTGCCTAAATGACCCCTTTTGTTTGCACACAGTACACAGGAGTGGCTGCTCATACGACTTACACATCATATTATACAGAATGTGTATGCACATGATCAGTCTCACATCTTTGGCTAAACGAATTATGTAGTAGTGGAACTATAGCGAAGCACATTATATGGAGCCTAACAATCGTATACAAAACTTATAACTGACTCTGAGAGTTTGTCAGACATTATTGAAGGGCTATTAGGCCTATTATAATGATGGGTTATGCTTCAAGATAAGAAGTGTGATAAATAGTGATGGGCGAATTTATTCGCCAGGGGCGTATTCGCGGCGAATTCCCGCGATTCGCCGCTGGCGAATAAAATCGTGAAACAGCAGAAAAAATTTGCCGCCAAAAATTCGCCGGCAAAAACAAGTCAAAATTCGCCGGCAAAAACGAGTCGCGCGTCGTTTTTGACGCGACACGCCGAAACCGACGCGCGCGTCAAAAACTACGCGCGACTCGTTTCGCAAATTTTTCGCCAATTCGCGAATTTTTCTGGAAATTCGCGAATTTTTCGGCAAAGCGAAACGCGGCCGTTTCGCCCATCACTAGTGATAAAAAGTCTGGTAATGAATTAAATGATTCTGCTGTGTTATTTCGGGCAAAAGCACAGTAACCTCTGGTACATTTATTACAACATGGCAGGTAGGAGTGGCCTGCTTAGACAGGAAGAGGGAAACAGGAATAAGAATCATAAAACATTGGCAAAACAGCAGGAATGCCCTTAACCAAAATGTCAACACAAGCAGGTTAATATGATTACTGTGTTATATGGATATATTATCTATATTATGTTTTGTGAAAATGAGCTTTCATTTTGTTGAAAGAATAAATCCTGTATAAAATATTGCTTTCTGTCACAAACAGGGCCAGAACTAGGGGTAGGCAGAAGAGGCACCTGCCTAGGGCACAAAGCTGTGGTGGCGATGGGCAGGTGCCTGTTCAACAGTTTTTTACCTACCCCTAGTCCGGGCTGTTTGCTCCCCTGCTCCTCGTCACTCCCACCTCCTCTCGTCACTCCCCCCTCCTCTCGTCACTCCCCTCCACCCTCTTGTCACTCACTCCCCTTCACCCTCTCTTCACTCCCTCCCCTGTTACTCTCCTTGTCACTCCCCTCCACTCATCACAACCCTGCCCTTCCCTTAATCTCACCTATGGTGCATGCACACTCGTGCCTTTGCATTGTCACTTGCATGCATTCGCGCACGTGCGGTTACAAGGGGAAGGGGCGGGGTACATAACGATGCACCTAGGGCATCCTGTGAGCTTGTTCCGGCCCTGGTTGCAAATATCTGTGTGGTCATTAAAATCTAGCTTGGTGTGCACTAGTTAGTTACACTATTATATATTCTGTACAAGTTTTTTTTTACATAATTCATTCTGTAAGTAACTTTGCATATAAGTGAGTCTGTTACATGAAAGTTAACGGATTGATTGTTAAAATGTACAGAACGGAGTTTGTAAAATAACAACATCCTTTTGTGCACACATCGGATTTTGTTCACATTCTTTAATAGAAATGTCTTTTGTATATTTTTTATACTTTGTATATGGTCACAAATTCTTATATACCATGCAAGACATTCATTCTGTGTATTAGGGATAGTTTTGTATACAGAATGTATTTGGGACAAACGGCACCTCATACCAACATGACTGACTGAAGACTATTATTTAATCTGTGTATTTTTTTCCTGACAGCATATATTAGGGTTCATTTACGTCAGTGAGAAGGTGCAAAAACAAGTTCAAAGTAGTGTTTTTGCCCACAGTATGCCTCCCCCTTAGAGCAGAGCTGCTTACCTTGACTCTGTACCACACAAGTGGGGCTGAATATGGGCACAACTTGGGCATCGCATTTCACGTTGAATGTTATGATTTCTTGCATAGGACAGACATTAAAGGGATACTGTCATGGTAAAACATGTTTTTTTCAAAACGGATCAGTTAAAAGTGCTACTCCAGAAGAATTCTGCACTGAAATCAATTTCTCAAAAGAACAAACAGATTTTTTATATTCAATTTTGAAATCTGACATTGGGTTCGACATTTTGTCCATTTCCCAGCTGCTTTAGGATGGAACTGCTTTCTGGCAGGCTGTTGTTTTTCCTTCTCAATGTAAATGAAGGAGTCTCAGTGGGACATGGGTTTTTACTATTGAGTGCTGTTCTTAGATCTACCAGGCAGCTGTTATCTTGTGTTAGGGAGCTGTTATCTGGTTATTTTCCAATTGTTCTGTTGTTAGGCTGCTGAGAGGGAGAAAGGGAGGGGGTGATATCATGCCAACGTGCAGTACAGCAGTAAAGAGTGACTGGAGTTTATCAGAGCATAAGTCACATGAATTGGGTCAGCTGGGAAATTGAAAATATGTCTAGCCCTATGACAGATTTCAAAATGAAATATGAAAAAATATGTTTACCCTTTTGAGAAATTTCAGTGCAGAATTCAGTGTTTTTGACGCTTGCTTTTGTATGAAAATATGAAAGAGTTGTAGTCAGGCCAGGATTTGTGGCGAGGCCACAAAGGCCCAGGCCTAGGGCGGCAATATTTAAGGGGCGACAAACTTTCAGGTGAGGCATGCCACCCAGCCTTATTCTCGGTTAACACTGGGGAGTTGCAGCTCCTCAGCGAGTAGCTGCTGGTGCACGAGGAAACTAGCACTGAGACCGGGGCACGCATGAAAGAGCGGGTGCTATGCCTAGGGGTGCCAGACACAGAAATCTGGCCCTGTCATAGCTATTGTGTGACAAGTTGAATAATTTGCACTTTTCTGCAAATTTGTCCATTTGTACTTTTTCAGTTCAGATCTTTTGATAAATTTCATGACATTCATGGTTTTAGAGAAATTGAGCTTAGTCGTGATTTAAAAAAATCTTGAAAGTGAGACTGTTGATAAAAAGGCCTCCACATGAAGGATGCCTTTGCACCTTTGCGTGAGGTGGTTTTGCCTTGCTCCAGATTATTAATCAGGTTCAAGGAGTAGAGGGAAATGTATGCCCTGGGCCTCTAGTGCACAATACTTGTCTGGAGAGTATGTCTCCATTTTGTTTTTATATCCCAAGTAGTCCTTGTGCTTGCTTGGGCTGGGTGCAAATGCAAAACACTAGTACTTAAAATTGTTAACATGCATACATCCATCCAAAGTCCATGCCAAAAGTTACCATCACATGGAAACGCATAATTCCCCCATGTGATTAAAATTTCCATGTGCTGCCTATGCTAGATGTACAAGTGTTATTGGATGCCCTATCAGTTCAGATACCAAACTAGTAGCAGGACTAAAACACATCTCACATGGGCAAAGATCCACTCTTTGATGGTTTTTGAGCTTAATTCTTTTTAGGTAGAGACAGATGTAAAGATAGTCTGAAGCTCATGGTTAATTTTTTTTATAAATGAGGCAATTGTAGTAGTAAATGGTTTATTGGGGACTGTTCTCTCTGGAAGCAACAAGAAACTAATTTGTGAATATTACAGTATGTGTTACCATCACATGATTACATGGAATATTCTACTCATCATTTTTAATGGGCCTACTAACTCTAAAAATAATTAGACAAAATATTTCAAATTCTAGTATATTTCCCTTTGACTTCTACATGAACTCAGCAGCTTTGATGTGCCAAATTTTTACATGTACGTTTTTGGTGCTTATTTATACATCTCTAAAATTCATGTGTTTGAATCTCTAATTTAAGTTTGTGAATTTTAGCCCCAAAAATGTTATTTGATAAACTACAGTAATTGAATTGTCTTGCACAGATCTGTATTGTAATATACATATTTCCTTGTAACTACCAGGATTTGAGTTAGAGCCTACAATTTCAACAATTATTTCAGGTGATATGGTTGGATTTTACAGGGTCATATAATGAATTCACACAGATTGTATTGTACAGATCTGTATTGTAATATACATATTTCCTTGTAACTACCAGGATTTGAGTTAGAGCCTAAAATTTCAACAATTATTTCAGTTGATATGGTTGGATTTTCAGGGTCATATAATGCAGTCACCTTTATCAGTTTCTGCTTGATTTCTTGAAGCTCCACACGTGTGCTGTTTCCTCAGCTAATTGGAAATATATGATACCATGTAAAATAAAATAAATTCATGGTTAATAATTCAAAGAAATTATATAAAAAAGCAATATTGTTAACGAATAACTAGAAAATGTAAATTCTGCATGCTTTCACGTCAGCACATCCCTTCAACAGGCAATTGGCTTCTGCTTGTAAGGAAAAGATTAAATGAATGTATTCAAGCAGGAATACATTTAACGTTTGCAAATTATGGGTTAGTTACGGACTGGTTTTTAAATACTAAAGAAGGCTGCTGCACTTTTTAATATCTTTACTTATTAAAAATAAGTATATTAATTTTTATATACCCTGTGACTTTCCACTATTCCATTATTTTAATTGTTCCAGAAAATTCTAGGTTACTAGAAATTGTACTACAGCATCCTTGCAAGAAACAATGACGACATAATTTCCTCTTTTAAAATCTATTCAGTTTGTGAACAGGTCTAATTTCAGTGCAGTACATTTTCACTTTACAAAAAAAATTCCAGTGTTATTTTTTTCAAAATTGCATAGCTTAAAATGTAATGTGGTTCCTTATGCGTTTCTTATCACTCCCACTTTAGAATAACTATGATTTTGTGATGTGAACTGGAGGAACACTATGGCAGATATTGACAGGGAGGTTCTGCCCTTCTGTCAGTCTCTTGCCCACTAACCCAAAATCCCGGTTTGGAACGGGTTACAATTTAGTGAGTTTATATTGCATTAAATAAGGATGGATGAGCTAGTGGGAAATTTAAATTGTGATAAAAAGTGAAAAAAATTAGTACTCCCTCTCCAATTTCCCTTTTTAGCTGAGGTTACTTGGGTAAATTTTACATTTACTAAAAGGAAAGTAAATTTTAGGAATCTGAGCTAACTACTGGTTACTTTCAGTGCTTAGCAGCCAGGTTCCTGCCAGTGGAAACAGTGGAATGTCAGGTTGGTCTTTCTGTTACCCATTATTTACATAACCCCTTGTATTGTTGCTTATTGAATGAGCCAAAGATAAGGGTGCAACTGTATCTCCATAAAGGCAAAGAATTAGTGGCCAGCATCCCTTGTTGTTAGTAGACTGCTCTGTTCTTTTTGGTGTAGACCAAAGGGGAATATTGCCACAAAAAGAGGCAATAGAGGAATTTTAGGGGCCACTGGTCAACAAACATGAAGTAGGAGGAGACAGAAATGAATTATAGTGATGGGCGGATTTATTCGCCAGGGGCGAATTTGCGGCGAATTCCCACAATTCGTCGCTGGCGAATAAATTTGCGAAACGCCAGCGATGCAACACATGAATTCGCGATTTTTTCGGACGAATCGAAACTGGGGAGATTTGCCCATCACTAATGAATTACCATTTTAGTATCTTCACAAACACAAGTCACACTCTCAATGATGTCAGCCCAGACAATATAAAACAGGGGTGTCCAACCTGCAGCCCAGGATGGATATGAATGCGGTCCAGCTTGAAACGTTTGGCTCCCGAGAAAACTTCATGTTGCAAAGGATATAGGAGTAGGAAGGAGGGGGGACTCTGCCTATTGTACAATTAGTAGTAATAATATAAGTCTATTTAATATCCAGATGTCCCAGTGCATAGCTCCATCTGGTTTTCCAACTGGTATTGTAGTTCTTTTCTGTGCATTTTCTTTACATTTACAAATCAAGTATTTGTGTATTTCATGTGTGGCCCCATACAATTTTTCTTTTCCCAATGCATCCCAAGGAAGCAAAAAGCTTGGACACCCCTGATCTAAAAACTGAGGTCTGAGCCATTCTAGCTTAGTGGTGTCATTGGCACAGACTAGACAGGTTCACATCTTACTGATATTGCTTGTCACATCTCATGCTAGCAATTCTGATCTTCCTAAATGATATTCCCTTATGGTGGCTGCCTGTTATTCATGTGGAGCCCTAATGGAAGTGGACAGAGGCAGCTAGACTAAGAGCTCCTATGAAATAATACACAGAGCAATCTTAAGGTGGATCAATAAAGTAGGGGAAGAATGAGCTGTAATATTTTAATGCATCATATAATAGTGAGTATATTTTCATTAATTATAAGGTGATACAGTACATTGTAGTGCTCTTTTGTATGTGTTGTCTGGTATTTATTTGGATTTTTATTTTGCATTTTTTGTAACCCAGTTATAAACAAATGTAAAGTGCTCTGTAACTTGTTTGTGCTATATAAATGATCATGTTGAAACCCCACATGCATACTGTGCTGGAAAAGATCTAGTGGTCAGTGGCTGGTTATTGTGCCATTATGATGGGTACTTATGGGTTTGATCAGTTAAATATTGATATTTTATGTATTGTATGTTATTGAACAATACATTATTTGTATTTATTAGCATGTATGTACTGTAAATACTGCAAATTAACTTATACAACCTGGCTGGTAGGAGCCAATCTGCTTGGTTAAAAAAAATGTGTCAGGGATTTAATGGGAAATCCCCAATGCACAGAGATAAAGTAAGCAGGGGTGAGTCATTTGGAGAAAGAGCTTTTTGGGAGCAAGCAGGAAAAACTGGAGAGACATGGAGTGTGTAGAGAAATAGTACAGTCTGGAATGGGACAGAGGAAGCAGAGAAGCAGGACAGATTGCAGCACAAAGAGAACAAATTCAGAACATGTCGCAGTGCTCAAGCCACAACTACTCTAAATGCTCAGACAAGGCAGTGAGGTATGAGGAGTGCTTAAATAGGATACAACTGACTTTAATGGCTGGCTTCAAGTAACCAATAAAGGTGCAGGGATGTCATAGGGAAGGCAGATGAAGTAATCAAAAGCACCATTATTGTGATGCCTACTTTCTTGGCCCATTAAGTAATCAAAAGCACCATTATTGTGATGCCTACTTTCTTGGCCCATTAAGTAATCAAAAGCACCATTGTTGTGGTGCCTACTTTCTTTGCCCATTGCTAAAGGTAGCGCCAGGGCCGCCCTGTCCATAAGGCAAGGTGAGACCCTTGCCTCAGGCGACATGGAGTGGCCAGTTACCAGGGGCGCTCCGTGCCTCAGGCAGCAGCAGACCCTGAAATGCCCCTGGGTAGCACAGCCAATAACCAGGAGGTTCCCAGTTCAAAAGCCAGCAAAACCTACCAACATGTTATTGGCTAGTTGAAGACCGGAAGCCAATTACATAAGTAAATGATTGAATAAATTATAAAAGAGATCAAACAGCAGATTCAGAATACAGTACAAAGTGAGAGATAAGTCCATATAACAGACCAGGCAGTGGGCTCAAGAAGTCCATAAGGCAGGGAAAAAGGTCTGGTCAGGTGACAGGCAGAACAAATCAGGCCAGGAGTCAAAACCAGGAGATCAGAGTTTGGAGCAAAAGGGCAAAGCTGGAACAGACCTGATAAGCAACTCAGAGGAGCAAGACCACAGAGAATTGGCTTAATGATTCAGTAATAGGGAGGAGGGAGAAACTCTCTTAAATAGACCCTTGATAACAGGATTACTGGCACTTGAATTTATTTGGGTAGGAAATGAAGGAGGAGGTAACATTTGCTTATCTGGATCATCAGAATCAACAAAAGTCTCCAGTGACTCAACAGAAAAATACACACAGATTACCACATGTTATGCTTCATTTATATGTTTAGTTCTTTTAATTATTTGCCCCTTGAAAACATTTTTGCCTCTCAAAACGACATAGTGATATCTCAGATTAAGCTTATGTTCCCAGATGAAAATGCATGCAATATAAAACAAATAGGATTAGAACTAGAACACATTTGGTTTATCGGAGTTGTAATTTTATCACAGGACAGTTTATGGAACGTGTGAAATATGAGTGTTTGCTTGCACTTATCACACAATATTGGAAAGCTCATTTTCAGTATGACTATTCTGTAAATGCCCTCTAGTCCAAGAAAGAAAAGCCTGCTTATAGTTTATGTAATAGATCTAACTTGAATGTGATCAATCCCTTTAAAACAAAGCATATACCCAGAAATAAATGGTTTTTAATAAATTGAAAAGCATTGTGCAACGACACTGTTTTATCAGACCAGCACAATGTAATAATGAAGATTTGAAAGCCCAATCCATTACAGCAGGAAAAAAGAGGCAATACTTGTTTGTTGCTTAGACCAAAAGGAGAGGCACACTTATAACTATTCATTGCTTGTTTTAGGCTTATTAAAACATTTGTCTCTCAAGCCAGCGCCTGCTTACAGTTTCAAGAACATTTACATCCACAGCTTGCTTCTGCTGCAGGACATGAATCTGTAAGTGTATTAAAAATTGGCTTCTAATTAATAAGAAACACATTTTGTATTCTATTCTTTATGTAGCTTAAGTAACACCTTTGGGTTCGCTCAGTTAACACTGTGTTAAGTAGAATTCTGCTTTGTATAATCAAGGGAGCAGCAGTCAGGAGTGGATATTACAACTGGAAAATCAGGGGATGTGTGCAGCGAATGATTATGCAAAAAAATGATAACTTTCATCTATTATATGTATATATATATATATATATATATACAGTCCCAAATGCTTGCACTCTGAACCAGATTTGAACCACTTCCCGGGTGCCGGGGCAAAGTAACATAAATTTCTACAAAAGACCCGCACTCCGGTGCAAATTCACTAAAGCGAGAAGCGTCTAACGCTAGAGTTAATTCACCAGCGTGAAGTCAATTCGCAACTTCGCCGATTCACTTACAGTGTCCCTGGCGAAAATTCTCTAGAGAAGTAGATAGACTAGCGCAACATCGCACCCTTACGCCAGGTGAAGTTGCGCACTGATGAAGGGACGTAACTACGCTAATTCACTGAGAACATTTTTCTGAACGTTACCTCTTACACTAGACGTTAGTTCGCCAGGTCAGACCTGGTGAAGTTCAATACAATAGATAGGAGTAGTAATTTAAAAAGTCCCAAAAAATGCTGGCGTCTTTTACCTTTTGTAGGGTGATAGTCTGAAAAACAGCAAAAAATTTTTTAGGGTTACCCTCCTTCCTCCCCCTACATTTAGTAACATATGGCAACTCAACTATACAGGGGGCACATGTTTAGGGCAATAGGACAACTTTATTTTATTTATTAAAGGTTTCCTGGGTTTGTATAGTGTAATGTAGTGGCTGTAACATACACCTCTATTATACGCTTAAGTTTGCGCCGTATGCAAATTAGGGATCACTAGCGTAAATGCACTTTGCCTGGCGAAGTAACTGTAGCGCTACTTCGCCCTGAGCACAAATTCGCATTTTAGTGAATTTGCATAGCGCTGGTGAAAATTCGCCTGGGGATGAGTGCGAACCTGTCGCTAGCGCATTTTCGCGCTTTCGTGAATTTAACACTCCGATTTTGAACTAGATTTCCCTTCCTAAAAACCCTGGGTTTTTAGGAACTAGTTCAAAATTGGAGTGCGGGTCTTTTGGATAAATATATATATATATATATATATATATATATATATATATATATATATATATACACATATATATATATATACACATATATATACACACATATATATATATACATATATATATATATATAACTAATAACGAGAGCTGGAACTTGTTTCTGGCTCTGCATATTTCTTTTTTGGTCCCTTTTTGTGTTTCTATATTGGATGCACCATTCTTCTTTTACATTAAAAAAACTTTTGATGGTAGAAAAGTAATTGATTGGGGCCCAAGTAACCCTGGCAGTACAATGTTTCAATCCAAAATGTTATTATTCAGACAGAACTCACTAAAGGCCTTTTTTTTCTCTGCTGAAGAACTGACAATGGCCTTTATGGTATCCTATTTTTTAGATGCAGAGCAGATAAGATAATTTCATGGCACCATTACTGATCTTATCCTAGTTATCAGCTTCTACTGTATGTCCACTGTCCTTCCATATGAAATGTGTTTTGAAAATGAGACAAAGTACACATTAGCTTTATAGCAGCAAGGCCTGCAAACCCACGGTTTCTCCATTAATTTATGTGAATATTATAACAGTCTTTCACATTAAATTAAAAATGTATGTTTTAATAGTAACATGCTCCCTAAGCACCTGTCATGGACTGTAAATCTGAAAAGCCAACTATTTGCCTGGTGTGGTGATTACGTTTTAGTTCATTAAAACCAGCAAGAATACGTTGCAGAAAACAAAATATGTCAGCTACTTATGTTAGTGGTGTTCAGATCTGTAAGCTAAGAATTCTTCACAGCTCCTTTCTAGCTTGAAATCGGTAATAATCAGTTGCTTCATAAATGGTTGTCAAACCACAACTTTCAGAAACTGATGGATTTGCCCACATTAAATAGAATACTTTGTTCTACATAAACAAATGCTGAGAAAATAATTATAGATCTTTCCTTCCTGTGCCTGTTCTATGAAATTATTATTATGCTTTGTATAGGTATGACATATAACATGTTGTATTTAGAATTCAGTTTTAGGATCTGTGATCCAGAATGCTTGAGACCTGGATTTTTCCATATAAGGAGTCTTTACATAATTTAGATCAGGAAACCTTAAGTCTGACAATTATAATGACTTATTTTTCCCAGTCATGGTGCCGATTCCCATAAAGGAGAAGGAAGGTTTTCTTTTCAGGTGTATATACTTAGCTGAAATTGTACAGTTTGAGAGGATCTTTGTGAGGATTCATTACATACTACCATACTAGTGGTTTGTAAGTAGGCAATTTGGCCAACTGTTAGGTGTTTTGGATCAAACATGAAAATAACTATAGCACTTATTCAGAAACCCTCTCATTTATATATAAAATAGACAAAGGTGTAAATAAAAAAGGGGGAACACTCCTGTAATAATCAATTTAAAGCACTGGGTGGTACCCCTATGATTGAACATACTACACTATATTAGTTTATTATTAACATTATTATTATTAACATGTATTTCTATAGCGCCAACTTATTTCGTAGCGCTGTAAAGTGAATGTGATTACACAAGGAGGTACATACATCACAATAAATATGGGGTTACATACATCACAATAAATTAGGGTACAGGAGGTGAGGAAAGCCCTGTACAGAAAAATCTTACAATCTAAAGGGAAGGGAATGATACACAAGGTGTGGGAATGGGCAAGATCAGAGAAAAGTGGGTGAGAGATGTAGTGCTGTAAGTGGTATTGCATTGGGTAGTTAACAGTGAGGGTAGGCTTCTCTAAAAAAGTGGGTTTTAAGAGATTTCTTGAAAGCTGAAAGATTGGGAGAAAGTCGGACAGACCGTGGGAGAGAATTCCAGAGGAGGGGTGCAGCCCTTGCAAAGTCTTGAATGCGAGCATGTGAGGAGGTAATAAGAGAAGAGTTGAGTAGCAGGTCAGTAGAGGAGCGTAGTAAACAGTTGGGTGAGTATATGGAGATTAGTTCAGAGAAGTAGAGAGGGGCAGAGTTATGAAGTGCTTTGAATGTCAGGGTCATTAATTTGAATTTAATTCTGAAGGGCAGTGGAAGCCAGTGCAGGGATTGGCAGAATGGCATGGCAGAGGAAGAGCAGTTGCTGAGGTTAATAAGCCTAGCAGCAGTGTTCATTATGGACTGGAGAGGTGACAGTTTCTAGAGGAGAAGGCCAATTAAAAGAGAGTTACAATAGTCTAGACGCAATATGACAAGAGAGTGAATAAGAATTTTGGCAGCATCTTGTGTGATAAATGATCGTATTTTGGATATGTTCCTTAGGTGGAAGTGACATGACTTAAGAAGTGACTGGATATGAGGAGTGAATGTCAGGGCAGAATCTAGGATAACCCCAAGGCCTGGGGAGATGGGGTGATAGTGGAATTGTTAACGATGATGGATACTTCCGGGATATAACTGGTGTTAGTTGGAGGAAAAAGAACCATTTCTTTTTTGGAGAGGTTTAATTTAAGGTAGCGTTGTGACATCCAAGTAGAGATAGCAGACAGGCAGGAGGACACATGAATTAGGAGTTCTGGGTTGAGATCAGGAGAGGAGAGATAGATCTGAGTATTGTCAGCGGTGGTAGTGGAAACCATACGAGCTGATTAATTTGCCGAGGGAGGAAGTATATAGAGAAAATAATAAGGGTCCCAGGACAGAGCCTTGAGGAACCCCAACAGAGAGAGGTAGGGGGGGAAGAGGTTACTCCATTGTAGGAGACACTGAAGGAATGATTGGTGAGGTAGGAAGAAAACCAGGACAGGGCTGTGTCATGAAGGCCGAGCGAATGGAGGGACTGGAGGAGGAGAGGGTGATCTACAGTGTCAAATGCAGCTGAGAGATCAAGCATAATTGGTAGTGAGAATTTTTTGTTGGCTTTAGCTTTTAAATTGTCATTAGTTAGACGGGTCAGAGCAGTTTCAGTGGAGTGTTGTGGTTTAAAACCAGATTGTTAGGGGTCCAGCAGGTTATTGTCAGAGAGGAATGAGGTTAATCGGAAGTAGTTTAGAGATGAAAGGTAGCAGAGAGATAGGTCGGAGGTTGTCAAGATTGGAGGGGTCTCAGAATGGGGGTGACAAGAGCATGTTTTAGTTGAGACGGGAATAGTCCATTTGAGAGCGAGAGATTAAATAGATGAGTTAAGGCTTTGATTAGACAAGGATTGGTATTGTGGAGAAGTTTTGAAGGAATTGGATCAAGCGGGCAGGTGGTAAGGTGAGAGGAGGACCAAAGTTTTGAGACGTCCTTCAGTAACAGGGGTGAAGGAGCCCAGGAGATACTGGGGAGTGTGGAGGGAGGGTGGTTGAGTAGTGTAATGTCCCCTCTGATAGTGTCAATTTTGTTTTTAAAGTGCTCAGCAATGTCTTGAGCACAGACAGATGTGCATGGAGGGGGTGGAGAAGGGGAAAGGAGAGTGTTAAAGGTGGAGAAAAGTTGTGCCGGTTTTTTGGAAAGGGAGTTAATGAGTGAAGTAAAGTATGTTTGTTTGGCTTGGGAAAGGCTGGTGTTATAGGAGCGCAGGGCAGATTTGTAGCTCCAAAAGTCTGATTCTGAGCGGGATTTGCGCCAGCAACGCTCAAGTGCGCATGAGTGTCTTTGGAGTGCTTTAGTATCAGCGGTGTGCCAAGGTTGAAGTGGTTTGGGTCTAGCACGTTTAGTTTTTAAAGGAGCAAGCTCATTAAGGGCGGTGGTGAGTGTGCTATAGTAGACCGAGGTCGCTGCATTAGGACAAGAGATAGCTGAGATATTCGAGTGAAGAGACTCAAAGGAAGAAGAGAGATGCGACACATCCAGTGCTTGCAAGTCACGGTAGGTATGTGTTTGGGAATTAGCAGGGGGTGAGGAGGAGTTAGTGAGAGTTGAAATGTGAGCATATTGTGATCAGAGAGGGGAAACGGTGAGCTAATAAAGTTGTTGGTTGAACAGAGTTTGGTAAATATTAGATCCATTACCATTGGTGTGAGAGGGGGAGTCTGAGCACAAGGATACGCCTAGGAAGGATGTTAGTGAAAGAAGTTTAGAGACAGAAGGGCTGTTAATGATGTTAACAGGTATATTAAAGTCCCTATATATGACGGATGGGATGTTAGATGAGTGAAAGTAAGGTAGCCAGGCAGCAAAGTTGTCCATAAATTGTGCGGTTGGTCCAGGTGGTCGATATATGACAGCAATGCAGAGTGAAACAGGAGAAAAGAGCCTAATGCAGTGAACCTCAAATGAGGAGAATGATAAGGCAGGAACAGGTGGAAGAACTTTAAAAGTACAGCGGGGAGAGAGAAGCAAGCCTACCCCACCCCCAGGTCTGTTTCCAGGCCTGGGAGTATGAGTAAGGTGTAGGCCCCCATAGGACAGGGCAGCAGGTGAAGCAGTGTCAGTGGAAGAAAGCCAGGTTTCTGTAAGTGCGAGAAGTTTAAAGGAATTGGCAATGAAATGGTCATGTATAGCGGTGAGTTTGTTGCAAACAGATCTGGCATTCCAGAGAGCACAGGAAAGACTAACTGGGTTTTTGGGAATAGGAGTGAGAGTTCTGTACTGATTGAATTTGCAACGAAGAGAAAAAGAGCCCATGGCCGTGATATAACTGGGATGGGGTAGGGGCCAGGGTTTGGGGAAATGCCAGCAATAGAAAAGAGAGATACACTAAGTGAGAGTGGGATTTGTGAGTTCTTAGTTTGTGTGAAAAGGAGTATCCTGGAATAGTTAAACAGAGTACTTTGTATACTTTTATAGAGAGGCCGAGATTTGTATAGAATTGGGACTAAGTGGGGGAGGTAGTGATACATGTTTTATGAAGCATGAGAGTGAAATGAGCAGAAAAAGTGGATAAAACATTTCTGAGTAAAAAGTAAGAAATTGGTAGGTAAAAACAAAACTGTTTTCTTCTAATCCCAGCCTGTTTAAGGTTGATGGGGGATAATCTGGTTCCTTTTTCCTTGTCAATGTCTTGTCCAACTGCCTTGTGTAACTGCCATTTCTAAGCACTTGTAAAACATTAGCACTTAGGAAATGTTGGCACTCGTGCCATGCCCCACAGACGCTGATCTTTTTTATTTATGGAGAAAACTGCACCAGCCCGGGGTTCTTCCAGCAAGCACCACACAGTGATCCTCCTCTGCCTTCTTCTTTCTTCTCATAGCTGGTCATGTGCAGTAGAGTGAAAAGCCGAACTTCTAAAAAGTCAGCTGTTTTGCTCTACTGCGGATGTGTTTGCCCCAGGAAATTTGAAGAAAGAAGAAGCCAGAAGAGGATCACTCCATGGTGCTTGCTGGGAGAACCCTGGCCCGGTGCAGTTTTCAGCTGATAGGAGCACTGACCCGGGGTTTCAGGTAAGTAAATACAATCACTTTTGCGTACCTGACATTTGGCACCCTCAAGTGGAAGAAGACTTTCTTTCTCCTAAAAACTGCAGTATACCAAACTTTCTTGTTTCTATTCTTCTGCGTTCCTCATAGCAAGTGGAATGATCAAATTATCCAGAAGGGTAGCTATTTGCAATTTAAGGTCTTCCATTGACCTTTTACATGCTCAGATGGGGTTCCTCAGTCAAATGAGTTGCATATGTTTATCAATCACATTTCTTAGTCTTGTCTGATTATGCAGGCCACCCCACACATCAGTGCTTTGACCATTTGCATTTAGTTTTGTCAGTCAGTGTTTTTAAAACATATTTTACTGTCTATGTGCTAATCTGCTTTTAAATTGAGTAAATTAGAGTTTGCCCTGTTTAAGCAAGCATTGTTCTATAAATTAATAGATAATAATAATTTTAGGATTCATTGCTTGTACTCAGATTATTAGAACAAATTAAGTTGTTTTAGGTAGCTTAATTATGTCATACACTTTTTGTATTCCTGGATGTGACTATAGACTGTTATACTGATTCCTGTGCACCGACTTCTGCCTGTTTCCTCGGATTGTCCCTTTGCTGCCTGGATTGAACCTTCTGCCTGGACTTTGACCATTCTTTTGCCTAAAACCTTTTGTACCTCAAACCTGATTGGACGTGCTGCCTCCTCCTTGGTCCACACTCCTAACTGCGCCTACGGGCCCTTACAAGTACAATGGGAATTTCTGGATAATGGATCTTTCCATAATTTGGATCTTCATACCTTACGTCTATTAGGAAATCATCATGTAAACATTAAATTAACCCAATAGGCTGGTTTTTCTTCCAATAAGGATTAAATATATATTATTTTGGATCAAGTACAAACTACTATTTTATTATTACAGAGAAAATAATTTTTTAAACATTTGAATTATTTGTATAATCTATATGAGTTTGGCTTTCAGTAATTCTGAGCTTTCTAAATAACAGGTTTCCAGATAATGGATTTCATACCTGTACACAGACTACCTTTTGAAAAATATTTTTACTGCTCATGTCTCTATGGCGCTTGTTTAAAATATGTCACTTTCATAAATTCTCATAGCTGTAAAATTTCTGTTGCTCACTGCAATAAAATCTGTGTGATCTGTGACATGGCCAGGACCTTGAGGGCACTAAACATTAAATTCTAGCCAACTGCTCTTTGAAACAACCAGTACCTTCCAGTCTAAAGCAAAGTCCTTCATGGATTGATTCATGAAGTTTGACATGAATGAACAGGCAAAATCACCCTCTAATTTTAGTTTGTTTGCTCTGTTTAAAGCATAGACTAAATGCAATAAAACTGATATGCATTATTAGCTACCAATCTCAATAAAAAAGCTAAGCAGCCAAGACAAAGAATAATCTATGTCGAGATTATTGATGAAGTCTTCAGGAACCCTTACTGCATATGTTTTTACATACATAGCATGGAAGCTTATTGTATTTGGGATTGTCTGCTTGACAGTTTTATTTTTCCAGCAAATACAATCTCATCAATTTAGGGCCACATAACAACATGTAGGAAGGGACCTTATATAATATAGCTCATAATTCAATGATTCTAGCATCTTACAACAAGCTGCTTAGTACAGACCATGCAAATAATTTATGAAGATCCCTAAATTAGACAAATAGAGTTGTCTATGAAGGTTTTCATTCACCAAGGTTATAGTATATCTAGTAGAAGTAAATCTAGAGCAAATAGATTTGCTGAGTAATAGTTGAAGACATTTCACTACTCATTCAATAATCCAATCACAATGGTGCAGTGTAACTATTCAGAGAGGTGATACTTTTATGTAGACATATTGATTGGCAAAGATGCTGATCTGGACTTCTGTAAATATGTGTGCTTATGGATGAGCCAACATTGCTTTTCTATTAAAAAAATACAGTTCAGATTTGCTTTGCACATTCTCCCATTTACCATATGCATACAATCTGTAACTTTATTTTCTGTCTGTAAAAAGATAAAAAGAAAATACACTATAAAAGTGAAGTATGTGTTTTACTTGTGATGAAATATTAATTGTACAGAATCAATCTATTCAATAACAAATGGCAGTCATACCTGAATTATAGTATAGCTCTTTTAAAGAACAAGTAAACGTTTTTTTTTTCTATCTCTAAATTTGCTCTAAACAGCCCCTCAAATTAATGTACCTTAGTCCCTGCTGCAAGTCTGCTCTGGTTTCTGTGTTATCAGCAGCTTGTTTCACCTTCTTCCTGGTGCAGAGTGAAGCCCTGCCCCTTTGCTTTCTGAGCTGACCTTATCTCTTGGACTAGTCCAGGAGATCATTTGCATACTATGACATAGCAGAGACCAATGTGTGTAGCACCTTTTGCTTGGGGAAACTAGCTTACTAATGCACACACTGGCTCCCTCTTCCTCTCTATTGTGGAACAGCAGCAAATGGACTGCTCAGTAAACTAAGGGGCTGGGCTTCACTCTGCACCAGGAAGAAGGGGAAACAAGCTGCTGATAACACAGAAACCAGAGCAGACTTGCAGCAGGGACTAAGGTACATTAATCTGGGGGGCTGTTTAGAGCAAATTTACAGAAAGAAAAAGAAAAACATTTACTTTTCCTTTAAGCTTTGAAATGTTGTTCAGAATAAAGAAAAAAAACATATTCAGGTATTCATATAATATTTGAGCATTTTAAGAGAAAAAACTTGAATGATTGTGACAAATTCTACAGTAAAACAATAGCCTTTGACGCAAAGAAGGCTATAAATATTAAGGTAAAAAAGGTGAAAACAGACGGCACTTCTGGACTTGTTTATTTGAGCAGATAGCTGTACACCTAACGTGTTTTGGGATGTGATCCCTTAATCATAGGCTAGGGTTCTGGACTTGTTTATTCGAGCAGATAGCTGTATACCTAACATGTTTTGGGATGTGATCCCTTAACCATAGGCTAGGCCTAGCCTATGATTAAGGGATCACATCCCGAAACACGTTAGGTGTACATATATCTGCTCGAATAAACAAGTCAAGAAGTGCTGTCTGTTTTCACCTTTTTTGAGTTTAATACAGTGGGGACACTGGAGACTGAGCACCTGGCGGAGGGAGTAGTGGAGGTGAGTTGAGCGGTCTCCATTTTTCATGTTTTTTACTTGCTATAAATATTAAGGTACCAATTTACTGTGGAACTGAAAGGATAACTTAACGCTAAAAACAAATATGGGTAATAATGCTGTATGTTATTTACTGAATTTACTGGAATCTTGGGTTCTGTTTTATCCCGCAGTTTTTTACACAACATAATAAATATGCCCCTATATGTAGGGGTCGTCACATGTAATCAAGCAGAAAATTAGGTTTTACATTTGATAAGAGAATGCTACAGGCTAATTATTCATTTATGATGCATATTGCTGTGGTTTCTGTATTGCCATGTTATGAGAATCTGAATTAACTAGTTCTCAGCTTTATATTGCAATATATATATATGTATATGTATATATATATATATGTATATGTATATATATATATATATATATATATATAGATAGATAGATAGATAGATAGATAAATCTGCCCCTTAGTGTAAATACTATTTTTCTGCCATAATTTTTACAATGATACTTTTGTGATATACATGTATTATAATACATTCAATTTTATCCTCTTTCTAACACAGCCAATTAAACTACATCCTGGGCTAAGTTGGCAGATCTAATCTCAAGATAAGCAACACACTGGAGTCCCTAATGAGTAATGGCATGTCGCTGTCATTGCTTATCAAATGATCCAAACTACTTTGATGAACAAAATAAATAGAGCAATCTTTGCAGCTAGAAATGAATAAAGCAGAATCAAAACTTACAACTAAAATATTTGCATAAAGAGTTGCAAAAATGAATACATCTTGTCATATGTGACACTGTGGGGCAGATTTATTAAGGTTCCAGTTGTGTTTCCACAAAAATTTGAGCTTTTGAGTTTTTTTGGCTAGACGTTTTTTAAAAACTCGAATTTTTCAAGATTATTTATGCCCCGACTCTGGAAATAGGTTGAATAAAAAAATGCACCATCTAAAACCTGTTGGGATCATGTAGGAGTCAATGGCAGAGATCCCTTGAACCATTTGAAGATGTTGATAGCCTTCATGCTGTTTGAGTTTGAGCAATTCAAGGTTTTTCCAGCTGAAAACTTGATTCATTTGTTGTTAACAATGAGGGGCATGTTTACTAACATTGGAGATAAATATCTGGAGAGATTTCTGGAGATGTTGCCCATGGCAACCAATCAGCTATTAGATTTAAACAGCCACCTAAAAATCAGAAAACAAAAGCTAAGATCTGATTGGTTGCTATGGGTAACATAAAGATTAATTTGTTATTAATTTTGATTCATTTGTTGTTAACCCCAAACTCACTGATAAAGTAAGAAATAATCCATTATTATTATTATTATTATTAAAGGCAAAACAATCCTATTTTGACAGCTTATCTGCCAGTGAATGGGGGCTTCCGACAGATCTTTCTGATCAATATCTGGCCACGATATTGATCAAGAAGGTTTGATTATCTTCCAACCGACCCGTCGGAGCCCCTTGGCATCATCGTAATCCGATCGTTCGAACATATGGGCGAACGTTTGGATTATCCCGATATAGCCCTGCCGTGTTAGTGGCATATCAGGGAAAGATCCGCTGATGCGCCAAATGAGCAGATCTTTGCATCTATGGCCAGCTTTAGGATAAACTGTAGAATCCCAGTTTTCAAAGAATTCTTTAACAAAGCTCTTTGCTAAGTACAGTATTTTGTGAGAACAATGATAATACCAATGTTACTGTTTCTATGAATCTATGAAATATATGTTAGGCATTTTATTTGATTACACACAATCAACTAAGACATCTACAACATGTTAATGTTTCTATCCCACATTTTAACAAAATATATATTTTTGCATTTTCTTTCTGCATTTTCCCCTAGATTTTTACTGGTTTACTTATACTTTAAAGAGATTGTCATAAATTTTTTGGTGTAGTTTTTATTTTTAAATTACATTGTTTACACTGCCAGTAATTCAGTCTACCACATAAAGTTTTATTCCTGAACCAACAAGTATATTTTGCACAGTATGTTGGTGCTCTAAAAATGCTTGATTATAATAACTGGTGTGTAGGCAGCCATCTCAGGTCATTTTGCTTGATCCTGTGCTTTCTGAAAGAGCCAGCACTTGATGGAACTGCTTTCAGATAAACTATTGATTCTCCACCTCAATGTAACTGAATGAGTCACAGTGGGGCCTGGATTTTTACTATTGAGTGCTATTCTCATTTGTACCAGTCAGCCGTTACCTATTAAATTCCCATTGGGAAGGGAAGGAGAGGAGGGGAAGGGTGATATCACTACAACTTGCAGTGTAGCAGTTAGAGTGACTGGTTTAGCAAGTCACATGACATGAGTGCACCTTGGAAAATGACATGTCTAGTCCCATGTCAGATTTCAAAATTAAATATAAATTATGTTTGCTCTTGAACAATGGGGTTCAGTGTAGAATTCAGCTGGAGCAGCATTATTAATTGATGCATTTAAAAAAAAAAAAACATATTTTCCTGTGACAGAATCCCTTTAACCATTTTTTGTAGTTTATTGACATTTTTTATTCCCTTGTGGCTTTATTTCTGAACATGCTGTAGTGATAATTTGCTGTATAAAATGCATTGGGTTAACACCTACCCATTTTTGGAACCAACATATTTTGGGTCTTGCGTGTGTATATATTTTATATCATTCTGGTAAAGATTCACAGGCTTATCAGCAATATAATGATGTGAACATGAGAATGTCCATCAAGTTGTTGGCCATTAGGGCTTAACTTCACGGGTGTCTTTCATTGGATGAGGTCGGAACAACAAAAAAGCATAAGACACGTTGAATGTAGTCATAGGTGTCCAAATAGAATGGGAATGAATGAATGAAAAGTTGCATTTAAAAACTCCATTCCATTGGACACAACATGACTGTCGGATGCAAACACAGAAAGCTGCGTCTTCATCCAACATCATCTTATCATGTAGATTTTTTACCTGTGACTTTTCGTTGGATGCCTACCACTACATCTGTCTTGTCACCTGCATTATGTTGTTCCAGCCTCATCCTACAAAAGACAAAAGAAGTTGAGTTTTTTGGCATCTGCAGCCCATCCCTACCATCCCTGTCTCTCTAGTTCTCGCTAATCTACAATATCCAGCAATCCACTGACAGTTGTTGCCTGTTTCTAAGATGTTGTCAGTTGTAATGTAATGTAATGTATGAACATCTGGAGATGCAGATCATACCATTATTCCTATAAGGAACTAATATATGCACCACATGGGTTATTCTGGCATTAGAATCCCTTTACATTGCCATGAAAGATTGCTCTTTATAAACATTATTTTCCTGTTTGCTATTGTGGTGTAAATCCTGGTCAACTTCAGCCATTTTTCAGAACAAAGCTATGTATGAATTTACATTTAGTCAGAGACCATTTAATAGCTGATAGCCTTTTTCCAATTTATACTTTGTGAGTAATTCAGCTGACAGTATTGGATAAATGGCACACAGAAGGCAGTCTATTTTAAAACTGGGCACATGATTTAGGAATTCCATGAATATTTAAATAAAATTGTTGAATTTCCAGGCATCTTCCATTTGTGGCCATCCAAATAACAGTAATGTGGGCAGTCACGTTCTTTAAAAGTGTACTTAATGAGATTCAGTTTAAATTTCTGGGTTCAAATCAATATGAAAAGGTGACACGAAGACTTTGCACTGTATAATTTCAGGTCAAACTGTGAAGCAATTACAGCTGCAGTGGAAAAACTCAAGTAACTCCTAAAGCTTTAGTTTGGATTTTGAAGTTTGATGCAGAACATGTACTGGATAAAATAATTTTTCCGTTTCTTTCTTGTTGAATTATATTCCAAGATTTTACTGTATATGGGTATTGATTAGTACATTTTGTTCTGTACTGTTTTTTCTGGACATATTCAGCTTTTTACTTTGTCCATTGCAGAGTGGCAATCACTATACAGTGCTTAACAAAGTAAAAATGTTACTTGTGGACATTATAAGATAATGGGTCACTGAGACAAAGGTTTATCATATGTAAAGTCATGGTCAGGATTCAATTTGAAATTCAATTCAGAAAAACTAAATTCATCAAGTGAAAACTCTTTTTTTTATTTGTCTATGGGAAAAAAACTTGAACTGGAGAAAAGTTTTTTCTCTTGAAATTAAATCTCATCTGTGAGTTTTCACTTGATAAACCAAGCGGTAATTGTCACTGAATTGAATTGGGTCCATATTGTCATGTAGGAAAAGATGGTGCATAGTACCAGAATACTGTATTTAATTTAATCCATATACATAAATCAAGGTTGATTATGTTTGATAGGAAACAGTAGGGGTTTTTAACAAATATGCCTCAGGGTAACTTTCAGGGGCAGAATTATGAAGGGTTGAATTGAAAATTCAAGCTATTTTTGTATACTTTGACAAGGGAATTACTGTTTAAGCCTATGGGGCACCTCCTAGACCCTATATGGAGTCATTTGGTGGACTTAGAATAATCAAATTTTTTTGGGGGGGCAAATAATTTGATTTGAATTTGATCAAACACGCTAAAATTTCAAAACGATAGATTGGAACATGGAATATTGCCCCTCAATTCAATTTTTTTATGAAATTTTGATTGAATTCATTTGAATTTAAAAGTAATGGGAGTATTTTTAAACTCTCATTACTTCGAAATTTGACCTTTGATAAATCTGCCCCTAAGTAGTTATTTGTCTGTGTTTTATTCACAGTAGCGTCATCCACCAGCTAAGGCAGAATTATTTTACACATCATATGTAATAAACAAATTAAAATTACATTAAAGACAGACTGGTTTAACAACAGTCTGCATATACAGTCAATGCCTGATTTTATGTACCCCATTTTATGTTCTGGACTTTACATGTTTTTTTTTTTAACATATCTTTCATGTTCTGATGCATTTTCCTGGATTTTAAGTTTTTTTTCTACCAAAGTCATAATTTTGTCCCATTTTCTTTTTAAAAAAAATCCTGTTTTCCCTTTGTTAGAAAAAACATTATTTCTTATTATTTCAGTTCCTTATTGGTTCTGTTTGGGATATTACTTGTCAAATGAGCTAAAGAAGACACAACTACACTAACCACACTAAAGAATACAGAACTTTATAAATATCCCTCAGGTCACTGTAAGCCACACAAACTAATTGAACTGGTTACCTGGATAACTTATAGAAATTATATTTAGTACAGATATACAAGACCATACCTGAAATAAATTAAACAGATTGATAAAACAAGAGGAAATATTAGCCTCTCTTTAGAAACAAGAAACCTTGGCATTCAGGTGTAAAATATCATACTGTGTGAAATGCTCTTAACAATTGTGCTGCTACTTGTGGGAAGTGGCATTGCACCTGATAATTAGCACACAAGTGCATGCATGGACGCCAGGAAACCATGGTTAGTTCAGGGTTCCCCTCTTCGGTCGCATCAAAAGCCACAATTTGGGCCTGTTAATGCTGTGATTAACACTGCATGACAGACAAGAGCCTACTCCCTTGTGTCTTGGTGCACCAGTGGAACACCCACAGTCACTTTGGAGTCCTAGGGAAATAACCATGGCAATGAAATAGGGCTTAAGAAGTTCACATATGATATTGTAAGCTTCATAAGCTGGAAAAATTACATTATGTTGTAAAAAAAAACTGCAGTAAAAAGTGGTGGCGGTATTCTAATGGTGAGGTTACTAAGAGTGCAGTGATACAGACCACAGATGGAACTATCAGTACGGAATATAATATTACCACAATATATATTATGACATTTGTAAACATTACATGGATTTTGTACACCACCCAAAATATACTTCCAATACACATTTCATAGAGGGTCCAGTATATTTTAAGAGAAGTTATAGCAATAAAGATTATACAGACTTAATTGGAAAAGGTACTAAATTATACTATTTTAGCAACACCAAAGGTCCCATTTGCTAACAATAAAATTTTGTATTTTTCTTCATTAGTAGGTAATCTTTTTGACTATAGTAAGAAGCTCTGCCATAGCTAAGAAACTTGGTTCAGCTTTTAGTTCCCCTTAGGTCAAATATGAAACAATTCAATCCATCCTCTTTGTGTTCTTGATTCTCTGAGCAGTAAGCTTGATGTAGTTCAGTAAAAAAAAAAAAAGTACCTGTATATACAGGTATGGGACCTGTTATCCAGAATGCTCGGGACCTGGGGGGTGTAATTTGGATCTGCATAACTTGTCTATTGGAAAATTGCATCCAATAAGGATTAATTATATCTTAGTTTGGATCTAATACAATGTACTGTTTTCCAAAGCAGATGGAATGGCATTCTCTCCATACTGAATAGTAACACTGGTTTCTGTAATACTGCTTTACTTTGTTTAGTCCCAGGGGTTCAATGCATTTGCAGTGGCCACAGAAACTAGACTGTACATAGTAATTGCAGGGCGTATTTAAAAAGCCTTTATGAACATTATGTGGCTAATCTACAGTCCATCTACAATGCAGTACATATATACTGTATATATATATATATATATATATATATATATATATATAAAATGCCTTTTATTGTAGTATTTGGTGCATATATGATAGGTACTGACTTACTTACTTTTCCATAAAATGCATTCTTCTCAGGTTCAGGCCTTAACGATGGACAGTGGCATGAAGTACGACTCACAGCCAAAGAAAATTTAGCAACTTTAACCATTGATGGTGATGAAGCCTCATCTGTGAAAACAAACAGTCCTCTTCAATTCCAGACTGGAAGCAGATATTTCTTTGGAGGTAAGGGTGTGTTTCCTAGTATACTCACTGTCATCTAAGCCAAAAGATGGATGTAAGAGGGACCTGTTATGCAAGTTAATAAAAACAATTCTGAAATAAAATCGGTTACATACAGTAGTTAAGTTGGGTTGAAAAAGTACATCAACTTTAATGCCTTTAAATGAACTCCAGTGCAAATACACATATCTAAACTCTCTCCTACACCACACATATATATACTCCAATATCGATAATAAGGGCAGATTTATTGTAAAAATGGAGTACTTTTTTATGAGCTTCTTCTTTGCAACTTCTACCAGAACCTACTTATACAGGTCTGAAGCAGTGTAAAATAACAGCAGCAAACCTGGCATTGGCATGGCATAAAATAAAAATGCACCTTGATAAATTTGCCATTTATTTTTATATCGTTTTTACAGCAAATATCATTGTACACAGCATAAAGGCCTCTAACTGAAAATAGCCTTGGATATTATGCTTTTTCAAGAAATCACCTGGCAGGGCTGTGACTAGTGAAATTTTGTCCTGTAATCTAAAGAGGTGGCCTTTTCTATGGAAATAAAATCCCCATTATTTGTCTTTAATGCCCTCTAATATAACTGTAAAGATTAATCATGTTCAGTAGCAAGCACCTTTTCTCTAGAGAAAATAACTCCAGCTTTAACAGTCTACCTTAATGCAGTAGTTTAAAACTTCCATACCAGTTTAGTTGCATGTATCTGCACTCTCTCCTGCTCATTAAAATTCTTTGTATGGACTAACACCCAAAACTGCACTGTATAGTCAAGAAAATGCCTTATCAGGAAGAGGCAAATTTCTGTTTTCATCCCTCAAGTTAATGCCCCTTTTTATGCAAGACAGCGTTTTTCTTCTGAAATATCCACAGAATGTAACATAGTTACATATTATCCACAAAACTCCACATACCCTCCCCAAATAGGATACCCTCAATACACTAGCATTTATTGTATAACTGCGAACATTGTACCTCATTTGCAAGTTTGCTGCCAGTTTTCCAATTGCTCTGGAAAGTGGCTTCATCCTGCATGGAACTTATAGTTTTGCACAGGTTGGTATCATGAGCAAACACAGTACTTTCAATGCCCACTTCAGGGTCATTAATTAAGAAGTTAAAAAACAACAGGCCAAAGACAGACCCCTGTGGTACTCTAGTAACAATATTGGTCCTATTAGAACATGCACTATTTAGTACCACCATTCTTTGTAATATATCCTTCAGCCAGTTCTCTATTCAAGTACAAATATTAGTGTGGTACTATCAAATGCTTTATCAGTCTAAGTTGATCACATCCGCTGCCACCCCTGAGTATTAGTTCCTGCTCACCACTTCATGGAAAGCAATTAAATTAATCTGGCAAGATCTACAGTATAATACAAAACTACTGTATGTTTTTACAAACTCATAGTATTGTGATTTTATGTGGCTTAGACTAAACTAGAATCCACTATGTGACCTTATTTATTATTAGTAAAGTAAATACTTTATAGTAAAATTTAATCGGATTGGAAACAAATTCGATAAAATCCAGCAAAACCTAAATCGTATGATTTTTCAGATTTTTTCCCCAAAAAGCCCCAATTGTTTGCATCTTTGCCCAAAAAGTCTGAAATATTCACATTTTCGGACTAATTCCAGCACAGACCGCAGAAACTTCCAAATAGGATAACCTTGGAAGGTCTGAGATGCTGGATTTTTGGTTTCTGATTTTTTTCATCGTGGAGCTCTAAAGAAGAAGGAAAGGCAACCATGTGAACCATTTCCCATATATTCATTTAGGTTCTCCTAACTGAACCGCTAAACTCTTTTTTATATATTCGCCAGCTCACTGGAGATATAGCCGGTTGGAGCTCCTCTACTTCTATGTAGATTGCGGCCACAATCTTCAAACTGCTTGTCATCACTTCCTCCTAATCCCTGATAGATAATGCACATGCACAGGATCGCATAGTAAGAAATGCACATGCACAGGATCGCATAGTAAGAGAAATGAGTAGTGAAAAAAGGTCAAAGATGGCTGTAGTTCATTTTCTTGGCTGACACTGGAAGATCGTAGCAATTTTACTGAGAGCAGAGCAGCAGTTTTTTTTTCCACTAAAATTCATATTTTATTGTAAAAGACTAAAAATTTTCAAGTTTTTTCCATTCCGACTTTAATAAATAACCCCCAAATTTATGCAAGTATATTATCCCATGGGAGTAATGTTTGTGTTATATCTTGGTGTACTCAAAGCAATATTTGGCAAAACACTATCATTCTTCCTTTGGATATAACAGATATTGCTACATTGTATCCTAACCCTATTTATGTTATTTGAACTTTGAAATTATTTCCCCTAGACTTAAATCCTGAGACTTGATGCATTGTTAAAGATCCAGTGCTCCAATTATTTCTCAATATATAAAATGGAGTCAAAATCAGAGTTCCACATTTTTTCATATGTTATATATTATGTGGAAACTTTAAACTTGAGATATCTGGTACATTAGTTTCCCCACAAATCATCTTTAAAAAGCGTACACATTAAAAACATATGGAAAATGACTAACTATGAACTTCATTAAGCACAAAGTCTGATTCCCTTGATAAGCTAATTATGTACATCTGGGAATAGAAATGCAATTTCTTGCATGAAAATTACCCTAATACTGCATCTTATGCCCACAAAGTGTCTCTGTCTATCCAATGAATCTGTCATATGTTTTAGTTGTGTTTTAAAGCAAAAAGGGGTAAGCTTATTTAATTTCTACAAAAATACTTGTGTTCATAAAGAATAAATAAAAGACATCATGAGCCAAGGATGTGATGTTCTACTCAACTTCATTTATTTATCCCAAGACTACATAGATGGCAGGATATTCAGGATCTTCTGAATATCATAGAAAGACCAAAGGAAAAAAATAATGACCTAGGATGTTACTTTAAAATTATTTATTATTTATTCTTCATCACCGTGTCTACGTGTTCATTCCTAGAAAATATGATGTCTGTACTGAACTGTAATGAGATGTAATGAGATGAGTATAATAAGATTAAAATAATTATTCTTTTTATATCCAAACACCATTTGGTTAGATTTGTGCAATTTAATGTTTAAAGGACTACTTACATGCTCATGCAGAATTATGGTTGCTGCAGGGGAATACTTACACTAGTAAAATCTTTACATATCCCTCTGAATAATATATTAGACAATTTAGGATTTTTTCCTCTATTATGCAGTAATCTGTTAAGACCCAAGCATTCTTGTAATCAAGGAAATATGTTAATATTTTCAATAACCAGCATGTAGAGGAGATTTTAGTTGATATGTCATAACTTGCAAACACTGCATTTCTCCTTATCACTTGCCAGAAAAAAATGTGTTCCTGTGATTACGTTAAATGACAGCCCAATTGCTTCAGTTTGCAAGCTGTCTCCCTACTGAAATAGTAATTTCACTGCCAAAAATATCTGCTTCTCTAGTGCCAGACACACCCCAGTATTTGCTCTTAATGCTGCATCACCTCCAATTCCACCTCTAGAGGAAATCTCAGGTTCTTACCTGCAAAATAATTTACAAGTACAGAAATGCCAACATTAAATGAGTTTCAAAACCTATTACATTTTTGCTCATTTCGAGACATTATTAAAGCCAATGTCTGGATCGCTCTGGTCATCATTCGTAACACGTGACAGAATTCTAAAATATGAAATCATTTCTATTTAGTTAACCAACTCAGCAAAGATAGTTGTGTTTATTTGTATTTCTGTTTTCTTGCAATTTAAACAGTAAAGAAATGTAATATGTAGTTGGTGCCCACACCTATTTCATAAGAGAAATATTTAGCAAGGAATTTTAACACATAGTCAGGACCCAACAATTGTTCCAGTTCTCGGTATCCCCAATGCTTTAAAGTTTAGATGGCAAAACTAATACACATGCACCAGGACAGAGCTTGAGTCCTCTGTAGCTTCAGGAAGTTGAAACCATGATTTTGTGAGCACATACTGTAGTATAACCCCAAGGGGCAGAAGAAGTGTGTTGAACTGCTACATGGATGGAGGAAAATACTTTCTGTATACAAAACTATCCCTGATAAACAGAATGAATGTCTCTCATGGTAAATAACTATTTGTGACCATATTCACAGATAAAAATATACAAAATACTTATTTCTATTAAAGAATGAGAACAAAATATTGTTAGCACACAAAAGGATGTCATTATATTACAAACTCCATTCTGTACATTTTAACAATCAATCTGTCTCACAAATATATAACCTTCATGTAACAGACACACTTATATGCAAAGTTACTTACAGAATGAATTATGTTAAAAAAAAAACTTGGACAGAATATATAATAGTGTAAGTAACTAGTGCATGCTAAGCTAGATTTGAATGACAAAATAGATATTTTTGACAGAAAGAAAGATTTTACAGTACATGATTCATTCTTTCGACAAAATTAAAGTTTTGTTTCACAAAACAGATAAAATAACCATTCTTTGAAGCAATACTGTCTGTCACTTTCCTGAAACAATAAGAACAAAGCTTACTGGCCTGCTTGTGTGGTCATTTTAGTTAAGGGCATTGCTGCTGTTTTGCCATTGTCTTATGATTCCTGTTCCTGTTCCTGTTCCCCTCTTCCTGTCTAAGCTGAGAGGATACATGAAGCAGCCACACCCACCTGCCATGTTGTAATAAATGTATTGTGCATGTCTGACTGCTTTACCTGAACTAACACAGCACAATCATTGAATCTACTAGCAGCCAGTTTGTCACACTTATTATCTTGCAGTCTAACTGTAACATCATTATAATAGGCCTAATATCCCTTCAATGAGTAACTTATACATTGTGAATATGATGTTAGGCTCTAGTGTCTCCTCCTAGCTCTAATCTTGCAACAGTTAGCTTTTAGCACTCTCTTAATAATCTGCTTAGCTATAGAAACACTACTACATAATTGGTTAAGCCACAGATGTGGGACTGATCACATACCTCCCAACTGTCCTGTTTTAGTATAAGGGCACTAAAGGGTGTAAAAGGAGCCTTCTTAATGCTCATTCAGCAAGAGAGATACTGTCTGGGGTCTGACTGCACTGAGCTGTTACTACCCTGCCCTGAGGAGACATGTAACTTTATAAAAGTCCACAGGCTCATACAGTACATCTAATAGACCGCTGGATTGATTATCCATTATACTACAGGATTTGGTGGCTACTGTAACCTCTGCTATAATGTCTTAAAATATATTAGAGATCACAAGGAGTGACCTTTGTGTCTGTCATTTTGATAACATTCTTTAATGGGGCCCATATTTTAATATAAATTACATGTTGAAGTATTTATTCTGAAGATATTGCTTTGCTTTATGAAATTAATTAAACAGGATATTCACAAGCATGTATATATCTCTAATTAAAAATAATAAACTTGAGTGGCCACAGTGACCTTATTGAAAGGGAACCTATCATAAAAAACATTGTTTATCCCTGCCGGAGGTGTGGACTAATAGAGTTAACAGGTTTTTGTTTTATTATTTTAAAATGACCCCTGCAAGAGTTTAGCAGCCCACACTGGGAGGGAGCTTCAGGTGCAGATGGCCATGTTTTGTGACATGCATGCACATAACGAGCAAGTTTCCCAGCTCAGATTTACTAAATTCACGTGAATAATTCAAAGTTCGATTGAATAAAAAAAATTTGAATATTCAAATATGCAAATTAGGCAAATTCGACCGTCGAATATTCAAATTAGAATAATTTGAATATTCAAATAAAATTTTATTCGACTATTCGATGGTCGAATTACTTCCCCTTTAAATTTTTATTCGACCACCTACTTCGCCAGAACCAAGCTGCCGAATTGGGAATCCTTAGTTTTGATCGACTAAAAAAAATCAATCGAATCAATCGATTCGAACGATTTATCGTTCAATCAAATTAGAAGGATTTTACTTCCCTTTTATTCATATGGTCGAATTTCGAATTTATTTTAATTCGATATTCAACCAATGATAAATCTGCCGCTTAGTGTTTCAACATGGCTGCTCACACCAAGAGCTTTCTCCCAGTGTGAGTGGCTTAATGCTCAGTGGGAGCATTTAAAAAGAAAAACAAAAAAAACTATAGTTTCCCCCTACTCCATTAGCCCATCTCTGGTGGGGGGATGCAATTTTTAACAATAGGTGCCCTTTTACTGTACTTTTACAAATATACCAGTTTGAATTTATCGAAGCATTAGTGTAAAATTTTACACTAATGGACTTTCTGGTGTATTGTCAAAATATCACTTTTATAAATAAACCTTCTCTTTCCCATTGTTGTGTGTACATTTTTTTCACAAATATATATTTATAGTTGTGTTTGCCCTTTAAAAAAACGATACTGCAGTTAACCGAATCTCACAAAAAGATATGAAGTATCACCACTCCAGTGCATTTTGAAACTGATGAGTTTACAGTGACAGAGTTTCCGCATTGCAAGCCTCAGTGCATGTTGTTCATATTACACATTATTGTTTCATTGAATATTTCTTCATCTTTTTTCTATTTCCATCTTCTATAGAATCTCTCTAACCACCATTGAAAGGGAACTCAGTATCTCTCAATCATAGAGAGAGAAATGGATCATTCTGCTAGCAGCATGCTATGTGAAGCATGAACAGAGAACTGACTAATTTGTCTTGTGTCTGAATGTAAAGCAGCTTCTATCACCCAGTCTACGGGGCGAAGCTGAGGGATGGGAGCTTTGATAGGTTTATCATGAATTCTCATCTGTTCAACTAAATGAAAACATAAAGTTCCTTAGATATGGATAGGAACCAACCGGAAGTATTATACTTGCTTCAAAGAAGAGTTTTGCTTAGCAATCAGGACCTGAGATGTGCGTGTAGGATATTTTTTTAAATTCTTACAAAAATAGTTTGGTTGCTACCATGGTAGGAATTCAGCCCCTATTTCAATAAGATAGAATTGTCTGACTACTGTTTGTTGTGCCTGTGTAAGGCGCTACATATATACACTTCTAAATCTAATTTTTCATATTTGAGGAACTGAATTGCAAAAAAATAGACAAAATAAAGAGGACTCTCTATGGCAAATAATACAACAAAGTTGTGTAGCTAATCCAAATGATTAATCATTTGCAATATGTGTTAATATATTAGTTACCCAGCACTGGATTATTGGTCAGAACAATTGATGCCCTGCATTTGTGAAAGATTCTTAAAATTGACTGTAAGGTACTAGTAAAGGGTCCATCTGAGAGGCAGCTGTGCCTGTAGGTCCTACCTCACTTGGGACATTGCATAAGTATAACAGGTTTAGTGCAAACAAAAGAATAGTCATCTTCCAGGCCAGGGGTCTGAAAAGGCAGCAAAAAACAAATTGCAAAAAAACAAAAGTAGAATAAGGCAAAATATGTCAGCCTTGACCCTAATCCATGTTCAAGAAAAGAGTGTGTTTTATAATAATTCCATTATTGTGGAGAATTTTTTTTCCGGTTTCATAATCTGGCAACTATCCTTTGCTTGTTTTCAGAACAGTGAAGGGTTTTCACATCCCAACACCCCCTGCAGCCTTGAAAAAGCATAAAATCAGTAATGCCAAAATTAGTTTTGTAATCCTATTTGCATACAGTATCATCTAGCATTTTATATCGCATAAACATTGGCACAGTAACAGTTTCACTTCAGGAGAATCATACACTTTAAATATTGCTTGCTTTTTCTACAATTGAAGGGAAATATGTATTTCATATGTATTTCACTACTAAATAGACAATCATGAAACAACATTTTAGGGCAGCCTCGACACACATGAAAATAGGATCATTTAGCGGTTCCTCTAGATAAACAGATACAGTATACAGCTAAAAAGGATAGCGTTAGAAGAAGAAACAGTTAACTATATTTGTTAATTTTAGTAAGTGTAAGCAAACCAAACACAATATTAATTTCATTAGCTATTATGTAATTTTCAGTAATATCAAATGGGATACATATTGAGCCAAAGGTATTAAAAATAAGCTTTTGCTCTTTATGGATTTGTTTATAATTGCAGTATTTTTACACTAAATGCATAGTAGGCTAGGTGTTAGTTTCCCACATGAAGAGAAGACAAGCCTCAGGGGAAGACATCTTTCTAATGCCAACATTTTTTCACTGCAAAAAGCTCTATTAAATGAATATTTTAAGAGGTTACCAATTAAATGATACATTACAGTCATTAATCATGTGTTTCTTCCCTACCAAGTTAGAGCCAAAAGAAGTTTACCGCTATTTCAGAATAATATTCTAGGTAGACTGGTACGTAAATAATTAATTGGAAAAGTGACAAACAGCCTCATTGAGGCGGGAGGTGCATAATGCATAGAATTAAATATGAAAGTACCTGTAGCTAAAAAAGAAGAAAAATGTGAATAAAAAGAAACTGCTCACAGATAGGAAAATTAGTGATTTACAGGAGATGCAGTATAAGTATCTCACAAGTACTCAAGTCAGAAACCCCACTGTTTATATTCAGAAAAACATATTCACCTTTGGCTTAAAACGTGTGCTTTGGGAGTCGGTATCATTTCATCTCTAAATTTAAGTTTGGAGGATAAGTCTCTTGCTGACAAATGGCCCTTAGCCACATCGCACCATATTTATCTTTATATATGATGAACAAGAACCACCAGCAAGAAAACCAGTACTGAGACTCTGATTGAGTTTCCATAATGCTGACCGCCTACAGATGCAGCCACTTGGATTTAATTGGATGGCATGCTGTGACACAATATTCTGTTAAGTGGGATAAATGGGAAATTTGAGTTTAGTTATTCTGTCAAACTCACAATCCAGTGGCTTCATCTGTATGTCACTTACAGTAAGTCAGGGACAGTGCTACAGATATTCTTTGAAATGTGTTGTCCGCATTAGCCACACCAGGAAATAAGTGCTTTATAAAGTTGTTTACTGTATTATCGTGCTTCTTAAAAGTTTAAATGGTATATATATACTGTATCTTGATAAAAACAGTCTCTTGGTGTGACCCACAACCCACATATATAGTAACCAGTCAATTTACAGGATGCTGAGAATTCCTGAATATCAAAGTCCCAGATATAGTGTGCCACAGACACATTTACAGTACCTAGGTTCAGGACTTGTGCCATGTGTGGCACTGGCACCAAAAACCCATTTTCCACCAGAGTGGAAAACTAAGAAACTAGTGATCATGCTGGAGAAAAACATAATTGATGATGTTGCCCATAGCAACCAATCAGCAATTAGATTTCAACAGTCACCTACAATATAAAAAAAAAGATGTTATTGGATGGGCAACAGCATCAGTAGTGTATTTCCCAGCATGATAAATAGGTCCCTAAACAATATACATTTTGTCACTAAACAATATACATTTTGAGTTTGAGTTTGATTCCTCACCCAAAGAGTTTTTTTGCTGAGCTTTCAAAGTAGCAACTTCCTTTTTTATATATAGCATGCCTTTTGGAAAAAGTAGCATTTCATCAGTGACATAAAGTTTATTGGATGAATAGAAAATATACAATATGCATCATAACTAAATTAGACAGGTGCATACATTAGGGCACCCCAACAGAGATATTACATCAATGCTTAGTTGAGCCTCCTTTTGCAAATGTAACAGCCTCTAGACGCCTCCTATAGTCTTCGATGAGTGTCTGGATTCTGGATTGCATTATTTTTGCCGATTAATCCATACAAAATCTCTCCAGTTCAGTTCAATTTGATGGCTGCCGAGCATGAACAGCCTGCTTCAAATCATCCCATATATTTTTGATGATATTTAAGTCGGGGGACTGTGACGGCCATTACAGAATATTACACTTCTACCTCTGCATAAATGCCTTTGTAGATTTTGAAGTTTGTTTAGGGTCATTGTTATTGGAATATCTGACCCACACGTAACTTCAATTTTGTGACTGATGCTTGTACATTATCCTGAAGAATTTGTTGATATTTGGATGAATTCATCTGACCCAATCTGCAGCAATATGTTCTTTCAGGCCTTTGGATATGATCTTTGGGTTGTCTGTAACCATTCTCACAATCCTCCGCACATGCTACTCCAGCGTCCAGCGTCAAACAGAAGCACACCTTGCAATTGGTCACATTAAATACCTTTTCTTAAGGAGCTAATCCAACCAATTTGGTTTTGCTAATAATCGGTATTGAGCAGTTACATGCATTCAAATGAGCAAAATCACAAGGGTACCCACATTTTTCCACAGCCACTTTTCACATTTGATTGAATTTCATACAACTGAATACTGCTCCACTAAAAATCTTTGTTCAGAAAACACCCTAGTACTGGGAAATGAAACACATACCACTTTTTATCCTTTTTGTTTAAAATACAGTAAATTATTTTGCAGGCTGAAAGGGGTTCCTAAGGCCTTTCATATTATTATGAAATAAAATCCGCTATGCTACAAAGTCTGGTGAGGATATGTAAAATAATTGACAATGAATATCTCAATTAAGACTTAAAACTTCCTCTTCTTCAACCATATTGCCTACCTTTTCAATAGGAAAGACACAAGCAACATAGCCCCAAATATTTTAAATGTTACATACATAAATCTTTAAGAAATATAATTTTAAGGAAATTGTTTTACCAGAAAACTTTGCAATTTTAAGATTGTTTTTAAGATCAGTTTTTGTTGTTTTCTTTAATAAAAGCACCTCCTTACTCTGCTTTGCAACCTTTTCTCTTTCAATTTACCTGTGTAGGAGGCAATTTGATTACATCCTTTTTTTAGACAGCATGGTGAATCCTAGTCCTTTTTCCCTGCTTCTACGCATGGACATAATCTTAAGGGAAAAAAACAATACAGCTTTTAAATTTGCTCTTTCTGGGGAAAAAGCCAAAGACAGTTTATGCAGAACAGCTGCAGAGTAGATGCAGTAATCTGTGAAGAGCAGAGAGGTACATGATTTGGGTAGTTCATTTGGTTTCAGTAGCCATCCTACTAGGAAAAATGCAGACTTATGCAAGCAGGTGATTTCATTACCATCTTTCAGAATCTTATTACAGAAGGTAAAAGAAAATTGCAAATATCTATTCATTGTTTCACGTTATTTCAATGCAGTAAAACATAAAAATGTTTATATTGCGTTCACCTCTTTCCTGGCTGATTCAAACCAATCCACAGGGTTTCAAACTGGCAACATTTATTTCCCCATTCAAAATTCACCCTGGTATCATCAATAACCTTCAGCTAGATTTACCTTAAAGGCACACATCTATTTTTGTTAGAACATATACGACTCTCCTGTATGCTGCTGTGAAATCTAATTGCAGTGTTACATCAGAACTCGCTTGTATTGTTGGATTTTTATAACCGATCATATTTCAAAACCAGTCATTGATGTGGGAGTAATAAAACAGAGAAAGTTCAGAACAACATGCAAAGATACAGCACAAAACAACCCTTCCTTTTTTTTATTTTAATCACTATTTTTTACAGGTTTATGTTACTACATAGAGGTAATCATGCAGCATAGCAGTGTATATTCAAACCTTAAAATGAGAGCTTAGGGATCCCAATGAATCTATATTACTTTACAAATCCATAATCTGATAAATCTGATAAATACTTTCCAGGTTACATAGTTATATAAGTTAAGTTGTGTTGAAAAAAGACCAAGTCCATGAAGTTCAAAATGAAACCCAGTGTCTATACATTCACACACTGACACTAACCCCTCTATACACTCACATAAACTAAATATACACCAATATCTATACTAATTGTAGTGATTTTAGCACAATAGCCTAACCAGGGACCTGTAAAAAATATACAAAATTATATTTTCATCCTTTGAGTAAATGCCCATTTTACGCAAGATTGTAGTGTAGTGATTTAAATCATAATCACTACATAAACTACCCAAATGACCCAAAAGTTTACAAATGCCGTGTATTGCCCCCTTTAACATCAATGACAGCTTGAAGTCTTTTGTGGTAGCTGTCAATGAGGCTCTTTATCTTCTCAGATGGTTAAGATGCCCATTCTTCCTGATAAAAAGCCTCCAGTTCCTGTAAATTCTTGGGCTGTCTTGCATTAACTGCACGTTTGATGTCTCCCCAGAGTGGCGCAATGATATTGAGGTCAGGAGACTGAGATGGCCACTCCAGAACCGTCACTTTATTTTGCTGTAGCCAATGACAGGCCTACTTGGCCTTGTGTTTTGGATCATTGTCATGTTGGAATGTCAAAGTATGTCCCATGCGCAGCTTTCAGGCTGATGAGTGCAAATTTTCCTCCAGAATTTTTTGTATTTCACCTGAAGTTGTTTATGGGGATTTCCTTGCATCCCAAACAATTTTTCTGGCAGTTGAGGCTGAAATTTTAGTCGGTCTACCTGACCATGGTTTGGTTCCAACTGAAACCCTAATTTTCCACTTCTTACTTAGAGTTTAAACACTGCTTATTGGCATTCTCAATTCCTTTGATATTTTCTTATATCCCTTTTCTGTTTTATAGAGTTCAACTACCTTTTTCCACAGATCCATTGACAATTCTTTTGCTTTCCCCATGACTTAGAAACCAAAAAACATCAGTGCAGCACTGGATAAAAGATGCAAGGGTCTGTCAAAAGTCTAGAAAGTCATTGACCTTTTATACACACCTACTAATTACAAGCAAACAGATCAGAGGTGAAGATGGTTACCTTTAATAGCCATTTTAAAACCTTTGTGTGCATGTTATCAGGCCAAATCACCCGGGTATGTAAACGTTTGATCTGGGTCATTTGGGTAGTTTGTGTAGTGATTATAAACACAGTTGTTTGACAGTAAATGGCTTCAGCCAACCACTAACCATGAGTGAAAGAAAAGTTTTTGTGTTATCATCCATGTACTCTAAATAAATTCTGCCAGGGTATGTAAACTTATGAGCACAACTGTACATGACTTTCAATATCCAGATTAACTGACCTGAGTTGTCTGACCTGTGACATATCAGTAGTAATTCAATTACAGATTAAGGTAAATATCTTGACTGTATCTGATTTTTTCAAAATGCCACAATTTGTATTTATCCACCTCTTATGTCAATTTATAACATTAACATGGGTGATTTTTACACAGTTCCATAGTACATTTATGCTGCTGCTTCTTAACCTTCCATGAAAAGGAGGGGCAGGGATCTACTCCATTCAAGATGAGTTACAGAACAACTGTGGCTATTAAATGAAGCTCATCTAAAAAGTCCAACTATAAATTTACATTGTGATGTCTGTACTCACTAGCAGTAACTACTGTATATATATTATAGATTTGGTGAGTCATGTGACATATTATATCACTAAGCAGCAAAAATAATTGATATCACTACGCACTGTTTCTAGGAATATAATAAACAAGAAATGTGTTGTTTCTAAAGAAGCATACCCGCAATAGTGTTCATTTTAACTCATGGGGTACAATTGTGATGCAACTAAGTGCATAGCTACAATTACACTGAAATCCTGAGGGGGGGGAGCTACATCATGGGTAAAAAAACATTGCATCCTAAAATTGCACTTTGCCTACTGCACTGCATTAGTAATTGATCCTTACTTGTTTCCTTTCAAAATTCCATAACCTATGTTCAATATTCTACATAAACTGTATATGTAGGCTGCAAAATGTTTTTTTTTCACTGAACACATATTTTATATCATCTTTCTTCTGTAAAAGTATTTTTAATCCAAACGCTGAGGACAATGTAGGCAGTAATGTTTTTGCGTGGCTAAAGCTACTACATTTCCTCGCTAGAAATCTCTATCATCATATCTAACACATTGCTTTAATGGCTTTGATCCTATGTAACTTCTTCCTGCTGTGCAGTAATTCCTTGGTGTGAGATTTAGGGAAATAGATGAAATTGAAATCTGGGATGCCATGCTGCTCCACGATTTATTGAACTTCTGGCGTGTCATTCAATTTTATTTTCAATAATCATTCCTTCCACCAACATTTGTCTGACACCTAAGTCCGTGCTATTTCATGTAATTTCCTCCATATTCAAATGCAATTGTGTGTTATTAGGCAAAGTGTGACATAGTCACATCCATGGCATTATCTGCATTGCTCTTTAATAATCAAAAGAACAGAAATAAAATGGAACATGAACTACTAAATTATTCATCAATTCTTTGGATGAAATTCATTTTACAGTAGCGCAGACATGAAACATGTTCAGATGTGCATATAAAGCATTGGATATAATACTTTTACTTAAACATACAGTTTGTAGAACAAACTATACCATGTTAAGCTAAAACAGCATACAATATAGGGAATAAAATATTTAGATATAAATTTATCTATCCATAATTTCTGTTATTAAAAATGCATTTGTAGAAACCCAGAAAATATGTTTATATGAATGAACTGAATATGAAGATCTGTTGCTATGTTTCTTCTTGTAACAGTTTCATTGTGTTCCAGAGATTTGTAGTTTAAACAGTAGAAAGAATATTTAATCCCGAGGTACAATACTGTGTATGCCCTACAGATAGAAGGTACTGGGCACCTATCTCAGTGACATGTATTTATTGTTATGTAAGTTTTCATCGTTTTGGTATCCAATCAAGGAGATAAAGCTCCAGGAATCTTTAACAGAATAGTGTCTTTCAGAATGCCTGTCTAAGATCATTACCGAGTCATGTTGCTGCAATATATTGAGATGGATTTAAGATGTCCATATTCATTCTGAAATTATACATTTTAATCAACCTGGCCTTGAGGGTAATGTGATGGACAAACCAGCCAGACACAGATATTGGAATCTCTTAGTTAGAACAGGATTCAAAGTAGAAGAACATGTATAGCTGACGGTTACATTGTCTCAGGAACAGATTGGCAAAATGGGCTGCAAGAATCCCAGTACGATTGACTAGTTTGGTCAATCTGTCATCCCAACAGGTTGTCTATAGCAACCAATCCAATCTTTGCTTTTGTTTTTTAAGTTATAGGTCGCTGTTTAAATCTAATTGCTGATTGGTTGCCATGGGCAATATTTCCAGAAATCTCTCCACATATTTATCTTTTACCATACTGGCTTTGGATTTTACATAGTAACATAGTTAGTTTGTAAAAAAAAGACAAATGTCCATCATGTTCAGCCTTTTATGTCTATTTATATAACCTCCCTAACAGCTACTTGATCAAGAGGACGGCAAAAAAATTAATTCTGAAGCCTCTCTAAAAATGTCTTCATGACTCCAAGATGACAATTCCCTGGATCAACTTGTACTATGAGCTATCATTCATAACCCTGTATTCCCTCACTTGCTAAAAAGCCATCCAATGCTTTCTTAAAACAATCTTTTCTTTTTATTAATTTTATTAATCTTTTTTATTTTATGATTTTTTTGGCCAGTATGACTGATTCAGGGAGAGAATTCCACAGCTTCACTGCTCTCACTGTAAAAAAAAAAACCTCTTATTTAACCGGAACGAGTATCCATGTGTCAGCTAGAAGGACCTACAATAAATAAATAAAGCATTTGAGAGCTTTTTTTTATATGATCCACTTATATATTTATGCACAGTTATCATATCTCCCCTTAAAGGAATTGTTCAGTATAAAAGTAAAAACTGGTTAAACAGATAGGCTGTGCAAAATAAAACATGTTTTCAATATAGTTAGTTAGGCAAAAATGTAATGTATATAGGCTGTGACTGCAAGTCTAACAGAACACTACTTCTTGCTTTTCAGCTCTCTTTTGTTTACACTGACTGGTTACCCTGGTTACCAGGCAGTAACCAATCAATGACTTGAGGGAGGGCCACATGGGTCATAACTGTTGCTTTTGAATCTGAGCTGAATGCTGAGGTTCAATTGCAAACTCACTGAACAGTTATGTCCCATGTGGCCCCCCCTCAAGTCGCTGACTTACTCAGATTTAGAGAGATGAAAAGCAGGATGTTGTGTTGTATTCTGTTATGAGACATCCACTCACTCCAGCTTTTATATATTACATTTTTGGCTAACTAACTATATTGGAAACATTTTTTATTTTGCACAGCCTGTCTATTTACCCAGTTTTTATTTTTACCCTGAACTGTTCCTTTAAGCTGCTCTTCTCCAGTATAAACCACCCAACTTGGTCAGTGTTTATTTATAGCTGAGACTTTCTTTACCTTTTACCAACTTCTTGGCCCCTCCAATTCAATAATGTCCCATTTGAGCACTGAAGACTTCGCTGAAAAATTAGCAAATTTCCAGCGAAATTCGCGAATTGGCGAAAACATTCGCGAAATGAGTCACGCGTCGTTTTTGACACGCGTCGCGTCGTTTCCGTCGCGCCATTTTTGACGCGTGACTCGTTTTTTTTTGGCGAATTTTCGTTTGCGAATTTTTGCTGGTGTTTCACAAATTTATTCGCCAGCGGCGAATCGCGGGAATTCACTGCGAATTCGCCCCTGGTGAATAAATTTGCCCATCACTACTGAAGACCAATATGGCATATTCTAGATGGGACCTTACCAGCACAAATTTGAAGAATGCCCCCTCCTCCCACAAATCTGTGTATTCCTTCTCCATTATGGATTTTCCAAGTATACTCCCATTAAGGCTATATTTGGCTTGGATATTTTTACACCCAGGTGCATGACCATTTTCACTGTTATTTCTGGAGCTACCACTATTATATCAACCACACCCTTAGTAGACACAATTATATTATGTTTGTTTATATCCATTTTATTTAACACATTTTATAATTGTGTAAAATATATGAATGCAAAAGGTTGCTTACAATATAATCAATGGAAACAATTTTTTAAGGTGCAATGTATCACCAAATTGGAAGAAGCATGGAGGGATACCTCCACACTGTACTGTAATGGTGGCCATACAAAGAGAGATGCGGCAGGATTTTTAGTCTGTCCAATTGACTTTCGGCCAGATATCGATCGGGGTAGCCCGTCAGAGGGCCCCATACATGGGCCACCTTTAGTTCTCACGAAAACCTTGCAAAACCAGCGACCACTCAGCAAGTTAAATCTCACCACTCTTGTTGGCAAGTACATGAACCTAGTTCAATCCTGAAACCGCAAAGGTTAATTATCACTAAGTTAACTGTAGTCTATGAATAAACAGGAAAACTACAAGTTTCTTTCACACATAATCATTTATGAAGCAGCATGAAAAATGAAAAACTGGATCATGTAAGGGATTTTATAAACCTTTCATTGTTATGAATATCAATGCCCCTCTAAATGTCTCTCAAAAAGCAGTTCAAGTCTCATTTGTTGTTTATTGCTTTCAGTAATTTAATTAAAATGCACTAATGGAATTCATTGTATCTTTTGTATACAGCTGGCTATTTAGCACATACTTACATTTGTTAATGAAAGAGAAGGTCTTCAGTTTAACTTGACAAAAATAAATATGCTGTAATACACTACTTCTTCATTCATCTACAAGTAAATTTAAGATAGCAAGGCCGATTATAGAGGGTTAAAAGAAAAGTGTTTTTTTTTTTTAAACCTTAATAAATAGCTGCAAGAACAATATATATAACAGGAAGGGCTGTTTAAATTATGTACAGATAAAAGTAAATTTGGTCACAAATGATAAGGAAAACCCTATTATCTCAGGAGTGGCATAAAGTCCACATTTTACCCTGATCTTTGACAGGCCTAAATATGGTTCTGTGTATGAACTCATATGAAAATAGATACAATCATTTAAAAGTAAAGTGAATATGTCCCATAGTGTAATATAGATTTGCTGGTGGAGTGATGAGTACATCATTAAAGCATACTCTTTCTGTACCTATTTATAATATTAAAGGCAGGCTACCCTTTTCCATGAATCTGATAACATCCTTAGCACTGTTGTCAGGAATTGGGAGTGTGTAATTCCCTATTGAGCCACCAGGAGCTCTTTGTCATGATGTTGCTTGATTTTCCTCAATGTGTATCTCTGAGCCTGTGACAACAGGGAATTAATTGCACCCTTTTGTGGTAAAAACTTGGTGACAATGCAGATGGGTTGAACTTCTAAATTGAGGAGTTTTACAAACAGTGGATGGGGAAACTTGAATGTCAAACAAAATAGAGGTATAGGATCTGTTGTGCAGAAAGCTGTTATATAAAGAGCTCTGAATTACGTGAAGGCTACTGTATCTCTCATAGAATCCATTTTAATTAAATAATTCAAAATTTTACAACTCATTTCTTGTTTCTCTATGATAATAAATCAGTACTAAGATATAATTCATTTAATTTATAATTAGAGGCAAAACAAGCCTTAGTTTATTTAATTATTTTTTGCATATTAAAGTCAGAATGCCAAAAACTACAAATTTTAGTGGGAAAAAACCAAAAAATTTTCAGAATTTATTATTCCCCCTAGGATAGAAAAATTCTGAATACAAAAATCTGGCACCTTTTTTTCCACACAAGAAATTTTCGGAAAAATTGTATTGATAAATACAGGGAAAAAACCTGTGCGGATTTGGTAAGAGTAGTTTTCAGAAAATACTCGGATATTTTCAGATTTTGATGATTAACCCCCTTAAAGTATGGGATATCCAAATTATAGAAAGACCCCCCAGGTCCCAATATTTTCTGGATAACAGGTCCCATACCTACTGGATAAATGTGCTATAAACAAAGTGAAGCCAAAGCAAATCTTAAAAGGGGACTTAAAGTATGCTAAAATAATGTTATGTTATAATATTCCCTAAGATTAATGGGCAGATTTATCAACGGTCAAATTTTGAATAGCAAAAACTTCGAATTCAAAAAGACCAACCGAAATTAATTGAAGTTTTTTTGATGTAATACTGAAAATTTGTCTTACCTGAAATTTTCTTTTTCTTTAGTCCGGAAGGCAGCACA
>CM044441.1:54621902-54638222 GCA_024363595.1 Xenopus borealis | reverse complement strand
AGTGTTGTTCAACGGTGAAACCACCATGCTTGTTTAAAACATTGCTATGTGTTAAAAAAATATATATATATATATATATGTGTGTGTTCATTTATAATGTCCCCTTAAGGTCTTTTTTTGTTGAATAAATTAAATATCAAAACACTATTACATTCAACGTATATAACTCTGTTCAAAGTCCATGTTATATCTCATTATATTCATCTTTCTCTCACCTAGATTGGGGGACACAGGCACCATGGGGATGAAGATCCTGCAGCTCGGAGAATGGACACTAAGAGTTAAAAAGATGACTCCTCCTCCAGCTCTGGGCTTCATCCCCTGCCTCCTCCTACTTGCTACCAGTTTCTTTTAGTGTCCTCAGAAGAGAAGACGGACATTACAGTGGCTGGAGCAAATGACCTAACTACGGTAGGGGTCAGGCCACAAGGGGTCAGTGCTACGGCTATCCAGTACCCCTCAGCCAGATTTACTTGACTGCCATCAGCCTTACTGCTCTCCGGAGCCTGCAGGCTTAGCTCCACGTTCCCCCTCAGGCTGCTGTTACCGCTCCACGGAGGTCTGCACCAGTCTTGTCAGGGGAGGGTTAGTTCCTGGATATGGCAGTTCTTTCTGGCTGTACAGGTAAATCCTTTTACCTTTCCCACCCTTTTTTGTCATTCTCAGCGCCGCTATCTCTTGCGTTCCATGCTAGAACGCAACGCTGCGCAGCTTCGCGCGCACTTGGAAGAATGGCGCCAATTCTAGCGCCGGACTTCCTCCCCTCGCCGACACCTCCCTCTTTCGGCTGCGCACTTCCTCCTCTGTCGGCAGCATCGATCCCAGCCGCGCTCTCTTCACGGAACACGCATATCAGGTTAGTTCTGCTATGGCGGAAGGACCTGGTTCCCTTGTTAGGCATGCTTCTAACTCATGTTTCTCGCTCTCCCTGCAGACTGCGCTCTCCCAGGGAACCGCGCCCCTTTTTTCCCCTGCTTCCTCCTGGCTCAACCATGTCAGAAACCGCAGAGGAGGTAGTTTCTGAAAAACTCTCAGCTACTGCACGCAAAACACCCAGGGTGTCTTACCTGGCTTGTGCAGGGTGCAAGAAAAAATTCTTAGCCGCCTCAGCTGAGGCAGTGTGCGCAGCATGTAGACCCACATTACCTACCCACAGTGCCCCCCCCCCTGAGCCTGCTCCCAGCACACTCAGTAATACAGCGGCACCCCAGGATTCCCAAGCTGACCTTATGCGTGCCCTTACGCTGTCACTGGCAGGCCTTCAAAACTTGGCCCGCATCCCAGAAACTCTGGACAAAGTTCTTCTACACCTATCTAACCCTGTGCACACACAAGATAGACGTCCAGTTTCCTCAAAGCGCCCACCAGACTCCCCCCCGGGACCCAGATGTGGTGCGAATAGCTCCTCTGATGAGGAAGGGCAGGTCCTCACAGACTATGATTCAGAACAAGATGTTGAGCCTGACCTCGACACCCCCAGAACTCAGGGGGAGGTGGAGGGGTTAATACAGGCTGTCCTAAAGACACTTAACATTGAGGATGTAGCATCCACTTCAGCCGAGGCTGGCAAAAACATTTTTAAGAGACAAAAGAAGACCTCTTATGTCTTTCCGGCATATGAACAGTTAGATGAGATAGTAAAATCTCAATGGAAGACCCCAGACCATAGACTTCAATTATCAAGACGCTTTACTCAGTCCTACCCTTTTCCTCAGGAATGTATGGACTTATGGTCCTCTCCCCCTACGGTTGACCCCCCAGTCTCTAGACTATCCAGGACCACCACCATTCCCGTAGCGGATGCAGCATCCTTCAAGGACCCTATCGATAAAAGACTAGAGGGTTTTTGCAAATCAATATTTACCACCTCAGGAACAGCTCTCCGTCCGATGTTCGCCGTCGCCTGGGTGGCAAAAGCAATGGAGGTATGGGTGGAGCAAGTGGCACAGTTATTAGGATCGGAGGATCCTACAACAGATCTCCTACTTTCACAGATAGCGGATGCTACAGCCTATATGGGAGATGCAGCACTTGACGCGGCCAAGTTAATGGCCAAGACGTCAGCTCTATCAGTAGCGGCTCGCCGTTTTCTATGGCTCAAGACTTGGTCGGCGGACTTTACTTCGAAGAAATCCTTAGTGAACCTTCCCTTCCAAGGAAAACAACTATTCGGTACCGAGCTGGACAAAATAATATCCCAGGCCACAGGGGGCAAGAGCACCCTCCTACCTCAGAGTAAGCCCAAGAAACCTACCTTCAGGAGGCGCCCCTTTTTTCGCCCCTTTCGACAAGGACAGAGGGCGAAATCACAGGCCGATAAGACCAACACGAGTTTTCGACCAAGATATCACAATAAGAGAGAGTCTACCTGGTCCTCTTCCAAGACATCCACCAAACCCTCACAAGACAAACCCTCCTCCGCCTGAAGGTGTGCCCACCCCTGGAGGGGCTCTTCTAGGCGGACGCTTACAGGCCTTCCAGGAGGTGTGGAAAGATCGGGTCAGAGACCACTGGGTCCTTCAAGTAGTATCGAAGGGATACCTAATAGACTTTACTCAGCATCCTCCAACCAGATTTTTCGTGTCCCGGGTTCCAATGGAAGGTCAAAAAAGGCAAGCCTTTCTAAGAATTGTGCTAGAATTAGCAGACGCAGGGGTCATTCGGCCGGTTCCACAGGCGGACAAAGGAAGGGGTTTTTATTCCAATTTATTCATGGTCCCCAAGAAGGACGGCTCCTACAGGCCTGTACTCGACCTAAAAGCTGTGAACAAGTTTGTAAAAACTTACCATTTCAAGATGGAATCCATACAATCCGTCCTGCTATCCATGGAAACAGACGAATTCATGTCGGTCATCGACATAAAAGACGCCTACCTCCATGTACCCATTCATCCGGCCCATCACAAATTCCTGAGATTTTTTGTAGCAGGCAGTCACTGGCAATTCGTAGCCTTACCCTTCGGTCTGTCTTCAGCACCACGGATCTTCACAAAGATCATGGCAGCGGCATTAACAAGCCTCAGACTCCAGGGTATCAGAGTAATCCCTTATCTGGACGATCTCCTAGTAAAGGCCCAGTCACTGAACCTCGCGATCAGCCACACTGCTCAGGTCATACAGCTACTCTCTCAGTTAGGTTGGACAATCAACTACAAGAAGTCAGCTCTGTTACCGGCGCAGAGAAGAGAATACCTCGGGGTCATTCTCGATTCCAAATTAGAGAGAGCCTTTCTGCCTCAAACGAAGGTCAACACCCTTCAGAACAGGATCAGGAACATCATTTCATCCAACAAAGTTCCACTTCGCATAGCCATGCAGGTGCTGGGCACAATGGTCGCTACATTTCCGACAGTATCCTACGCTCAGCTCCACACCAGACCTCTCCAACAGCTCATATTACGGCACCAGAGGAAGAATCTGCAGAACCTGGACAGGCAGATCTTGGTTCCGGAACTAGTCAAATCCTCCCTGAAATGGTGGCTGCATCCTCAACAGCTGATAAAGGGCAAGGCCTTCCCGAACCACAGTTGGGCGATTCTGACTACAGATGCCAGCCTACGAGGATGGGGAGCGGTCCTAGACAAAGACACAGTTCAGGGTCTCTGGAGTCCATCAGAGAAGCTACTCCCCATCAATCTCCTAGAGCTCCGAGCAGTAAGGTATTCCCTCCAACACTGGACAACTCAGTTACGAGGAAAAGCAGTCAGAGTGCAATCCGACAACGTGACGACAGTAGCCTACATAAATCATCAGGGAGGCACAAAAAGTCAGGCAGCCTTAGCAGAAGCAAAGTTCATTCTGAACTGGGCAGAAGAGCATGTCCCAGCAATATCGGCAGTTTACCTGCCAGGAATAGACAATTGGAAGGCAGATTACCTCAGCAGAGAGACAATAGATCAAGGGGAGTGGAGCCTACACCAAGAGAGCTTCCAGTTAATAGTGGACAGGTGGGGTCTACCAGACGTAGACCTAATGGCGTCTCGTTACAATCACAAAGTACCAAGGTTTGTAGCCAGAAGCATCGACCCTCAGGCCTGGGCGGTCGACGCCCTTGTAATCCAGTGGAAGTTTTCTCTAGCTTACGCATTCCCGCCCTTGGCTCTCATACCAAGAATACTCAAAAAGATCAAGAGAGAAGGGACTCTAACTATCCTGGTAGCTCCCTACTGGCCGCAAAGGCCTTGGTTCGCGGAAATAGTACAGATGGCAGTGGACTCACCACTACACCTCCCCTTAAGAGAGGATCTCCTCACTCAGGGACCGATTGCCCACCCGAATTTACATCTATGGGCTTTAACGGCATGGCTCTTGAGGCCCTAGTTCTGGAGGCTGCAGGAGCCCCTAGGGAAGCAATACCCACTATGCTACGTGCCCGTAAGCAGGTCTCTGCAAGAATATACCACAGAGTTTGGAAATCCTTCATTTTATGGTGTGAGTCGAGGAAAACGGATCCAAGAAGGGCGGAGGACAGACACATTCTATCTTTCCTCCAGGAGGGTCTCTCAAAGGGACTAGCCCTAAGTTCTCTAAAGGTCCAGGTCTCAGCACTTTCTATCCTTTTTCAACGGAAGATAGCTCAGGTTGACAACATCAGAACCTTTTTACAGGGGGCCACTAGACTGGCACCCCCTTACAGATATCCAGTCCCCCCATGGGACCTAAACCTTGTTCTATCAGTTCTACAAGGGGAACCCTTTGAACCACTAGACACAATCCCGCTACTCACGCTGTCAGAGAAGGTGGTATTCCTATTGGCTATCACATCAGCCCGAAGAGTGTCAGAACTAGCAGCGCTATCATGTAGGTCTCCATTCATGATATTCCACTGTGACAAGGTAGTCTTGAGACCTACACCAGACTTTTTACCTAAGGTAGTGTCGGAGTTTCACCTAAACCAGGACATAGTTGTCCCATCGCTCTGTCCCGAACCCAAGAACACACAAGAGAGGCTCTTAAACAAGTTGGATGTAGTTCGAGCACTCAGAGCGTACCTAAGGGCGACAAAAGATATTAGAAAGTCTGATTCCTTGTTTGTTCACACGGAGGGGAAAAGGAAAGGAACGAAGGTCAGCAAGTCGATCATTGCAAAGTGGATTCGCTCTACAATCGGCAGGGCATATGCGGTAAGGAAGAAGCCTACCCCATTCAAGATCAAGGCACACTCTACTCGTTCAGTGAGTACATCATGGGCAGTTCGCCACCAGGCTTCGGCAGAACAGGTCTGTCGGGCCGCCACCTGGTCTTCCCCACACACCTTCACGCGCTTCTACAAGCTGCACACCCAAGCCTCGGCCGAGGCTAGTTTTGGGAGGAAGGTTTTACAAGCCGTTTGCACGTGAAACTCTAGGGGTACAGGTCCCGCCCTCAGGGGTTGCTTTGGGACATCCCCATGGTGCCTGTGTCCCCCAATCTAGGTGAGAGAAAGGAAGATTTTTGTACTTACCGTTAAATCCTTTTCTCTCATCCTACATTGGGGGACACAGGCCTTCCCTCCCTGTTATGTTCAATTCAGACCCAAGGGTCTTCGAGTTCTCCCCGTTGGGAGGAGTTTTTCTGTTTTTAAAAGTTAGTTTCTTCACTAATTTTTTGGGTGGGAGACTCCTTTTCGGTTTTTGGGTTTTGGTTGAGTTGCTTCTTCTTCGGCCAGAAACTGGTAGCAAGTAGGAGGAGGCAGGGGATGAAGCCCAGAGCTGGAGGAGGAGTCATCTTTTTAACTCTTAGTGTCCATTCTCCGAGCTGCAGGATCTTCATCCCCATGGTGCCTGTGTCCCCCAATGTAGGATGAGAGAAAAGGATTTAACGGTAAGTACAAAAATCTTCCTTTTTACATAAGGAACATTATTTTACAGTGGGCTTATATGTAGGGCAGTAAAACAACAAATTAGCCTGAGCGCAATATCTCTAGTGAAGTTGAACTTGGCAGAATTGAACGCTAGTGCATCTTTGGTTTGATTTGCTCGCTCTGCCGAAGTAACGCTAGCGAAAATTCTCCAGTGTTCATCGCCGGGGACAAACCTCGCAACAAAATTTGCATTGTCTGAGCTAATTTTCGCCTGGCAAAGTTTTGTAATGGCTGCAAAGCCTTCGCTGGCAAATTTTCGCCCTTTAGTAAATTTGCCCCACTGTGTGAAAGATTGAGTTGTATGGGGAAAAGGTCTTTTTGTTGGAAAGTTGCATATTATTTATTTAGGAATATATTCCTAAAAAGGTGGGATTTCCTGTCAATTGCATGTTATTTATTAAGCAATATATTTATATTTATTTATAAATATATATATATTTATTATATTCATCTTAAGAAAATACTGTTGGATTGGTGGAGCAGATATTGCTTTTTTATACATAGAAATTGTCCACATTGTTAAAAACTGTTTATAAGGCAATGCCCTTCTTTTGAATAATAAATGGCATTCATTGTTGAGCTGATTAAGGCACTCTGTAAGCAAACATGGAAACTGCTTATTCATTCCCTTACTCTACTAGATTTATTGATTTATAATTTTTATTGATTTAGTGGTGACCTTACAGGTCCCTGAACAGTCAGTTTTTTAAATTGTATTTAAGAGTATATTTGGTATGCATTATTCTGTTATGTAGTAAAACTTTCTGAACTGAATTTTCTGCATACATTATGTATGTTGTGCCTCCATGACCGGTTCATATAAGTTGTGTGTTTTTCAATATTTTTTGTGCTTAAGAAGCTCATATTCACTAAAAACACTCTCCACACTTTTAATGCAACCCATAAATAGTTCACATTTTGGAGGAGTACTATTAATAAACAGCTAATTCATTTAATTCATCTTAACTTCATAACAAGTTACTCAACGCAATTCATCCAGTCCAAAAGATGTTTTGACAGTTAGTCACTGTTCATAATGACAAAATACAATATATGACAAAATAAAATCATGATGAAATGACTGCAGGGCTGAGCTATAAGTACACACGTAGGGGCAAATTCACTAAAGCGCGGATATGTGCTAGTGTTGCCTTCACCCACACTTCGCCAGGCGAATTTTCACCAGCACTACGCAAATTCAATAAGATGCGAATTTGCGCTCACGGCATCAAAAGTTAGTGAAGTAACTATGTAACTAAGTAGCGCTGCCGTTACTTCACCAGGCAAAGCGCATTTATGCTAGTGATGCCTAATTTGCATACAGCGCGAACTTAAGCGTTTAAGTTATGTTACAGCCCCTACATTACACTACACAACCTTTAATAAATAAAATAAAGTTGTCCTATTGCCCTAAACATGTGCCCCCTGTATAGTTGAGTTGCCATACATTAGGAAATGTAGGGGGGAACACCCAAAAAAAATTTGCTCTTTTTCAGACTATCCCCCTACAAAAGGTAAGACGCCTGTGTTTTTTGGGACTTAGAAAAAATTTCACGTTTCTTTTTCAAACTCCTATCTATTGTATTGAACTTCTCCAGGTCTGACCTGGCGAAGTAACATCTAGTATAAGAGGTAATGTTCATAAAAATTTTCATCTTAGTGAATTAGCGTAGTTACGTCCCTTCGTCAGTGCGCAACTTCACTTGGCGTAAGGGTGCGAAGTTGCGCAAGTCGGTGTCCTTCGCTAGTGAATTTTCATCAGGGACACTGTTAGTGAATCAGCGAAGTTGCAAATTGACGTCACACTGGCGAATTAGCGCTAGCGTTAGATGCTTCGCGCTTTAGTGAAGTTGCCCCATAGAGAGAACACTGGTTAGTTAAAAGCCCTTTAAGCACAACACATAATTACCATAGAAGTATATTCTTTATTTTCTATTTCTTTATAATTTTTTTGTCCCTAAAAACAGTTTTATGCAACAACTATTCTCCAATGCATATTTGCTTGGTGAAGGGAGTATGAGGCCAAGCATCTCTCTTATCCTTTGAAAACAATTAATCCTTTGAATGTTCAAAAAGTGGTAAAAATCATAATTCACTCATGATAAGCATAAAATAAATGGCACTGCTTTTACTTCTAAATTTAAATTAGTGCTGTGAGCTTAGAACAGGCTTTTAAGAGTTTCATTCATCAACATTGTCTTTTTTCAGTCATACTACTACTTTATGGATGAAGCACTGTCCATTTTGCAACATCTATTACTTGTGAAAAATGGCTCTCCTGAAAAACTCTCTTCACTCCAGTTATCTGCCAGATGGCCTGGGACTAAATCATCTACAAAGCACATTGATTTCCTGAATATATACTGCATATCTAATTTTGAATAATGAATGACACTTAAGTCATTGAGGAGTCTATATGAAGTTATCTTGCAAATCTCAGATTTGTCAGATATTGGCATGTATATGTTTGCCACTTAATAGTTAATGTGTAGGTAGAACTCTGCTATGATCAAAAACATACTGACATTAATTTAAGATATAGACCTGTTGGGCATTTTCAGTTATAGTCAACTTTCTTTATAGACACTAATTTGTAGCTTCTATACAACAGCTTTCAACAAAACTTGATTGTGTTTTACCTAGGTATAATATTATTAATTATTTGATTTATGTAGGTATTCCAGGGTTCCGTTCTGATATTACATTGATGTAATGCTAGTTTGGGGGCATGCTGCTGCCAATGTTGTCATAAATATTATGTGGGACTTCACTGAAGTGGTTTTACATTTTCCAAATAAAGCGATGGAAACACCTAAATATATTTCCAAGGAGATATATGCCTTGGTTTTATTTGCAGTAGGGTTTTCAATTCACATAACATAGGTAAATTATGTAAAATTCATCCATATGATGCAAGAACAAACAAAACAAACAAATTTTACACATAATAGCTATTTCTTTTAGTAAAACATCAATTTACATAGCTGGTAAGCACTGCATCTCCTTTGGCTAGTATTGTCACAACAGCTCCTTAGATAATCATAAAAATACTTTTTTCACTAAACTGGAATGTTTTGTCAATTCAGGGAACTTAATGACTTCATGTGCCATTTCCATTCTTAAATTAGCTTAGTGGGGGGGTAGCCATGATAAACTTACATGAAGTAGATTAAGTTGTTCCTAATGTGATTTATTATAATGCTGATTTAATATATTCCATGGTTAATCTGTGTTTTGGTATGTATACTTAATACCATAAGAAAAAGGTTCCAAAACAAGAGACTTAACCCCCTGGGGGATCCAAACCGATAGTTGAATACAAAATGAAAAAAAATCCAAAGTGCTCTGCAGGGAAATGATCATACTTTCAAAAGGCACGGGGGAGCCCCCCACCTTACTTGCCAGAACTCAAGCAGATTTGTTTGTTTCCCTGTAGAGCAGCCGGCAACTGTGTAGATTTGTATCCACAGATCCAGTGCTGTATTGGCTTCTATGGAAGCTATTATTTGACTTGTGCTGTTTTGATCGTTTATGACAATCCCTAAGCTTAATCTCCCAATTGATGCCCAGACCACACTGAGCGTGTGCACAGTCTTGGTATTGCAAAGATTTTTTTTAATTGGGCTTCTGGTGCAGTCAGTTTATGTTTATATTTAGTATACAAAATGCAGCATTTCTAACATTTATTCTGTTTTAGACTTTAAGTCTCTCCTTTGATTTCAAGTTATATCGCTGGCCAAAATGTGATTTTTATTTTGTTTTACTCATTTTGAAGATTTACAAAATTATTTCTCCTTTTATTTTATTTAGCAGACCCGGACTGGCAATCCATGGATTCTGGCAAATGCCATAGATATCTGTATTTATTGGGCCTAGTGGGGTTGTTTGGGTGGTTGGGCACTTAAAAAGCAAGGGCCTATTTTGAAGTCCAATCTGGACCTGGTTTTCAGTGCATGTTGGTGAGTAGTTGGAAAAGACTCTTGCTTATTATTAGGGAAGATTCACTCTTTGGCAGATGTTTGCATGTTGTGTGAACACGCACACAACATGCAGTTGACATTTGGACTGAATTACAATTCTTCTTTAATTTCCTTCAGATGAAAATGTGGAAAATGTGAACAATGGTTCTTCAAGTTCAGCTTCTATGGCATATTGTTTTCTATTTTTGATAATAATTCTTAGCAATATTGAAATAATTTCTACTTCACACTCTGATCTTCATTAAACAAGACAATATAAGTTGTGATAATTAGTATTTTAAGTGTTTACATAGCAGACTGAACATGTACGCATGGTTCAGTAACCTGTTTAATCATGAAAATGTTCATGGTTTCTCACTAATTTTGTTTCCCTGTTCCACAGGTTTTTACTCTTCATCAAATTACACAGATCACTCCCAACTTCAGCATTCTTTCCAAGGCTGCATGCAACTTATCCATGTGGATGACCAGCTGGTTGACCTTCATGCTGTAGAACAAGGAAAGCACGGAAGCTTTGCGAACATCAGTATTGACATGTGTGCCATCATTGACAGGTAGGAAATGGGCAATAAATTACTAGTTATCTTATTTATTATCCTGCCAACAGAGCACTGTTTGTTGTGATTATAAAGAATCTAGTATTGGTTATAAAACGTGTAGCACTTGAAAGAATGGTGGAAGTTTTTACTCCTGGTTAAATGTGTAGCGCAATTTAAATCTATACATTTTAAAAGACAAAAAAGCACATGTTCAGAAGAGCATACTGATAAATCTCCTTGACCTGTGATTTCAATTTACTTAAGTGTTTTTAATGGTTTGTCCTTAGTATGAATATATTGATTAGCTTCATTTATGTTTCTAGTGCATCTCACAGCCAAATTGCCTGAAGGTGAATGTTAACAAACTGGGATAACATAAGTACATATTTTTCTGAAGCAAATGTGAGGTAATTGGTCAATGCTATATATATAGCTTACATTCTAACATGTATTTTATGTAATTGCAGCAAATCCATGTAAAGTGCACACAGAGCATGCCCATATTTTATACAAAGTCTATTCCACATGCCTTGATAAAGCAGGTGGAAAGAAAATTGATTGGTCTTCTCCAGCTCTTGGCAGAGGCTTTCAGTAACGAGCTGCTTGTTTTTGCAGACAATTAAGGAAATACTCTCATGTTAGGAATGATTGAATCCCACTCTAAGTGAGGTAGCATTGCCCTTTTCCTCATACATTTGCTCTTAAATTTGCACCCCAGTATTAATCAGGAGGCAGTCAAACAATACTCTTTCTAAGAAGACATTATATTTTCCAACTGCTTCACTAACTGCCTAAGAAACAACTTGAGATTATTCCTGAACAGATGTAGCCACCTAATCTGGGAGCCAAAGGAAGGCAATGGCATTTTGTGCTGCAGGAAATAAAGCAGCAGGAAACCAAAAAGCTAATATTTTGCTACACCAACCACCTGCAGCTTTCACCTTCCCTGAAGCAGGGAAATTCACCATTTTTTCTATTCTTTTTTTTGTGAAGGTCAAATTGTCTAGCTCTATAACTGTGAACAGGATGAGTAATTTAGATGCTAATAAGAGTGATATCTGGTCCTTCCCATACTGAGGGCAATAATGGATTCACAAACCATGCCAAACATATGTTTTCTTGTATTTGTTAATAAGAATGAGTGTCCACAAATAAGCTTATTTTAGATAGAATAACAGAAATGTGGATAGAAAGATAAACAGTTAGTTATACAGAATAAGTGGAAAAGCATTAAGGAGTGTGCCCCTTACTGCTCATTCAGGCAGAACTTCTTCCCCAGCCTGGCTCCTTGCTCCAGATGCAACATTCCATCTCAGTGCCAACCACAGTGTCAAGGGCAGGCAAATAGACCCCCCTTCCCAGCCCTCATTGGGGCAGCTGCAGGCCCCAATATTCAAAACAGAGCACAGAGAACTGCGACATTTCTGCAACAGAGTAAGGCAAAGTGCAAATAAACTGTACATTGTGCAAGTTTTTGCACTTTACACAATGCCTTGAAAATGACCCCTAATGTTTTTTGGAGCGCAAACGTTTTTCATCTTCGAATACACTTTATAGTAGGTGCCTATTGCTACCAATAACTATGAAAGTAAAGGTGATGAAATGTTCCATCAACTCTCATAGTTTTGTTTTCTTCCCTTTCACCTTGTTCCTCTGAATCTCTATAAATCATTGTAACTCATGCCAGCCCCTCCTTAATGCTAGTAAAGGTATGGGACCCATTATCCAGAAACCTGTTATCCAGAAAGCTCCAAATTACTAAAATAGCCTTAATTATAATCAAATAACTACATTTTAAAAAAACAATTTACTTTTCATCTCTGTAATAATAATGAAACAGTACTTTGTACTTGACCCCATCTACAATAAAATTCATTCTTACTGGGGCCAAAATAATTTGATTGGTTTGTTTTAATATTTACATTTTAAGTAGACTTAAGGTATGGCGGTCCAAATTATTTCTGGTATGGTAGTAGTGGGTGAGACTGATGCAGCCAAGAGACCAATTCCTCTAGTAGTAGTAGGGATAAGAACAGTGTTTACGTAGGTAGAAAGGGTATGACCCCTCTGACTTGGTACATGTTGGTGCTAATGGCAGAACTTCAAGCTACAGTATGCCGAACATTTGAAAATGTGAGCTAAAGAATCTGGGATATAAGATAAAGGAAAGACCTTCCACGGTAATTACATTGAACCTGTAGCTGTATAACATTTGAAAAGCAATGAGAGCTTTATAATAGGATACATTTTATTCTATAGATCTCCCTAGGGTAATCTAGTGGCCTTCTGTGATTGGGAGAATAGAAATCTAAACCTCGGGGTTGTAATGGCATAATTAGGGGGAATTATAACTTTTTATAAATAAATTAGAAGGCATAATAGACAAATAGCAGTGGCTTTTCACACAGAATTTAACAAAGAATTTTCACACTAAGGGCTCCTACACACGGGCGTTTTTGACCTGCGCTCCCCTGCGTTGCGTTTGGCTGCGTTCAGCCGCAGGGGAGCGCAGGTCTAGATGCACCTCATTTTGTTCAATGAGGTTGTACCCACAAGACGCGTGTAAGCGCCAAACGCAGATTCAGACGCAACATGCTGCATTTTTCCTGCGTTCAGCGCTCCCATGCGTTCGTGTGAGTAAAGCCCCATTGAAAATAATTGAGTGCGTCTATACCTGCGCTCCCCTGCGTTTGAACGCAGCAAACCGCAACGCAGGAGAGCGCAGGTAAAAACGCCCATGTGTAGGAGCCCTAAGACAGAGAGAGAGGCAAGGTCATCAAATGTGATTTTTTTTTTTTTTTTTATTTGGGGTCCGGGATACTGGGCAACCATTTGTCCTACATAAACTTAAATTAAGTAGAAAACATTGACTTTCTGACTTATTTATTTAATAGAGAGGGACTAGATTTGCTGCTGAGATACATGTTGGAGAACATATTAGTAAAATCAGTTAAGCTACTGAAGTATCTGTGCCCAAGTGCTGATTCAGAGCTTGTCATCTTTAATATACATAATTCCCAAATTGTTGTACAGGTTTTTGCTTGCCAGAAACACTGTGTCATTTGGGGCTGAGATCTTTTTAATGTGCCCTGTTCAGTTTCCTGTGCAAACATCTATGTTGTTCTAATTATAAATGTTATGACATCATACTATTATTTTGTGTCACACCTGTTAACAATTCACTTTTAGAGTCGTCTGATCAAACCTAGACCTAAGGTGATATCCATGGATATAAAGTATGCCTGCCATCTTGTGGATGATTGGAGATCAGACACGTTTCTAGCAAGAACATGTGAGCCTGAAGCTTTGATAAGCCATAGATGTTATAACTGCCATTGTAGTATACTGTAACAATATATAGACATAGTATAGTGCAAAAAATCATGGCAGAAGATTCAGAAAATATTTATATAAATAATTATACTCTTCTACAATTGTGGCTGGAATCAGAGTAAGAGACTCTTCGTAATGGCATGGGGTGCTGAAGAGATTCCTTCTACAAGTTCTGAACCTATATTCCTCCTGCAAATACTTTATATAATCTAACTCCCTAATGAGCAACTGATGTGTAAATGATCAATTAACCACTGAATCATAAGCTATACCAAGAAGTTAGCTGTGAGGCAGGAAAACTATTTTCTCTTTCAGGCTCTTTTCTTAATTGCCTTTTCCGCTTCAGCAATATACACATTACACATCACTACGTCATTGCTTTTTTACATTTCTTTCAGAGCCTGTGCTTAACTTATGTAATCGTTTTTAAATGTCCTTGGATGTAGATGTGTGCATTTTATCATGATTTTTTAAATCAAGCTTCTGTTGGCTTAGCCCATTCCTGGTGAGCCCAGTTCACCATTTCTACACGAGAAAGGAGAGAAAAGGAGGGTAAGATGCACCCATTGATGGAGAACACTTATAAAACCCACCTGGTGGTGGTCTCAAAGGTTCTTCTGTATATGCAATAGGTGCAGCTGGTCTCAATTCAGAACATGAGGCTTACTGAGCTGTACCAAACGCAACTTGACAGTGCAAGGGGGATATTTTGAGGCAAGAACCTTTAACAAATAGGGTTTTAACAAAAACTCACTGCAGAGTAAATTGAGGGAACACAATTGGCTGGCTCCCTCTAGTGGAATCAGCATATTTGTGTGATTTCTCTTAGGGCTTGGACACTCATGAGTTTTTACTTCGAAGTAACAGTGAGGTTTTTTTTACAAAGGCCTACTAGCGCATAATTATGCTTGTCTAGTATGCCATTGCATAATCATGAAACCAATAAGCTTTTTTTTTTTTGTCTTTTTTTAAAAACCTCAGCATGGACTACGCTGTACAATACATGTGTCCATGCCCTTATGGCTTGTTGTGATTGCTCATTCCCATGTGTGCCATTAAGATCCCATAATGTAAAGAGTAGGCCCAAATGACACCCCAAACTAAAACTGGGCCCACATCTTGATAGATAAAATTAAAAATTCCAAAATTAAACTCCTTTCTCCCTAATTAAGATTACCAAAGTACCAATGCCCCACAATAAAAAAAATAAATAGTTTTAACATAAATATATTGTGGCTTATGTAATGTAATAATTATCACCTATAGGAATTAGGGTTGCCACATTTTCCTGCCTCACAGTCCTGCCAGGGGGCAGGCTTGTGTCATCACAGGATGGTCTGATGACATTGCTGATGGGCTGATGATGTCACATGGCTATGACCGGGCCTAAATCTAGGAAATTCCTGCCCAGTTTTCCTTATTTAGAAACTGGGGGGCAAATACACTTAAGTCTAATGCTAGAACTAATTCGCCAGCATGAAGTCAATTCACAACTTTGCCGATTCACTAACAGTGTGAAAATTCGCTAGCGAAGGACATAGACTTAAGCAAAATCGCACCCTTACGTCAGGAGAAGTTGCTCACTAACGAAGGGATGTAACTACGCTAATTCACTAAGATGAACATTTTTGTGAACGTTACCTCTTACGCTAGACGTTACTTCGCCAGGTCAGACCTGGCGAAGTTCAATACAATAGAAAGGAGTTTGAAAAAAAACCTTGAAATTTAAGTCCCAAAAAAACGCTGGCGTCTTTTACCTTTTGTAGGGTGACAGTCTGAAAAACAGCGAAAATTTTGTAAAGGTTACCCTCCTTCCCCCCCTACATATGGCAACTCAGCTATACAGTGGGCACATGTTTAGGGCAATAAGACCCCTTTATTTTATTTATTTATTGTGTAGTGTAATGTAGTGGCTGTAACATGCACTTTGCCTGGCGAAGTAACGGTAGCGCTACTTCGCTACCGTTCACCGCCCTGAGCGCAAAATCGCATCTTAGTGAATTTGCGTAGCGCTGGCGAAAATTCGCCTGGCAAAGTGCGCCGAACGTTGGCTAAGGCAACGCTAGTGCAACGCTTTAGTGAATTTGCCCCTATATGTTCAAACTGTGGTGTTGTGTATATGCTGCAAATTATTTGTGAAGGGTTATCTAAAAAACACAGAACAGGGAAAAAGGATCGACCAGTTGCTGAGAGAAGTTGCTGAGGGATTCAATAACAGCCACTAACAAAACCGCAACATGTCATCCATGCTACTCTAGCTTTCAAATTAAACATAATATTCAGGCTTCTTTTCATGACTTTCAATTCATTAGTTGCCTGGCTCTCTAGCCTCTGTTATATCTTGCAGTTTGATTCTGAGGACAGCAATGCCTTTCATTGTAAATACTTTTTTCCTCGAAACAGCTTTTTCTTCCAATAGTTCAGTATAACTCTCCATTTATTGCATGTTTGCTTCTATTGGTTTTTAGCTTAGTCCAGTTATAGAAGTAATGTAACTATATTTTTACTTCTTATGTTTGTTTGGAGTTTTACACCTGTAGAATGCCTTCCACAATATACAAAATTTTCTTCTCTACATTAATGTATGCACACTTTTTGGATCCAGCACCCAACATTAACTAAAAGA
>CM044441.1:54508393-54608453 GCA_024363595.1 Xenopus borealis | reverse complement strand
TATATATATACACACACACACATATAGGTAGCACAGCAGTGTACTTAATTTGATTCACAATTCACAGCCCCCCTGTATCCTCTACAGATTCAGCATACTGTATATTTTTCTTAGACCAATTAATAATACAAGGAATCTAGACAAATAAATCAAATAAAGGATAGCTGGATGTACTTTTAGAGTATGGTAAAAATGGCTTTGTTATAAACCACAGACTAAAGCGCAATTTAATTTATGGGTAAGCACCAGTTTTCCCATTAATTATATCACAGCAGAGAATGTTTGATAGAACCGAAGTGAAATATGTGTAACTACCATCATCATAGCAGAACAGTTTATCCAGAATAGACACCAAAAGGGATGCATATCATTTTGCTTGTAATAGAGTGGAAGAAATGTGATGACAGGGGAATTAATGAGTTATTGAACTGTTGAGTTGTAAGAACTCTTAAAGGTCAGTCAGAACATGCCAGTTTAAAGGGGAATTCCCATCATGATAGATAGAAGAAAGAAGAGCAAAAAGTACTTCACATATCACTTCATACCTATGTGTGCCTTCTTAAAAAAACAGTTTTTTATTACCATAGCTATTCACTAGTGTAATAATTTATTGCCCAAGTAGAATTTACCATCTATTTTCTAAAACTTAGACTGCCTAGGGTCAATTAAATGAGGAACATTTTTGGAGAGACAGAAATCCAAAATACTAAGAAAACATACAAGTTATCAATGCTAAGGTCACTGCCATTTGTATATTAACTAGAAAAAGAATCTAAGGGGGAAGATTTAGTGGTAATAAAAAGTTAAATGTGTAAATGCCCCATTGCGTGCCATATATTTAAAACAATTTAGATTTTTCTGGTATGCACATACTGGCAAATGAAAAATAAGTAGTGATGGGCGAATTTATTCGCCAGGGGTGAATTTGCAGCGGATTCCCGCGATTCGCCTCTGGCGAATAAATTTGCGAAACGCCAGCAAAAATTCGGCTGGTGAAAATTCGGCTGTGGAAAATTTGCCCAAAAAAAACGCGAATTTTTTCGCCAATTCACGAATTTCGCTGGAAATTCGTGAATTTTTCTGCAAAGCGAAACTGGGTAGATTCGCCCATCACTAAAAATAAGTATTTGCGATCTATTATGGAAAGTGGGCACTCAAATATTGGTACCTCCATTAAAGCCTCTGCTTCTATAATAATATAAATTACACTAATTTCTTAAAATAAATTAAAACATTCACTTTACTTGGGGGTTTTGACCTTTTTTTGGCCACAATTTGTGTATACACTCCATGTAAACAATTCCCTTTGTATTTTCTTCAAAGTATTTAACAAGTACCAATTAAAGCATCCCTATATTAACAATCCATGCTGAACACAGTTGTTGCAATCTACATTAAAAGGATCATTAATGAGTTTCCTACAAAATTGATTAAGTACTCAAGAGGATAGACATCAAGTCTGTAGTGTACACTTTTATGTAGTTTGCATAGCTGTAATTGCACATTTCTTCAGTTTTTACTGTAATTATGTCAGTAATACAGGAGGCTATTTTTTAACCAAATATATAATTACAATTAATTCAATTTTTTTTTTTGGGGGGGGGATCTATATTTCGATCTTTGGCTCTTTTTAGCTGCAGATAACAAATATCAATTTATCCAAGTCTTGCATGTGATGACCATATAATATAGTAAAAGGAAATGAAATGTTAACTCTCTGGGTGGCATGCTTTGGGATATTTGGGAATTTAATTTTGGTCACTAATGCAAAAATCGCTTACAATTTATTCGCAGCAGGGTCAGAATGAGGGACCCAGGGCCCACTAAGACTACTGTCCAGGGCCCCCCTCTGTCCCTGTCCCCCTACTGTGATGTGCTGAATGTGCATGATTAGCCTGTGTGATGGCGATATGCGCATGCGCAGATGGCGCGGCTCCTAGGGGAGCTTCTCTTTTCAATCGGGCAAGGTATCTGGCCCGCCGGGGGCTCATTAAGGGTCGGGGCCCACCGTGTTTTTTCCCGGTGTCCTGCCAGGCCAGTCTGACACTGATTCGCAGTGACAATAGTTTTGCCTTTGCCCCTCACACAACAGTAGGATATTGACAGCGAGTTTTTTATGGTTTGCACAAGGGCACAGTATACGTAATAAAACTTCTTAATGAAAAAGTTATGCTTGCTCCAAAAGTTTACACCACCTTCAAGCAGGTGTTAAAGGTTCGCAATGCACAATTAAGATTTTCAATGCAATAAAAGCCTTATAAAGAATATTACATTGTAACATGTCAATTTATATTCACAAATGTGTTCTCTTTGGAAATTATATTACATTTTCCCCTTGGTCTTTTTAAATTAAGATTTGGTACAGTATAGTATTAATAACGAATACTTAACTAGCTTATTTGCAATTTACATTAACGTGATTTATTTGAGTAGCAGTACTAATAACCCACATTAATAAATCAAAAGATGCATACTTGTTCATTAAGCAAATATGGATAAATATACTATGCAGAATTTGCTGAGAAGCTGCTGTTCATTCTTCTCTAGATATGCAATCATCTTAACCTATACTGTGAAACCTATAAGGCTACTGTATCACAACTGACTCGGTAGAACCCATCAGGGCTTTCATTCCCTTCAACAACAATCTGACACTTCACAGTGAGCTGGTGTCAGAGAAAAGTGAGAGTGCGGTAGAGCTGATCTGTGAGAGAGAATGCATTTAAGTGGAGACAAAGTCAAAGGGAAGAGGGAGAAGTTGGTAACTGTGCAGCAAACCAACAGTGACAGGTAGAAAAAGGCATGAAAGCCACAGGGAACAAAGTGTCTAGGGAAAGATGGTAATGATAGTGTAGAATAAGTATGAATAGAAAGTGATGGGCAAAGGAAGCATTTTGCACTTTGTGAGTGACATTTCCAACCTTTTAAGAACATAAAATGGGAAGTTAAATGTGACCCTAACAGTTCTTGGCAAATAAGTATAATTCGACTGTGCTCTGATTTGTGCTCTGTGGTTTAAGTCAAATCAAATTTCAATATGCAAGTTTTATAAAATTTAAAACTATACTTTAAGTTTTCTGCCAATAAATGGTAATATTATGCCTTTATATGCCTTTACTGTGGTCTCTAGCCTCTGCCATAGAGGTTAAAAATAAACATTTTAATATCTCCAGAGAATATATACACAGTGGGATCAGGTATCTGGAAACATATTATCCAGAAAGCTCTGAATTGGTATGATATTGATGGCAGAAACTGGCAACATGGAAGCCTTTTATTCTATTAAAGGACAGTTGTAGCATAATGGAAAAGAGCTTCTCTAACAATGTAGGGAAATACTGTATGTATGCTATTTCTAGAGCTAGAAACTCTTTAACAACAATTTCAACTAACCATTGACTGCATTTACTAGAAGTATAACACTGCTCATCACTAATAAACAGGTGGTACGCTTTACTAGTGCTTAAAAGAAAAAAAACATTATTTATTTATCAATATTTCCACCTTTTATACTTTTTAATGGTTTAAGCAAATTCTAGACTGCAATGCAATAGGGTTGCATCGAACCCAGGATTCGGTTCAGAATTCAGCCAGGATTTGGATTCGGCCAAATCCGTGTGCATGGCCAAGCGGAATCCGAATTATAATTTGCATATTTGTGGAATTGCAATTTGCATATGCAAATTAGGATTCAAATTCAGCTCGGTATTCGGCCAAATCTTTCACAAACCATTCGGCCAAATCCCAAAAAGTGGATTTGGTGCGTCCCTACAATGTAAGGACTTTTGGGGTAAGGGTCCTATCTCTAACCCTTAACTCTGTCAGTAAGTGATAAATCAGGAATACACTTTAGCATTTAAACACCCACTAAAATCACATGTGGGGTGGGATATCCTCAAGTAAAGCAGGCATTCTAACCTGGGATATAATCGATATAATATCATAGGCAAGTGTGGGTTAAAATAAGTTGTTATGGCTGGTGGAAATTCTTTGCAAAGACTGTGCCACATATTATTATAGCCAGGGGTGTGTGTAGGCTGGGTTTTAATTTGGAGGGGTTGAACTTGATGGACTTTGTCTTTTTTCAAACCAATTTTAACTATGTAAAGCAATTTTCAATCTGGTTAAGTTTCACCATTAATTTGTAGATTTGTTAATTTTGAGATTACATAAATCTTATAACCAATACTCATTCTACATTTATCATCATGATGTGCTTGATTCTCTAGTTGTAAAAGTTCATTTGCATTCAACATTCCTCCTTTCTATTATGGGGTACTATGCCTGTAGGCTACTTTTAAAACATTTAGTTAAAATCATATTAAAGGTTTATGTTCAGATCCAGGTTGTTAAGTTATTTAAGACTTAAAGGAGAACCAAACCCATGCCACCTCCATCCCCTTCACTGCTCCCTCCATTGCCCCCCCTCCCTGCAGCATGTTTCCATCTCGGCAGTTTCTCTGTAGCCTGGCCTGCAGAGTTGCACAGTGGACTTCAAATGCCCCATCTTCTGTCTGCTTCTGAACCTCTGCAGGTTTATAGGTCAGGAGACAGGTCGACTTTTAAAATTAATAGATGCTTCAGGAGGGTGTGAAGGGGGCAAGGGTTTAGTTCTGCTTTGAAAATGCACTGGCGCCCAATTATTTGCACCCTGAATACAGTTACAGTTGCACTCCACCCTGCCTCCACATCGTTGCAAGGGCTTACTCCCTAAGATTTAAGGTCTCATCCGGAGCAATATATTGGGAGTGGAGCTTATGGTCAGAGAAAGGTGCACTCAATTTACTATAGCGCTACATCAGTATAATGCAACCCCTCCCTTTTTTCTGGGACTTGAAATCCTTCTACTTTTCATAGTGGTTGGTGCACAGATCTCTGGAAAGCAGAGAGGCTTGAAGACCTCAAATCCATCATCATGGAACAAACTGAGGGATGGGTTGCATTACACCAAGGGGGTTATTGAATTAAGATGTAATTTATCTCATAGTTTTATTAAACCAATGTCAACCAAACTCCCATCCATAAGTTTATTTCAAAACAACTTGAAAAAGGTTGATTGGGAAAAGACTCAATAAAATCGAGAAAAAAACCCCAATCATATGGGTTATGGTCGAAAACCCCAAATTTTTCAAATTATCGGATGTATAGATTACAATATCTTCAGATTGTAAAAAGATGACCATTGACTTATAAATAACCTTGAATGGTTTGCGATTACAGATTTTCAGATTCTGACTTTTTGCAGCTATGTGGTATGACAAATTTTAGTTTTTTCCCAAAAAAAAAAAAGCCTTAAACAAGGTTTAGTAAATAACCCCCTGAAAGTCTAATGGGGGGGGGGGAGCAAACAGAGATAAACCCTTCTATCTCTCTTCAATCTGTAGAATCAGATATTTCTGTGTGGGAAGGAAAAAAAAAAAATTTATATATATACAGGTATGGGAACTGTTATCCAGAATGCTCGGGACCTGGGGGTTTCTGGATAATAGATCTTTCTTTAATTTGGATCTTCATACCTTAAGTCTGCTAGAAAATAATGTAAACATTAAATAAACTCAGTAGACTGGTTCTGCTTCCAATAAGGAATAATTATATCTTAGCTGGGATCAAGTGCAAGGTACTGTTTTATTATTATAGAGAAAAGGGAAATCATTTTTTAAAAATTTGGATTGTTTGATTATAATGGAGTTTATGGGAGACAACCTGGAGCTTTGGAACTTTCTGGATAATGGGTTTCTGGATAATGGATCCCATAACTGTATATGGAAGTTCAGATAAAGTTTGTGCAACTTTTCTTTATAAGCCCAACTGAATGAACTCGCATCAAAAGGGTGAGTATATTTTCTCTTTGCATTAGTTTTGGCCAAGAAGAATAATGTTATTCTTCCATACACCTAATAGCTGAAGGGAATTGATTGATTACCAGGTGCCAGCATTTGATGTCAAGATATACTACTTGTAGGATTTGAAATTATTAGTTAGGAATAACAAAATACAAAAAGTCTTTAGAGAATATACTGTTTATGCTTGAAGCTACTGGAATGTAAATAAATGATACTGGAATATTTACATTATTAATTCATTCCTTCCCCCAATCAAATATTCTTGGGGAAACCACAATAATCTAACCAATGAGTGATTCAACCTGCTTTTCAATGAAGGATACATTTTTATTCAGTATTGTTCTATGTATATCTAATAATGCATTTACATTTCAAACACTGTATAATTATGCACACGTTTTTAAGCCACTGGCAACTTATATCTGCAACTTATATCTTCATATGGGTACTGCTTGAGAAAACAATAATCCAATATAAAACACAAGCAAATATTACATGATTTATTATGGCTAGTTTAGACGCAGGCAAGTGTTTGCTCTATAACAACTGCATGTGGCTGAAGACCTGCATCCTTATATGGAGAAAACTTAGTTTTGATGCATTTTGCACAAAGCACAATATGGCATAGCATTCATTTCAATTGGAAAATTTGTAATAATCATCAATTTAAATGGAGTGGGTTGGTGGGGCATGGTCAGTCATCATGCCATTGGTTTGGTCAGCACTAGATTCATTGTTATCAGCTATACTAAGAAATTGACCCCAGAAGTTGAGTTTGGCATTGTACAGTAGTTGTAAATGTGCTGGAATGTCTCTAAGATGTTTTGGTTATTAGAGGAATATTTTTCTTTTAACATCTTCCTAATATTCATAACACCTATAAATAAATCTCCATTTTGATAAATTCTCTGGTGCTTCATTCCTTAGTTTAGAAACTAGTTTACTTCTAGTGTTTACTTCTGTACACTAGTTACTCTGACTTCTAATTTACACTATTTGAAGTGTTTGCAAGATGCCATAAGGAAAATTGTGGACATGAAAGATGGAGGCCAAAATGTTGCTTGCCATTATAGAAGAATAGCAAAACCCATAGACTGCAAATAAGTGCAGCATTTGATCACTTCTTTACAAACAGTGATGTAACCTTCTTCCAATATTTCATTTCAGATGATAATCCTCCTCAAAGATCAAAGGTAAATGCAGATCCCACTACAAGGATTTGTTTTATTCTATAAGTCTCGTACTTTATAGAATTCCTGTTCACATATCTGTGCAAGGCAGGAACACTCTAATGATGAGTGTAATTTTTCACCAGGTTTTGCCTTGAAAAACAGCCTAAGACTCCCATGTATTGTGTGCAGAAAAAGTCATGTTAACAAATATAATAAACGCCCATTGACGTTGATGCTTTTGGCAGATTTTTGCAAGATTAGCTCATCACTACTTACATGTCGAGCACCTCACATTTTGTATGTATCATTTTCGTTTGTCATTATATATATATATTTACAGCGCTACAAAATAAATTGGTGCTATAGAAATACATGTTAATAATATCTATAATATTACTATAGTTACTATATTTTTACTATTACATATACAGCAAAAAAACACTTCAGTGTCAATCGTTTTTTTTTTTTTTCTTTGGATGTGTATGGAATAAACTTGGGGAAAGGAGGTTTCTCAGTTCTGGAGGGTTCTTAATTATATCTCTTTGATTTGACAAATTTGCTTACTAAAGATTGTGCTAATAAATAATGGGCTTGATTCAATTTAATGCTCTAAATGTGCGATAAATAAAAGATGAGTTTACCTGTGATAAATAATGCGCTATTGTACCTAATTCAATTCATTGCGATATGGAAATTAGCGAATGCAAGAAATGTTCAATTTAGCGGTTCTGCGATGTTGAGGATTCCAGTTTTGACTCCCGTTTTGTGCGGAAAAGGTTATCCCTCTTTTTTTTCCGAAATCATGCTGCAACTTAACATGCCAGATTCTACCTCTGTCTAGAATTTCATTAATACAACATATGTCAAGTTTTACATTTTGTGATGCAGCAAATAATTTCTGGTTGCCCTTTAAAGGTCAATGCTGCCTAAGATTTCTAGGAACATCTTCTATTGGCTTGTCATAGGTTATTACTTAAACACTTCACCCAGACACAACAATGCTAAAAGGAGTTGCTGTTCTGGAAGATTTGTGGGACTTCCTTTGCCCTCCATGCTGCAGGTGCTTGTGTGCTCCAAACCCGCTAGTCCCATTACGTTTGGCCTTGCAAAACATACAGCCATGAACATTCTAACAACCCACATGGTAACTTAACTTTGTACAACTTCACTTGATATCCTTTATATCATCTTATAGAGTACCCCATACCATCCGAAAAGGACCTTCTCCTAGCTGGTTAACAACCCACCCATGTAGTGTTTATGGTGCAACAATACCTGACATATATGTTGGTAATAACCGAACAACACCAACACTTTATGATGTTCCAACAGCTAGACATCATGATCCTTTTTTACACATCCAATGTATTCAATCTTATCATCTTTATTTCAATGTGTCTCCTTATATGTGGCCTAGACAAAGGCCTTTTTTTTTTTTTTTTAGAAATTGATGCCCACAACATCAATGCCCTCTCCAAATTTACCAAATTCTTTAAATCCTGAAACAGCAAACATTGCATTAGAACAAACTAATCCAAAACCTTTATTGGGTGTTTCTACAGTTTCTACAGTATTCAGAGGAGCCAGAGATGAATCAAGAACCATCTGAAGATGACTGTTCTTAAGGTGTACTCGATCCATTGCATGGGGCAAATATACTAAAGGGCAAAGTGGCTAACTCTGGCGACGTTTCTCCAGCATTACCGGCTGCAGGGACTTTGCCGATTTACTAACTGACGTAGGCGTAACTTCACTAGTGAAAGAACTAGCAGTGATTCACACTCTATCGCCAGGCGATTTTCACTCTGGCGAACATTACTCCGCAAATTCACTAAAATGCGGATTATACTGAACTTTACCTGTTTCTCCAGACTTGCCTTCGCCCGCTCAGACCAGGCAAAGTGCAATGGAGTGCATAGATCTTCCTCAATCTTCTGTTACTTACATCATATTCTCAGTGGAAAAAGCATCTAAGTTAAAAAAAAAAAACTCCGGCATCTTTTCCTTTTTTAGGGTGATAGGCTGTAAAAAATTTTATGTAATCAGTTTCCCCCATTAATTTTCTAACATATGGAACATTATTTTACAGTGGGCCCATGTGTAGGGCATTATATTAAGTCTCCTGTTTTTATTAAGGTTCCCTGGACACAACTACTTACCAGTGTTAATGTAATGTATGTGAAATTAGCATGTTCATAGATGAGGTAGCAGATACATGACATTTTTTTGCCACTTTTCTAAAGAAATCAACCTTTATAAAAATGCAACACAGACAGCAAATTTGTGGTAAAACTGGTCAAATAAACCCATCCAATAGCAATTGTTTAGCACTCTTCAAACAACATTGGTATATAATAAGAGTTGTAAGATGCTTGACAATCGACATGACAAAACTATGCCAACATATTTAGTATTATATGGAAAGTTGAAACTATACTTCCCTACAAGCCAACCACCAGACTGACCAGATTCAAAATGCCTGTAGACAGATGAATTGTGCAGAATTTAAGAGGTGTGTGCTTCCAAAGAAGGTGGCAAAAACTTTCATCAAACACATATTTTCATCACAAATGATTTGAATGTTGATTGAATACAATTGCTTTCTGTTCTGGAAAATGTGCTCCTCACCATGCAGGGGCAATAAAGCCCCATGTGTACAATCTATTGCACCCACGACGTTAGGCAGACCTCCTCGGACATAAAAGTCCCTTTTTACTTTCAGCCACTCCTGTCTGGTGTTCAGGAACTTTGATAAATAGATGACATCTTTTTTTCAGAGCTTGTAGAACTGGTGTCAGTGACCAAGAGAAAACAGATTAGGACATGCCACTGAAAAGATGTTCTGATGACTGAAAGCTGCCAGATGCCTATGGGTTGCCAATAACTTGGTGAAGCCCAGAACTACCCTATTAGTAGGTGCCAGAGGATCAGTATAATTTTTGATAAGCTCATAGAGATCCATGTGGCACTGGCTATCAAGTCAATATCTATCATCAACTTCAGCCTCCCCTAAGCCAGCCAGCAATAACCTGGCACTATATAGCCTTGGTTGCATTCAGGGATGACAGGCAGAGGTGCCTCAGCAGCTGCTAGTGGATACTCTGCTGAGCTGTGTGACACAGCAGGGGAAGCAACATCCTTTCCAACCTGCAATCCGAAGTGAAGTCTCCTTGCACTTCTAAGTCATTTTCTCAGAGTCCCAGACACATCTGAACCACAAGGGAGCACTGATATTCTCCATCCTATAAAGGTATGAAGCCAAGACATGAAGGTTTTTTTACAGTCTTGTGTGCCCTAGCCAAAATTTGCATCAACTTGTTGCAATTTCAAGCGATTTTCGGAGACTGAAGCGACACATGGGTTTTACCACCAGCAATTTACATTATTGTCTATGGGAAAGCATTTACTGGAGATTTCAGAAGATATAGTCACCCACAGAAGCAGAGATTTATTGCTAGAGAGTAATCATCTGGTGTGCCAATACCCTTAACATATGCAAACAATTGGAGATGGTTAAATTGTATACATAGTGGATTAGGGGATTCATTAAAAAGGAGATGATTAAATATGATTTGTGATGACAATTGTTGAAAGGGCTATTAGGATTTGTGTGGATATGTTTGAGTTAACATATAATATATTACAATATTTTAATCACATCAATATCTTTTTGATGGTTTGCCGTGATAGCTTTAGAATGTGACAAATTATCCAGAACACAAAGTATATTGAGGTGTGAGTTTGAACATTATTGTGTTATTGGCAGCAAAATACAAATTGTAGTTTATGTCAGGCCCTTTCCAAGTCAACTTGTAGTCTGGTTCTTCAAACAACGGATGGTTGCTATGATCCAAAACAAATAGTGATGTTGTACTAGTTAAGTGTTACACACACAAACACACAATTATTTAAAAAAAAAAAAGACGATTCAAAATGTAATAAATAAAAATAAGACAACTAGGTCATATATTTTGAATTAATTTATCTTTTTAAAAACAGAACATTTGAAAGTAAAATGCGAAAAATTATCGAAACTCGAACTTTGACTCCCGCGTCAATTTTGTCCAAATGCATTAAAGGGTCAGTAGCATCAAAAATTTTTATTTAAAAATTCCATTCTGTATGCTAAAAAATGGAAATTCCATAATACATCAGTATAAAATATCTAGGGTTTTTTTTTTTTAAAAAAATGTAAAAATACCTGCTGGCAAATGGCGATATGGTGATCAATTCGCCACTGCGTGCTCTCCCCCCAACGCTGTTCCACACAGCACCGGAAGTAAGTAGCCGGCAGTTCAAACACAGAGCAGCCAGGCATGAAGTAAGATTGCATGTGGCAGAGCGAGAGGCAGAGCATTTTGTGTTGAGCAGTCTGCTGGAGAGAACAGCTGAGACTGCAAGGGAGAGAAAGGCTGAGGGTGGGGGGAGAGAGGCAGCTGGAGAGAACAGCTTAGGCTGCAGGGAGAGAGGCTGAGGGTGGGGGGAGAGAAAAGCTGTGGGGAGAGAGGCTATGGGACAAAGTCTGCGGGAGAGAGAGGTTACCTCTTGGACTATAGACTTTACTTCGCCAGATCAGACCTGGTGAAGTTCAATACAATAGATAGGAGTATGAAAAAAAAAAACTTAGAAAAAATTTTAAGTCCCAAAAAAATGCTGGCATCTTTTACTTTTTTTACGGTGATAGTCTGAAAAATAGCATCATTTTTTTGGGGGGCTACCCTCCTTCCCCCCACATTTCCTAACATATGGCAACTCAACTATACAGGGGGCACACGTTTAGGGCAATAGTACAACTTTGTTTTATGTATTAAAGGTTTCCTGGGCTTGTGTAGTATAATGTAGTGGCTGTAACTTTGTGCCGTATGCAAATTAGGCATCGCCAGCATAAATGTGCTTTGCCTGGCAAAGTAAAGGTAGCGCAACTTCACTAAAGGATGTAAATATATGTCTATCAAATCACTCAGTGTTTTGTTTAATAAGCCTGTTCCACTATTATGGTCACTATAGGGCTAGGGCCTATTGGTGGATTCTATATGTATATATTCCCCTATAAAAGTAGTGCCCTCAGACCCTCTTATGTATCCTGCTAAACACATTTTCTTTACTAACTATGCACCACCAAACTTCTCGCAGAAGAATATATTCCCCTATAAAAGTGGTGCCCTCAGACCTTCTAATGTATCCTGCTAAACAAATTTTCTTTACTAACTATGCACCACCAAACTTCTCGCAGAAGAATTCTCTTTCTGGCTTACCTTTAAAGTAATACTGACACTAAAATACTACTCCTCAGAATATGTTCATTAAAAGTTACCTATAGGTCACGTTGATCATTTTTCGCTAATAGGGCTGCTTTTGTAAGTAATTGTTACTTGAAGTTCCTAAACCTGACTGTTTTGCCAACCTGTCCCTTCTCAAACTGTCAGTTACAGTTTCTAATACGAACAGACTCCTGCTGCACAAATATAGCAGCACCCTTCATAGAGCAACATGGGGATCAGATAGGTAATCTAAAAGCATTGTGCAAATACTATTATGGAAAAATTATAAACAGCATGCAAAGCAAATCTTATGATACATGTAAAAATATAATAATATTATAATTTCCATAACTAAATTCCAGGTACTCCTTATAAAATTCCACCCCAGGACAACATGTGTCCCTTGCTCTTCACTGCAAGAGCAGTATACAAAGCATAAAGCATAGTCCAGAGCTCAAGTGCCCCAGTGGAACTTATCTGCATTTTCTTAATTCTTTCTTAAGGCATATATATATATGTGTGTGACCTAGAAAAAGCCTGGAACATTGCCTTGAGATACTACAGCAGGTGAGTGACTATGATATGATGAAGGCTTTGAGAAGGGATCAATGTAAGTTTTCAGAGGAAGAGGTACAGCATTAACCCATGGAATACTGACCCATGCCCTCTTTCCAACATAGAAAGGTTCTAATATGTAATCCCAAAATATTGACATTGGCAAACAGAATTATTTGCTCATATGTAAGTGCTTGTCTGCAATCTGTACCTCACCTCTGGAAGCAGGCCCTACTGAATACTGATTGTACTGCTGGCAATGACTGCGTTTTTTTGTTGTTTTTTTTGCATACGTAGTATCAAATTATTTTTATTAGAATTTGAATTTTCATGAGTTAACAAATGTTGTTGCTTAGAAATTTGCATTACTGTGTTTTGCTTGTTTGGTCTTCTGTAAACAGTAAAGCCATGCATATATTTTATATTCAGAGAGAGATTATGGTTATATCCAAAATGTACAGTATATGTACAATCCATCTTCATAGAATATAATTTCAATATGAAATTTAGCATTTAGATTTCTAGTTATCTCTGTCACACATTCAGTAATATTTTTACTTTTCCATCTCACGCATGAGAAATCTTTTGTCCTATATCATAGATTTTCAATTCAGAACTAGTAATAGCTAATATTTCTCTTTTATTGCTTTTTTTTTTTTTGGAATTATGCCTAAACTTAAATGTTTGTAATCATATCTGTCAGCAAGCCTCCAGTTTAAATTATATAGCCTTGAATGATCCCCAGAATCAAATGTGTTTTTCTGTTGTAACTGTTATTATCCTGTAAACCACAGTGTTTTACCCTGTCTGGTTTACAGAAATCCTCCCATTTCTCATTTTATAAAAATCCTTTATTCATGCTCAATTTCAATTTATGACATGGGTAAAATAATTTTTTTTCAGAGCAATGAAGCCATTTGCAGCCCTTTTTTACACTTTTATTCTGATACCATAAACATAGAGCTAATTTGTTAATACTCCCTGTATTTTTTAATCTTCAATATAAACATTTTTTCCCAGAATTCCAGTGTAATAGTGGATTCTTGCTAGTGATGGACCAATATGGAAACATATGTTGCTCAACCATACTTTGACCAGATTTTGATGGGCTACAACTCTCAGTATACTCCAACATAATATCAAAGCATGCTGGGCGATATACTCTAGATTCTTAAAACAATATCTCTAAATCAAACTTGTATAGCTCTCTACAGCTAGCAGTGCAATGAATGTAAATTAATTCTCCAGAGAGCATGCTCCTTATCTGTGAAAATCTTAGAAATCTTGTTCTCAATCCTCAATTGTTTATTTATAACGCATTACTGGGAAGCCAAAATTGTGCATGTGTATATATATCAGATAACAGCATGATGAGGCACAGCTTATAAGCAAGTTGCTCATTGGTGAATGCTTTTGCATATATAAGTAAGCCGAACCACCTAATTTAGAGCGCTAGAGGATGCAGGGGTTTAATGTGAAACTGTGAAATGGATAACAATTGTTTAATTCATAATCTGGTAAATGCAATACCATACAAAGCAATGAAGCTATAATTATACATTATCTCTGTATGAAAGGTAACAGTGAGATGCCTGACAAAGTGCTGGAAAGCTACATTCTCATTGGTGAATGTGTGTTTTTTGGTCAAGTTCAATAGAGGATTCAGGGATGTAGTAAGGAAGTTTAATGCAGAAATTAGATTTAATAGACATAATGGGGCAGATTCACTAAAGAGCGAATTGTCACCAGCAAACACTTTGTGCCACCTCACCAGGCAAAAATTTGTTACTACTATGCTAATTCACTAAAATGTGAAGCTGAGTTTTGGGTTCTGAACGCTGGGGACTTTTCGCTAGTGTTACTTCGGCAGTGCGAGCATTTCATAGCAAAATTACACTATTGATCGTTCCACCTAGCAAAACTTTATTAGTCCTCTTACTCTTAGGTCAATATGAATAGGGCAGGTACATTAAAGTTATATGAGTCTTTATTAGAGATGTTGGTGCAAATGCTTGAAGTGGTCACTTTTTATTACAAATGTCCAAGAAACCTGAATAAAGACAAGAGATCCTCAAATGCCCTACACATGAGCCCATCCTAAAATGAATGTTCCATGCCCCTCAAATGTCTGGGGAAAAATGTTAACCCAAAAAAGTTTAATAGTTAGGACTTTTGCAGGACTTAAAAAAAAAAGACAGGTCACAACTTTAATGCATTTCCGGCAGACAGGATATGATGTAACTGAAATCAAATTTAGGAAGATCAAGCTTCGTTTTAGTAGTTTGCCTGGTCTAAGATGGCGAAATCAACTCTGGTGAAAGAGGTAACGTGTAGTAAAATTTGCACTTTACGGAATTTTCAGGGTAAAGGCCATTCGCAAAAGCGAAAAGTTGCCTGACAATAGAGTGCAAATGAATGCTAGTGACAGTCCCATTTGCAAGTGAATTTTCGTCTATACCTGTTAATAAATTGGTGATCTCCCTGTGGATGGGATTTCTGGCGAAAAGTCGCTGGCATTAGCCCCTCCGTCCTTTAGTAAATCTGCCGCAATGAGAGAAGAGCAATAGAACATAAACACAAGGCTTTAGAATAATCTTGCACCAGTAGTAACTCTGATCACCAGCTATTGAGCCCTAGAAATAGTGTGGCAAAGTAATTTAATTCAAGCTTTGTTTCCCTCTAAAAATAACACACACATTTTCACATTGCAATACAGATATATAAACAAGCTCATGCTATTTAATACTACCAAGTACAGTAGAATACACTGAATGCTCAAACAAAGCAAACTGAGATGTTTATTATTATATTACAGGCTTGTAAACAAGGGTGTCAAATGTGAGGCAGCAGCACACCGTGTCACGTTGAAATAGATGAATATTGGCATTGTGACTATAAACAAACATACAAAGCAATTCCGTTTTAAAGAACATGATCATATATATATTTTGCAGACATTCTTCTTGGTTATGAGTAAGTCAGCTATACTGTACATTGGAATAATGTTCTACATCTTATAAATCCTTTAGTTTCAATTTTTTTGAATATGGTTGTGAAAAAGAGAAGGCAAAATGAAATTGTACAGTGTTTTTAATAATTATTCATGCTTTTTCCTGCTGAAGGCAGAATCAATTTCTGAAACCTGGACCCAACCCAGACCACATACAGATGAACAAATGCCAAAATGCTAAATAAAGTAAAAGATGTGTTGTTTCATATAATCCTCTCCTTCTGCCTAGTATACATGGACTGGCAAGTTCCTCGGACCACATCTGCACAGCGGTTCATCAATGCATAGTTGCATGATGCTGATTATATTATTTTAACCTTCATTCTTTGCAAAATAACAGAAGGTTTGTGTAAAGAGACCATGTACTAATTGGTACATAAAACTTCAGGAAACCTGGAAAGAAAATCTAGCTTTACATAGAGTATTACATCTTTTTTCATGACCACACTGTAGGGCAAAGCTCACCAACTAAATTTCCCACCCTTCACTAACTAATGAAAACAGTCAGTTCTCTGAGTTTCAAAATGGAGCTAGCTAATTAGATTACCAGTGCAGAGATGTTCCCCTATGCATAATGGGCTGCTGCTTACAAAACATGAAGGGGCAAAAGTGATTTAAATAATAGGCAAAAGTATGTTCTACACAAGCACTCTTTATTGAACTCAAGTTAAACAAGGAGGTATACTTATCCTCATATAACTATAATGTTAAAAGTTGGATAAGGTAAAGTCAGATGGTGTAGTTTGCTCATGCACCCCACAGTCAAGTGGGCAAAAAAAGTGGTCAGACGCCATCAGATTTAATCTCAGATGAAGAAGCAGCATACAGTTACTGCACGTCTAATAGAAAATTCTCCACGTAGCGTACACACCAGATTTTTGTATCCGTGCCATTAAATTTTAACCCACTCGACTACCTTCAACTTGTAGGATACATTTTGCTGATCCGACAGCATGCTACAAAATCTCCCATGGAGCCCTGAATCTATAAGGCCCATTATCAAAGTTCAAAATCTCAAACCTGCACTGTTTTGTTTTTTTGGCTTGTTTATTAATAAATTTTCCCAAAAATGTTGTTTGTGGGAAAAAATCCAAATGTTACAAATCTTTTGGATTTTCCAACTGAAAACTAAGATGTTTTTCAGATTTTTGCCTAAAAACCTCTGAGATGCTGGATTTTCAGATTCTGACTTTTTTTCCATCCTCGGGGTATAATAAATTCTGAAAAATGTGTTGTTTTTTTATTCCAATTTTATACAAATAATTTTTTTTGGATTCTCTGCATTCGGAGTTTAGTAAATAACCCCTTATGTGTACCTATCTAAGCCCAGGTACACATAGGCAAATAAAATCACAAATTTTGGGCAACTTCCCAGCTGCCCCATTTTCTGCAGGACAGTCCGTTTTTTGACAGCTCAGTCCCAGTTTCTTACTGAAATGTTCCCAAATTTGCTTTGTTCTCCTGCACTGAAACCAGAAAAAAAGATTTCTAAATGTTATTAAATAAGAAGTTTTTTTTTTTTCGCAGGGAGCCATGATACTCAGCACCTGGACTAGGATATATTTGTAACTAATAAAAAAAAAACAGGTCCCTTGGGAGAAGTGAAACTTCACGTTCATTAGCAAAACTGTAATAACACATAAAATATGGCCCTGCAACTCCCAGAAATGTTTTCAAACTTTCCATAACCTGCCAAATTTTGTAAAATTGATGTGGTATTTATGGGGTGTTGGTCAAAAAAATTCTGTCTCTTCTTGCAGTTTTCAAATGTTGATAAGGTTAGCTAAACAGGCTAACAATGACCTATGTATCTGACTCAATTTCCTGTTTTAGAATCTGCTCAGTAATGTCCGACTGTGCTTAGGCATATTTGGAAATGAATTGTCCCAATGGATGGAACAAACCTTGTTTCCATGTCTCCAAAGTCACACCAGGACACAAAAAGCCGCAGCAACAGAAAAAAAGGCTTTACAGCAGTCTTACTGGCCACCAAATGTATTTAGCCTGTTGGGTAACTGCTGCATGTCCAATTGTGGGTTTCTTTTAAAGCCACTGCTTCTCTAGTCCATGTACAGCATGCTTTACCTTATTGCTTAAGTCACCCAGACAAAGTGAAGCAGTGTTTTAAATTCAGTCATACGCATACTGTATACCTAGCTGTGAGCATAATCCTTTACATTAATTGTTTGTTCTGAAATTTGTATTGATTTTTTTTTTTAATTTTAACTGCTGGACTGAAGTACTTTCTGTTTGCACTCTGTGTTAAACAGGTAACAAGGCTTTACCATTCAGTACTCTCTGTTCTTGACTATAGCTATTTAATACCTACTGACAACTGCACTGTAACCTGGCTGAACCATAGTGATGTTATCTCTAGGTGTTTTGTTACAGTGAGTAGACAAGGCAGGCATGCTTCTTTGCTTGGTCCATGACAGCTAGGAAGGTCATTCTATTAAAGAAGCAAAACAGTTTAATGCTGAACATAGCACACTCTTGTCAGGTTAATAAATAATATATGCCCCGAGTGGAATATTATTAATGCCTCACGCATCAGTGGGTGCAGGTGAAGTGTGGAGCAAGTAAATGATCAGCTGCTTATGCACAAGCATGTCACTTCTTTTTTACATTTCTGTTTTCTTGTAAGAGCTTCTGAAATTTCTTGCTAGTACTTTGGAAGCTACAGATTTCAATACAATATCATTTGAATATAGACTTTTTTTTTTTACTCATTTGAAGTGAAATATCTATCAGGTGTTTTTGTATAACTTTTAAATATTGAGATATATATATATATATATATATATATATATATATATATATATATATATATTGTACAATGCTACAAAATATCCTTTATAAATATATATTATAATATTAACAATAATAACTGATATAATACAAACCTAGCAAGAAACAGGCTCCTTGTGTCTCAACAGGTTACAGATATTATTATTATTATTATTATTATTAACATGTATTTCTATAGCGCCAACTTGTTTCGTAGATATAGTGCATAACTAAAACAGGAAATAGCTAGTCCTTTCATTCAGACTGGCTTTCATTCTTAACGTCTTCTCTACTGCATTGGTCCACTATTGGGGGTTCAAACCCATAGTTTGAAAAGCACCCTCATGGCTATGTGTGGTTGACAAGGAAACATTGAGTGCAGCTTCACGCAATGTCCCCCACCTCATCTGATGTAGGAATAAGGGATTTGCACAGTGGCAAGCATTTACATGCCAAAATGTCCCTAAAACTATGCTAGTTGGGTTGTGTGTGTGTGGGCATGCATTAGGGGTCATTTCAGTTCTGTTATTGCAGTTGAGGCCATAAAAATTTCCCCATTGCCAGTTGCACGTAAAACACTCTTCTGTAAAGTTGTGCTTGGTACGATCAAGCATCATGTTCCAAATCGAATGCGATTGCTACTACCACCCAGCAGCATGACCAAGGTTCCCACAGTGGTTTGCTTTCAATGTGGTAGTAGACTTGTTCCTAATGAATCAGACACAGGCATTATTTTCATACTGAGCTTGAAATATGGCCAGAAACCCTGTATGATGGGTAAAAAACATGGTGACTTGTGCTTGAAATTGCAGCTTGCTCTTGCACTCTGTTTCACAAGCCCTAATGTTTGCACTAATGGCAAGGAAATTGTATACAAATAAATATTTGCACCTTTCTTTTAGTCCAGTATGTGCATGGAATGCATATCTGTTTTTAAAATAACAATAATATCACAGAATAGATTGTACAAGAGTTGACTGCAAACTGATGACATTTTCAGCTCACCGATGGCAGGTTTGATTGTTGATACCATGATCACACTGTTATGAGGGTAAGATGGATGTTTTCTACTGAAAATTATATTTAACTTCAAAAAAATGAGGAGGAGGGGACATTTATATGAAATGGCTTTTGTGGGAAACCAAGTGCAATTTGTGTCACATATCCTGATCATAAATTGTATTCTGAACTGATAAGAGCTAAACTTCACCCTGGAAAAGGATTTTGAATAAATTGTCTGCCTTAGCTATGCATCAAGCCTTTCTGGGATATTATAGGCTCTTATAGTTATGAAAACATATTAGACTGTCAGGTTAAGGAAACAAGTCATACTATCTTCAATGGATTTCTCTTAAATTAGGGGTGCTAAATTCTAAATGCTAAATTATTATTGGCAAATTCAAGAGTTTAACTTGCAACTGCCTAGTTTGGTTATTGCTACGCAAAAGAAATTGCATAGAAAGACAATACATTTGAAATACTGCACCCCTAAGATATAATTAAGGACATTCATTGATGTCTTACTTGCCGTTAGTGATGTGTCCAATTGTATGACCAATGGCAGGCTGCTTGCATTGTAGAATAGCTGAACTTGTAGAAGATCTGCTCATTAAGTTAACAAATATTCAGATCTTTTCATGATCAAGGGCACCCAGGTAGAAGATCAAAACAAGCAGATTTAAATACATTTTTAAAACTGGTTTCTCTAGGGCCCACAGCTTGTTGCAGTCAAAAATGATACAATCTATGAATTAAAGAAGAAAGGGTTGTTAAATATTCAAACATATACCCTTAATGGCCCTAGTAAAATCTCGTTTTCCCCTTTAGGGAAGTCATGCTAGTCAATATAACAGTATGATCTGTATATTGTACAATAACAGGCCCATCACTACTCATTCAGCTATCACTAGCATCAGGTTTACAAAATTCAGTTCATTCATGTCCCAAATAATTTTGCACCAACTAACCTTCTTCCTTTAAAGGGGAGGTTCACCTTTTATGTTAACTTTTATTATGATCTGTTCCTATTAACTTTGCAATGGGTTTTCATTATTTATTTTTTATCATTTTTGAATTGCTACCTACTTTTGCCGCTTTCAAACGGGGGTGATTGAACCTGGCAGCCAAATAACTTTTACTCTGCAACCTTACAATTTCATTATTGTTGTTACTTTTATTCCTTATCTTTCCATTCAGTTCCTCTCCTATTCATAATTCTGTCTCATTGTGGAAAAACCACAACAAACATAAAACCAATTGCAAATTGTCTTATAATATCAATGTCTAGGTGTTACTTTTTGGTAGCCAATGATGAGCAGAGTATAACAGTGCTTTATGCAGCCATTACACTTCAACAGTAACTTCAACACACTAAGCAGTATAGAAATTACAGTGTATGCACAGTATACTCTTGTGCACAGTGACACCTACAGGCACCTTGCACAAACACCACATATTCCCCTGTAATAGGAAAGCATTTGGGTAAATGTATTAAACATAAACCATAAAACTGTATGCATCTTAAAGCAATATTAAGCATTCACAAAACATAGGGGCAAATTCACTAAAACGTGAAGCATCTAACGCTAGCGCTAATTCACCAGCGTGACGTCAATTTGCCACTCTGCTGATTCACTAACAGTGTCCCTGGCGAAAATTCGCTAGCGAAGTAGATAGACTTGCGCAACTTCGCACCCTTACGCCAGGCGAAGTTGCGCACTGACAAAGGGACATAACTATGCTAATTCACTAAGATGAACATTTTTGTGAACGTTACCTCTTACGCTAGAAGTTCAAGACAATAGATAGGATTTTGAAAAAAACTTTTTATAATTTATTATAAGTCCCAAAAACGTTGGCGTCTTTTACCTTTTCTTTGGTGATCTGAAATACAGTAAAAACATTTTTTAGGGTTACCCTCCTTCCCCCCTATATTTCCTAACATATGGCAACTCAGCTATACAGTGGGCACATGTTTAGGGCAATAGGACAACTTTATTTTATTTATTAAAGGTTTCCTGGGCTTGTGTAGTGTAATGTAGTGGCTGTAACATACACCTCTATTATACGCTTAAGTTCGCGCTGTATGCAAATTAGGCATTGCTAGCGTAAATGCGCTTTGCCTGGTGAAGTAACAGTAGCGCTACTTCGCTACAGTCCTGAGTGCAAATTCACATCTTAGTGAATTTGCGTAGCACTGGTGAAAATTCAGCCCTCCCTAGCATATTTTCACGCTTTAGTGAGTTTGCCCCATAGTCCTTGGTCCATGCAGGTAGTTTTCTGATTCTCTCAGTACTCCTCATAGGTTCACTTTCTTCAGGACTATATTGCAGTTGGCATCAGGAGTAGGAAAATGTACTTCACAAATGGAACTTCTCCAAAGTCATATCTAGCAGAAGCAAGACGACTTGCATTCCATATGCATCCATCAGACAGTTCATATGTGTATGGTCCTCGCTGTCATCTCACTTTAAGTGGTGTAGTAAATTTAGATTGTCCTTGTTTCAGTAGTCCTGGTTTTTTAATTCTGACTAAAGATCCAGGCTCAAAGTGCACTTCTCTTGCACCATGTTTTCTGTCAGTATAAGCCTTGCATTTGGCTTGTTGACGTTTGCCAATGTCAGCAGAAGATGATCTTGTAGGCACCATATTTTGTGTAAGTTTGATTTCTGCAACATGTAACTTAGTGCGCATTTGTCTGCCATGTAATAATTCACCTGGAGATGCGTGGGTGTTGCATGGCAACTTGCTCTGTAGTTATGTAGGAACACTGTTGTAAATACTTGTAAAGAATTCCCAATAAGGTTTGCTGTCTGTAGTGCTTCTTTCAGACTTCATTTGAATCACTCAATTTCTCTATTTGCTGGTGGGTAATACACTGAAGATTTCCTATGCACAATATTCCTCTCTCTCAAAAAGATTTCAAACTCAGATGAAACAAACTGTGGTCCATTGTCTGATATTAACTCATTTGGATTTCCTTCTCTTGCTGAAGACTGTAGACAGAAATGTTATTACTGTAGCTGATGTAATATGAGAAAAAATTGCAATTTCTGGCCATTTACTGTAATAGTTCATTGGAGTTATATCAAATCTGAAGTCTTTAGGAGCATCTGCAAAAGCACCCACAATAGCAATAGCAAGTTTTTTCCCATGCTGATTCAGGGAATGGTACTTGCTGAAGTGGTGGGGTATGTGTGATAGCTGTTTTGTCATGGTTCTGAAAAGTAACACAAGAATGAATGGCAGTTACCACATCAGCATTCATTGCTGGCCACCATTATAGTTCTCATAGTCTTTGTTTTGTACATACAATTCCTTGATGACTCATGTGCAAGTTGTATGAGCCTTTCTCTCAAGGTCTCTGATGCCAGTAAGTGGTGAGCTCCACTGACAACGTCTACTAAGGACAGTTCATGTCTAATCCTGTAGTAAGGTTGAATATCACGACTGAGTTTCTTCTCAACTTTTGGCCATTTGCTTTGTAAGATGTCCCATAGTTTTACTTGAAATGGACATGTGAGGCAAGCTTGCTTAAAATCAGCAGCTGTAACTGTAGATGATAGAAGTTGTAGCATTGACTGATCTACTATGTCCTCACTCACAGTGTATCAGGAGCTGCAGGTAAAGGTAAACATGACAAACAATCAGCAGTGACATTTTTCAAACCTGGTTTGTATTGCATTTTGTAGTTGAATTTTAGTAGCCTTGCTGACCATCTAGCTATACGCATTCCAGCACTTTGTTGTAAGCAATATAGTTAAAGGGCTATGATCCATGCATAAGGTAAATTCTCTAGCCCATTCTCTACTCCATTTTTCTGTGGAAAAACACATGCTAGAGCTTCTTTTTCAACAGTTGAATACTTACGCTCAGCCTCTGTAAGTGTTCTGGATGCAAATGCAACAGTTTTCTCTGCATGATTGGCATTGATCTGTGTGAGAACTGCACCAACTCCATAGTCTGAAGCATCTGTAGTAATCATAGTGGGTAGAAGTTCCATGTAGTAGTGCTCTAAGTGGCTCCACAACTGAAGCATAGTTTGGAATAAACTTAGAATACCATGAAGTAAGACCTAAGAAAGCTTGTAAGGTATGAAAATTAAGTCCATAAGGTACACGCTTGAACTGAAACAAACCATCATGGGTGATGAATGCAGTGAGGTCTCTGCTTTACTCATGCAGTAATACTTGATAATACGCACTCTGAAGATCCAAGGTGGAAAATAATTTTGCTCCTCGGAGTTCTGTGGGGCAAAGGATGATTATCAGTAACAACTGCTTTATTAGGTTCACAGAGATCAAAACACATTCTAATAAGTTTTCAATTTCTGGTCTCTGCTTAACTTTGTGTACAAAGTTCTTTGAGCAACCCAATGAAGTGTCGCTTTGTGGTGAAATTTTAGACACTGGCTGTGTGGCAAACACTGGTACTGTAGCAATGAGACCATCAACTAATTTTAATGCAGCAAAGAGATCCCTTCCAAGTATAGCAGTATCCTCATTCACAATGTAAAATCACATTATGCAGTGTTTGTTTCAAATTGTACAGTCACTGGAAAGCAACCAAGCACAGGGTTTGGATCCTTTAAGTAACTGACCAGTCTCAGGGCAGGTGCAACAAGCAGATCATTTGCAAAGTATTTCAAGAAAATATCCTTTGGTAGTACAGAAATTGCTTAACCTGTATCAAGCATCAGGTTAATGGAGTGTACCTTGTCAGCAGAAGCAGTATTGACTTTGACAGTGCATACATTATAAACTTGTCTGGAATAAATGTATCAGCTTTATCCACACTTAATACCGTAACATTTGAAGCAGTGACATCATGAACATCTTTAGCAGAACCACGGCAGATCTTAGGAAATTTTCCTACTTTTTTGCATTTACAACACTGGCTTTTGCAGTGTGTTGGGTTGCACCACAGCGGAAGCAGTATTTGTTATTTGTATTTGCTGCACAGTAGGTGAATACCTTTCCTTAGCATTGTATTGTGCCCGTGACTGTGTATTTTTAACCTCAGTGCTGGATGCACAATCTGTACATTTCCGGCAGGGTTAAATCCTGCTCTAGGAGCAGTCCCTCTCTAATGTTTTTTCCACTATTTGGCCTCTTAGCATTTCATCTGTTAGATTCCTAAAGTCACAGGTAGCAACCAGCTCTCTTAAAACTGCTACAAATTGTTCTGTGGATTTGCCATTAAGTTGTTCATGTTGGAGGAATTTAAATCTTTCAGCAACCACAAAATAGTTCTTTATAGCAGTAAGGTAATGGTAATGTATAGAATATACCCTGTCCCTCTGCTCCTAGCCAGTAAATTAGTAAAGCACGCTTTCTAGCAGCAGATACCTCCCCTTGGTCAGCAGCAATAATGTAATTTTCAAACTTACGGATTCAAGCAGTAAAAGCTATGGTAGGCTCAACAGGGTTTGGGAGAAAAGCTACAGGCTGCTGCAGAGGTAGAAGAGACATCTCGTCACGAGTTTATGTTTTGGTAGCTGAGGATAAGCAGAGTATAACAGTGCTTTATTAGCAGGTTTTTGCAGCCATTACACTTCAACAGTAACTTTAACTCTAATACACTAAGCTGAAAGTACAGTGTATGCACAGTGTATGCACAGTATACTCTTCTGCACAATGACACCTACAAACACCACAGTATGCCAACTGTGAAATGAAGAGTACAGGGAGTCCCAGGTTACAAACATCCAACTCACATACAACTCACACTTACAAACGGAGGCTATTACAGTAATGTACTATGGTTTGCTTGGCCTTTATTAGCATTTAGCTATAAGAAACCAGCTGCCCCAACTCCCTCTGCCATGTGTTGCGGAAGTAAAGATGCACAGAAAGGTAAAAATTAAATATGTTATGACAAACATCTGTCTAAGTTGCATTTAATAGGTAAATGTACCTGTTCCAACTTACAGTACATACAAATTCATCTTAAGAACAAATCTACAGACCCTATCTCATACGTAACCTCTGGACTGCCTGAATTCCAAAATTTGTTGGTCTGGGGTCAGATCTGATTTTGGCTTGCCTTCCGTTTACATTTGTACCCCAAAATGATGCATTGTGCATCTACTATATATTGTGTGTGATGTTTATAAAGGCACATTTTGCATGATAATAATCTAAGCTTAATGGTCATTTTTAAATCTACTCACATATTGGCCAGTTTTATTTTTGAGCCTTGAACATTTCTCTATACAATAAAAGTTAAATGGGCTCACAGTTATAAGCAATAAGGCAACAGTTTGGGGACAAACCAGAGAATAGTGATATGTATGTCTGTGTGTGTGAGAAAGGCTCTGGACACGAGCCGAAACGTTGATTACTGCAACATGAAGAAATAAATGCTTATATGTTTAAAAATCCCAGGAGTGCGCTGCTTTTACACATGAGTATTCATGCCTTCCCTGGAGCAGCACCCGGGTATACCTGAAAATTAACAGGCCTGTGGGAATACGGATCACACAAGACTATTTTTTATATATATATATATATATATACACAAAGAAAAGTTGTGCTCACCACTGATTTTTAAAACCATTAGGCGGGGGTGCAATGAGGCTGTGACCACAAAATAAGAATAGACAAATACAAAAGGTCCTCTGCACTCAACCCATTAACAATATATTTAAGACATTAAGACATTTTGTGCATACAGCTACTGAAAAATGCCTACCCTTCAAACAACGGGATTGTTTGTCCATATATTGCAATATATTTAAGCTGGCCAACTACGTCAAAGTCATCCCATATCTGGCCAGTCCTACACTCAATTTTCATCTGATTCATTAAGAATTCCATTGCTTATACATTTTACAAAGGGACTAAGTTTTACCCGCAACTTACTTTGCTGCTTTCAGAGTAAATTTCCCAATCTGCCCTTTTATTAGACACCAGTGGGATCACCTGACTATAGCTGGGAAGCATACTTTCCTTTCTACTTACAGTATATTCACTTACCTGATCACAGAATTAACCACAGATTCTTAATATTTGAATAATTTATTATGAGAGAAAGTTTTATCCACAGTCCCAGACTGATATATATTAATACCATGCAAAACGAATAAAAAAGGAATTGCATTCATCTGATTCTTGACATACTATTTATACAGTATATATCCTGTACTGTATTTTTTTTTCTTTCAAGCAGAAGTCATGTTTTTTCATTGCACTGCGTTTGCTTTGCTGTGTTCAGCCATATTTTATCTGTTGTCTGAACAAAGCCCCACATAGTTTATAGTGTTCAGTAGAGCCTAAGATAATACAAGCCCTATCAGAAAAACTAAAGGTATTCTGCAATTAAAATCTGATGCATTGAAGAAATGGTGTTAAACTTTTTAAGGGGCAGATTTACTAAATTCACATGTATTCACATGAAGGATTTGAATATTCGATCGAATTTTCAAAAAGATTCAAATTTGAATTTGGAATATGCAAATTTGGCAAATTTGACCAAATTCGACCATCGAATATTCAAATTATTCGAATATTTGAATAAAATTTACCTACTTCGCCAGATTAAACCTACCGAAATGGGGATCATTCCCTAAAATCGAATTTAAAAAATGCGATCGATCGTTTAAAAATCGTTCGAAAATTTGATTCGAATTCGATCGAATTTGCCTCATTTGATCAATCGAATTGCGCTAAAAATTTTTTTTTAATTCACCACTATTCCCCCACTATTCCCTTGTCGAATTTCGAATTTTTTTGGCATTCAAAATTGAACCTTAGTAAATCTGTCCCTAAATGTAGATTAAATTAATATGATGTGTAATGCTTTCAGTGTATTTCAAGTTCCTTTTCAATACTGCATATACACCCTGCAGAAAGTACAAAGTTTTCCTATGCTGATTTTTTTTTTTTTTAATGAAATGATTATAACAATTTTTACAAGATGATCTCACCTCCCCCCATATAATTTCTAGGGGATTTTTACAGGCATATTTATCAAAGGGTGATCTTTCACATTCACCCATAAAATGAGTATAGGTATATATCAGTGCATCAGTCTTTTAGAGATTTTTTTTTTTTTTGTTTATCATAGTTTCAAGAATAACTAGGCAGCAATGATTTACTGTAACTGGTCTTCAGACTGAGCACAATCTGCCACTACTCCCCCCCCCTCAGGGTGCAAGCTCTACAGTTTGGGAACCACTAGTCTTGAGAAATGCACCTGTTTATTCAGCAAGCCATTGTATTGCCTGACAAATGACAAGCCATTGTATTGCCTGACAAAACAAACAACTATTCCTGAAGAATGTACCGAATAATCCAGTAGGTACATGCATATCCTTGGTAATGCTGCAATATTTAGTCCTGCTTTACCTGCAAATAAAGTTTCAGTATGTGAACTATTGGTAGAAAATAACCTTTGATGATCCTCAAACAGAATTTTCTACATGTATTGAATTTCATTCCTAAACTGTTTTATGTGAATAAATGGATGTTGTTTAAAGTAATGAGTCACATTATTCAAACATCAATTGATGATTTATGAGGGCAAGCAGTTTATCTAACAAGGGCATTCCTCCCAACTGTCCCATTTTTAGAGGGACAGCCCCTCTTTTGACAGCTCAACCCCCATTCCCTCATTTGAACTGGAAAGTCCTGTTATTGTCCTTGTTTTAGTCCTTCATTAGCAAAACTGTAAAAAATGAAAAACAACAGAAATATGTTCAAACTTTCATAACCTGCCAAATTTTGTAAAATAAACATGGTAATTAGGGGGCGTGGGCAAAACAATTTGCGGCAACTTTTTTGTCCCTCTTTTTCTTTTCCAAAAATGTTGGGCGGTATGATGGAGGGCCACAAATGCAATGTCTCCCATGTGACTTTATTTAGATTTTAGCTGTTATGCAGATCTGTTTTTTTAATCTCACATCTACATGCTTTATACAGTATAATAACCACATACATTCTGCAAATTGTGTGCGGCTTTTATTTTCTGTTTATATGAGTTATCAAATATCGATGAATGTAATTTTGGCTGAAACACTCCATAGCATTTCATGGTGAGAAACTGCAAACTGACAACTGAAAGAGCAGCAACCACTTCCCGAGATTGGACTGAAAGCAGCGAGGCACTCATTTTCCTATATTTGTTTTTCTTCCCTTGAAATGTGATTTTCATTTTCATAATAATTAGCTTCCTACACCATATGTGAGAAAAAGCTTCAAAGCACAGCTAGAAAGGAATCAAACAGTTTCAGGTTAAACAGGAAACTGAGCTTATGTTAACAGCCGATTCCTTGACTGATTGAAGTAGGTTCTCGGCATTGGTGATAATGGCTACATCGCTCCAAGCTCCCAACCTGCATTCACACCTTTAAAGCTGTTGTGTTTGATGGAAAAGAAAACAAGGTTTCCGACAATGCTGAATCTCCACAAATAGCTTTGGAAATAAGGAGGTGATAATTGTGTTGAAAAAAAAATGGTTTCAGAATGTTACCTTGCAAATAGCTCTGTTATTGGCACCTTGCTTTATGAATTCTACCATACAAAAAATGTTACAATTAGTACACAGGTAAAGAATGTGGTGAATGTGGCCACAAGAATAATTGCAGTCACTGTATTTCAATATGAACACTTTAAAGGAAAACACAGCAGAATAATTACTTGCACGAAAACATGATTTATATCCTAAGTGACATACTAACATGGCACTTTGCACACTGCTTGGCTCTCTTGAATGATAGCTGCAAGCCTCTGAGCTCTGTTTCACTGTGTTTATCGGTGCTGTGTTATTAATGGGGTGGTGGGGTAGGCATATACTGTAGTTTCCCCTGTGTAGAAAATGAGCAGGCACTTCTAAAGACCGAACTTCCAGGTAGACTTACCAATTAAAAAGTATTTGATTTATTAAAGTGCACTAGGATACACCCTAACGCGTTTCATATAAATAGATTACTTATGATTAAGTATCCTATTGATATGAAACGTGCTAGGGTGTGTCCTAGTGCACTTTAATAAAAAAAATACTTTTTAATTGATAAGTCTTCCTGGAAGTTTGGTCTTTGGAAGTGCCTGCTCATTTTTCTACATGCATATTCGCTCCCTCAGCTGACGGTTCAGGGCGGTGCACCAGGACCCCTTCTCTAAACTGGTGAGTCTTTCAATTTGAGACCTGAATGATTTACTGCATTTACTTACTGGTGTTCGTGATCCTAATTTGATATAGGTGCCCCCCGTCTCATTCCCACCTGCCCCCTAACTTGAGCATTACTCAGGAGCACAAGTTAAAGAAATACTGAGCAGAAATTAAACAATTTTTACATCGACTATTGTATTGCCTTTGTTTGCTACTTATAATTCTGCCATAAAGTATTTGCCCAATGATTTTACATTACCTATCTGGCGCCCCATGTTCATCTATGAGGGGGCTGCCATATTTGTGCAGCAAAAGTGTGTTATTATTAGAAACTGACAGGCTTAGATGGGACAGTCAGGTTGGCAAAACAGTCTGGTTTGGAACTTTAACTACCAATTACTTGCAAAAATAATCAACATGATCTATGGGTAACTTTTAATGTAAATTCATATTTTCAGAAGTAGTTATTTGTGTCAGTATCACTTTACGGAGTATCAGAAGGCCCAGCCCACATAAGGGCCCTGTTCTTACAGGCTGTCCTTAAGTGAACACTAAGGGGCGGGCACATATTTAAATCCTCTTAAATAATAATTCATATGTTTTATAAAAATATGTTCATGCACTACTGCACAGAGCGTTTTTGCAAATTTAAGAAAAATGGCAAACATTTAAAAAATATTTTTTAAAGATCTGTAAGTAGGTATGCACCAAATCCAGGTTTTGGTGCATGATTCAGCCTTTTTCTACAAGATTCTACAGGTATGAGATCAGGAAACCTATTATCTAGAAAGCTACAAACTACAGAAAGGCCATCTCCCATAAACTCCATTTTATCCAAAACATCCAAATTTCTAAAAATTATTTCCTTTTTCTCTGTAATAATAAAACAGTACCTTGTACTTGATCCATACTAAGATATAATTAATTCGTATTAGAAGGAAAATTGACTTTATTTAAAGTTTACATGATTTTCTAGTAGAGTTAGGGCATGAAGAACAATAATTTGGATGTGCTCCAACAGCACCCCCTTTTTTTGTGAACTGCTTATTATCAATACTGCTCACCCTTTCACTGAGCAGGTCTGGGTGTAAATGCCCTGGAACAGTCACTTAAATTTACACATTCACAGGCATTCAATGTTAGCAGGTCACTCACCACTTGTAGTCTACGGTCCGGGTGCAATACAATAGATTGGAAGTGTACTGATTAAGGCATGAAGATCCAAATTTAGCATTTTTGTAATCAAGTAGATCCTAACTCTTCCCCCCCCCTCAGCAATATGTCTCACTACATTCAAGTTTTGTGCCAGTGTTATTTTTAAAAACAGTTGTCTAGACAAAGGAAGCACATACACTTATAGTGTACTTGATCTAACTGTCCATCTAACAAGTAGGGGATACTGAAGTATAATTTATTTCAGATATGGAACTGAATTTTAAATTGGACATATTTAGAACTGTTCTTTTTTCCATTTGGTGAAGCTTATATTCAATGGGTGAAACCAGCTCTGTTTCCTTTATTTGCTGTTTGTGTTCAACACTGGAAGGAGCAGCTTTCTTCTAGAGTTAAACATAAATATTGCTGTAACAGTCTTGATGCCACTTGTTTATAGTGTAATGTCTGAAAGCTAGCATTGGATAGTTACCACACTATGGTATTGTTTGAACCACCAATTGATTATAGTGTTATATCTAAAAGCCAGCAATTAATGGTTACCATCTTATGTATAATATAATCATACTTGTGAAATAAAATCATAGGCATATAATGGTGCAAGGAAGGCAATTTCTCTTGCATCTGTAATTGAGCAGGGGAGCCCACTGGGACAGTTTTATAGATATTTTGAATTTCATTTCAAGTAAGTAGGTTTTATGAAGCTTTTCATTTCTCAATGTGGTTTGTTGCCCCTTGGCCAATTATTCCATATGACATATTCAATTTGAATGATGGACAAATAATCAGTTATTTGGTGCTAGTATACAGTGTTCATTCAATATACAGGACAAAGAAAGGATGTACGTCTATAATTATACCTTTATTCTTCCTGCAGTTTTTGTACCTTTCATCCATGGAACATTTTGCTTCATAAAATCCAGCGCTTGTCTTGGCAAAGCAAAACTCATTCTAGTGAGATAACACAGCGCTACTTGTAATTATGTAGAGCAGTAGTGTAATAGCAGTACATCATTTGTGTTTTTATGCAAAATACAGTATTGAGCATCAGATCTGCTTCACCTCTCAGGTGACTGGGAAATCAACCTGCCAAAATAATCAAACAATACACAAACAATTATATAAAAATGTAAAGTAAGGAGCAAGTATATGAAGACTTAAATTAATGTTAATGATAAATATTTTTGAAGGGTTAGATGTGCTGTAAGATGTTTATACACACATATATATATATATATATATATATATATATATATATATATAATTTTAGGGATCAATTATTTATTTATAGAAAATTGTACACAATCATAGATACGGTATATTCTAGCCCTGCAGTCCTTTCAAACCAGATCACCAATCCAACTTCACTAAACCAATAAAGGCTAGTTGCTAACTCGGTTGATATGGGAAGCAAGCCTAATGTGTTTATTATTCTCATTTTACTCTCATGATTTATATATAAAAATAAATATATATATATTAACCATTATGTTCCCACTAGATGGCTTAATTTGATCACCACATTCCTGACTTCCTACTGGCTCAGCTTTCAGTATCACCTAGGTTGCATTAGTCTCAGGCTCTCTAGCCTTTTTTACTATCTTCAGAATTTCTCCTGTCCTTATAATCATATTAACAGATGGTGTTTAACCTAGTGGTGAGGGCTGTCATCAACATAGGTGGGAATGGTGGACACAAATGAAACTGGAACAGTTTTTCTGTGCCTTTATAGAAAGTTATCACAAACAATGGCATCATAACTTAGGTATACTCCTACAGATTTCTGGGAAAATGAAGGTGTGTTGTAGCCAATTATAGTCTTCCATTCATGGAATAATAAGGACATCATTAAAAAGTCCCTTTTCTGCCTTTGGTGTAGAAAATTACGCCAATACAATTTTATCATTTGATTTAATTCTGCATGTGTCATTCTCAATAAACGCATACAAAATGTTATGATATATTCATTATCATCCAACAGTTCTTCAGTTCATTAAATAATTTACTTTGCCTTTCCCACCTAATCTTATTTCAAAGTCCAAGATATCGGAAACCACTCTAATGATGCAAAAGTACTTTTAATCTAAGAGGGAAAATGATAACATGTATCAGGTTATTTGCTGACTTCAGCCTTTGCAGCTTTCTAATTTTATCATCAAGAGCTGGGGCACATAAAATTATTCCAAGGGGGTGCCTAATAAAGGATATGATTGGCAGCCCTATGGAGATTGGCATCCGACCATATATGTGTTTTTTATGTAACCAAAACTTGCCTCCAAGCCAGGAACTAAAAAATAAGCACCTGCTTTGAGGCCACTGGTAGCAAATTCAAGGAGTTTGTGAGCAACAAGTTGGGAACCACTGTTCTTAGACCATTGATCCAAGGTCTATAACAAGAGGAACATTTTAACAGTACTTGAAGAAAAATGTGGCACATATCTGTGAATTATAATAGTCATAGTTAGTTAACAGTTATATAGTTAAGGATGAGAAAAGAGAAAAGTCAATGAATTTCCCAATGTTAGGAAAGACGAGGCGGAAGGCAGTATTGTGATGGAAAACTCTTGTGAGTTAGACAGCTCTTTGAGTAGCAATGCTTACATATATGTCACCTAAAACATGCCAATGTAGTTGGCCGGCTTTGATGCTATGTATTCATTGAAGGATGAAAATAGAACTTGACACATTTTGCCTAAGAAATATTCACATCTGTCTTTTCTCTTAAACAGAAAATATACCTCTAAATATACCACTATATGAACTAAAAGAAGTCAATATAACATACCCAATGCCACAGATTGAAAGGAACCCAATTTATGTGCACATACAGTATTCTGGGACATAGGGACCAATTTACGAAATTCACGTGAAATGATCAAAGTTCGATCGAATTCAATCGAATAACAATCGCACAAATTTTTCGTGAAATCGTAAAGTGAATATTGGCCTATTCAATCATCGAATATCGAATAGATTGAATAGATCAAATGATCGGATATTCGATAATTCGATCATTCGATGATCATAGGAATTAAAATTTCAAAGTTATTTGAATGCCTACTTCGCCAGATTGAACCTACCGAATTGCAATAGAAGCCTATGGGAAGCTCCCCATAGGCTTCAGAGACTTTGTCCTGCCCGAATACCATTCGGACGATTGGAGCGTTCGATCGTTTGAATCGTACAAATTTTCAGACGCTCGAATGAATTTCATGATTTTTTCGTGAAATCGAAGGATCAGTATCCGTTCGTACGAATTCATCGAGAAATCGGATATCTAGCAAAATAATAGCCTAAAACAATTCGATAAGCATTCGATGGTCGAATGCTTATCGAATTGAGAATTTGGTCGAGCTACTTTCTGGGAATAATAGTAAATTTGCCCCATAAAGTCCCTGTATTTTCCATAGTATATGTTGCACTGATTTTCTGGAAAGCAGAGGGACTATCACTTTAAAAAGGAACAAAGTAAGGGGGGGCAAGTAGAACATTGCTTGTCTAAGGCATAGTGGGAAGTTTCTAGTAGGAGTTATCTGGATTTCTTTAATTTGGGAATCAGGTATGTCTGTGAAGAAAATGCATTTATATTTATTTCTGGAAGTATATGTAGTATTTGTGCATCTTTTTTATATGTGCCCGGATAAATTTGCTAATGTCAAAAAGGTGGGGGGGTGTATTTTCCCATCTGGTAAACTATAATTCACATTTAAGAATGTGCATCATCCATTGTTTCTATATAGTTATATGTTTTTATAGAGGATTGTCTAAAAACCTACTCTTTAATTTAGACAGTGTTAACTATTCTGTCAATTTGAATGGCCATCAAACTGCATGTAATGAAGCAATGATTAATTAAGCAAAATATATCAAAAGTGAATTGATTATTAGCATATAATTCTAAATAGATACTATTGTTTGCATTGCTCTGGGTTTAAAGGTATTTTGATGATTTGGTTTACTTTAAAGACACAGTGCCTGAGGCCAACAGGAATTACATCCAGAGGGGCTGAAGTAGCAAAGATAGAATCATTCCAACTTCTAAAACAAGATTTGCTGCTTAATGCCTTTTCTCCTTAGTCGAATACCCATGCTTTGCAATGCAGGCTGATTATTTTCCATCAAAGCCAGCAGGCACACAGCCACCTCATTACCCTTTTACTGATGAAAAGTAGCCTTAGAAAATCACTCCAATCTTTTTGTATGCTGTTACACTTGTATGATGTGTTACAAATCCTGGGTGCCAGAGAAAAGCAGGGAAAATACAAGAAAATTTATTTTTTTGTTGTGCTCTAATGTCTGGTCCCTTGTTTCTAACAATTATGTAGTTTACAGAAGCTAATCTGCTTTATCAGCAAATATCATTAAGTACTACTCTGTATAAATTGGTGTTATTGGATGCCACATATAATTTTCCATCAAATAGAATATGCCATCATCATTCATTATACAGTTTGTTATTAATGAAGATTAATTACTAAGACTGCAGACAGGCAGGTTGAAATTTGGTCACTAATAAAAGTATTTCCTCATTATCATTTTGGCAGATGTGTTCCTAATAACTGTGAACATGGTGGGAGATGCACTCAGACTTGGGACAGCATGACATGCAACTGTGAAGGAACTGGGTACACAGGAGCAACATGCCACAACTGTAAGTATAACGGTTATATGTTGGGACACATTGGATTTTGAAGCTTGAGCCATTAACTATTGTCCTAAGTCGTTTCGTGTCATTCGAGCTCATCTACAACTTGTAAGGCAAGGTGTTAAGTGCAAAAAAAATTTAAAATCTGATATTTTGTTTGATATTTTGATTTTGCACCCTCTCATACTGTCTGAATTGCTGCAGGTCTTTGTGCTCCATTTCAGATAACCAAGTCCTGTGGCTGCCTCATGAGCACAGCACTACCTGCATTCATAAACAATGTGTTTATTATGGGCAAGAGTAGGAGGCACATAGACGTTCACTCTAACACACAAATTAGCAAGTAGTAATGGCTGCTAGCTGCATTGGGGCCCTGTACTTACCACCTTCCATATTGCAAGTGGTACAGGCATAACGGCATACTTAATAAAAGGATAAGAATGTACTTTTGCAAAGTAAGTAGTCTAAAATCGATTTAGATGGAACAGGTTGTGGCAGCATGTTTGCTCCATAATTATAATGTTTTTTTAAAAATGTTTTTATATGCTGTGTAGTATAATTGGTATGTGCCCATTAATACCTTCTGTACTAGCAGTGAAATTCCAGAGATCCCTAACAATGAAATTCCAGAGAATATCTGTCAGGCAGCATAATGTTAGGTGAGCTCACATCCTATACAAGTAGGATACCTGTAAGTAAATAAAGTTCAAAATATTTTTAAAAAAATATCAGAAGTCCACCATATGTTTACTAAATTTCAGTTCTCAAGATATTTAATTTAAAATCCAATTCAACATGTTCTTGCATTCATAAGCATTACCACGTTTGTTATATTAGGCAAAATAATGAAGCTTTTGACACACTGAGCAATGTTTATTAATTCATCGTGTGAAGGTGTTGTGCAGAACGCCACATAGTTGACAGTGATTGCTTATGAGGTCCACTCTGTGAACCCATTTCTTGTTTATAAATGCGTGCCATTTATGGTACATCTAAATGTAACCTGCTCAACTAGTGAGACTGAGTTTAGGAATATTAATTATTGGAATCCAGGCATACATCACTAGAAGCTGTCAGTAAAATGATATCTGAATGTTAGATGATGTGCAGCTTTGCATCATTTCTGATAACATATCTGTTTGGGAAAAAGGCAGTCACTCACTATAAGTAATGTTATAATAAGTATGTGTGTGTGATTACATATGGGTACTAGTACATTCTTTTGATTTTTTTTTGTGTTCTGTTTTCTTGATTTTTGTTCCCTTAGTAGTCTGATTTTGTACCAGTTAAAGTGTAACAAAAAACTCACAGGTGGGCTCAGAGCAATATTTGCATAATTCTACAAAGCCTGTTTTATGGAAAGTCAATAAGCCTGTCTATGGCTCATTTGCTTACATAGGTACTAAACTGTAAAATTGTGCATCTCATTGTTTTTATTGATAACTGCACTGATGCAATTTTGCTCTGTATGGGCAATTGCAAGCAGAGCAATTTTAAAGTGTCAAATGACCCAGAGCAAACATTTCCTTAGTGGGTCCCTGCAGCTGGTACAAAAAATAAGTGGCACTACTTACCCTTAAGTAAGTTACATAGTTTATTTGGGTTGAAAAAAAGACAATAGACCATTAAATGCAAAGGCTTCTCCAGGGCTTCATAGTGGTATCAAAAAAGTGATGTTTATTTGGCAACGTTTCAGTCCAATTGGGACCTTTCTCAAGACATAAAGACAAATAAACGTCACTTTTTTTATACTACTATAAAGCCCTGGAGAGTGTCATCCTTTGGACAACGACTATCTACACCTTACATGGCAGCACCCAGGCACTAAAAACTGCTGTTTTGGAGTGCATCACAGCTGGAACTGCATATATACAGTATATATATATATATATATATATATATATATATATCTCTCAAACAAAAAAGGCTTGTACTCACAGGACTTAACAAAAAATCTATTAGTTAATTAAGAAAAAGGAACACCTAACGTTTCTGCTAGCAAAAGTTTGTTTGCAGTGGCACTTTGAGAAAGGCTAGATTGCTAGCCACCTAATACTTCTACGTATATTAAAACTTATTGTGGCATTGTACAGAAGGAATGCTCAGAAATATTAAGCTAGTCAAGTAATTTTTACTCTAATTTGACATTTGTTGAAAGAGAAGCAATCAAAACTTTACAAGCACTATAGTACTGTGAGATTGTTCATACTTAGGGATGGCGCGAACGTCGGAAAAAAAGTTCGCAAACATATTCGCGAACTTGCGTCAAAAATGCGAACGGTGGGGAAGGCGAACTTTAACAGCTAAAAAAGACATTTCTGGCCAGAAAAATGATTTTAAAGTTGTTTAAAGGGTGCAACGACCTGGACAGTGGCATGCCAGAGGGGGATCAAGGGCAAAAATGTATTATAAATGGTTATTACAGCAGTCAGCACACAGATGAGAATGAGATCAGAAGAGATCAGTGCCCACAGCAGCTACATACAGAGCACTGCAGTAGAAGGTAGATTACTAGCCAGCAAAGCTACCTAACCTAAAATGTCCCTCAAATCCCTGCAGACTTGGCCAGTTCATGTATAAATACCCCTAGCGTTCACAAAAGATGGCCAGTTCATGTATAAATACCTCAGAGTTCACACAAAGATGTTAAAGTGGCCAGTTCAGGTATAAATACCCCTAGAACTCATAGCAGAATGGCACAGTTATTTTCCATGATTTACTACATTCACAGCTCCCTGGCTTTGACTGGAAAGTGGACCAGTAGCCAGCACATCATCCAGGCACAACTAAAATACAAAAGCAGAGCCACTGACCATGTGGGTGGGAGGGTGGTGAGCAGACTGCAGGCTGCAGTATTTGTGTTATAGCAGCTCCTTCCTTTTACTTTTTCCCTGTGCTGAAATCAGGGAACTGTCTATTGGAAGGGGAGTGGTCCAGGGGGTGTGGGGGTGGTCCAGGAGGGAGAGCTTCCTGATTGGCTGCCATGTATCTGCTGGTCTGAGAGGTGAGAGGGCAAAAAAAAAGCGCCAACTGACGCGAACCCAAAATGGTGAACGTCGCGCGACGTTCGCGAACTTCCGGTGAGCGTGAACAGCCGATGTTCGCGCGAACAAGTTCGCCGGCGAACAGTTCGCGCCATCCCTATTCATACTATTCACAAGAACTTTTAACACAGCTTTCGGGTGTGAAGGTATATGAAAAACTGACTGATGACCCCACCGAACGGTTTAAACTACAATGGCCTATTATCTACACGCTCCCTAAGGTGCACAAACATCCAACTGCACTGCCGGGCCAACCCATAATTTCAGCGAGAGGCTCCTTATTTTCTAATGTGGCCATATTTCTAGACATTTTTTTTTAGCCTTTGTGCAGTGTAATTCCATCTTATATCTCTGATACGTCCTCACTATTGGATATTTTACACCACATAGGCCCGCTACCTGATGATGCCATATTTGCTACAATTGATGTATGTAGTTTATATACAATTATCCCGACTGAGGAGGAGATAGCGGCTTGTAGGGATAGTTTCATAAGGGAAATCCACCTGTTGAATTCAATTTGTAACTATTTTCTATTTGAGCAGAAATATTTTTTGCAGAAGACTGGGACAGCGATGGGCTCCAACGTAGCCCCCTCTTATGCCAATCTATATATGGATCATTTTGAAAAAACATATATTTATCCTAAATATGGGGAACAACCTATACTATACTGTAGATATATCGATGATATTTTCATGATCTGGCGAGAGGACTACGTTGGAATACAGGCATTCATAACTGAGTTGAATGCACAGCACACCCCAGTAAAATTTACATTGACCTAGGACACTGATAAAGTGGATTTTTTAGATGTCAGGATATTTCGTACTGAAGGAGGAGTTGGCACTACTCTTTATCGTAAAAACACTGATCGGAATACAATCTTGCATGCCCATAGTTATCATTCACCCTCCATATTGAAATCTGTACCTTATACACAATTTCTGAGAGTGTTCAGGATTAATTCTAACATGGCTACAGCTATACAACAAGCACATGAAATGTGGGATCACTTCCTGGAGAGGGGCTATAAGCTTGCCTTTCTTAATGCTGAGCTGGACCGGGCACAAAAGATGTCCGGTGGGAGTGGACAATTGGGTGCAAACAAGACCTCAAGAAAGGAGATGTAGGGGACTGGTAAATTAACCTCCCAGTATATTTAGCAGGCAGTCCCCAAGTGGTTATAGACACCTAAGTGGGTCCTAAAAAAGTGTTGTGAGTATTGCCTATCCACTGTTGATCCTGTATGTGTTTATGTGGTTGCTGTACACTCCAGTGTGAATTGTCTGTTTAGTAAATATGTTAATGGTTAAGTTATAAGAACCACTGGTGCCCAATTATTTGCACCCTGAATACAGTTACAGTTGCACTACACCCTGCCTCCACCTCGTTGCAAGGGCTTACTCCCTAAGATTTAAGGTCTCATCCGGAGCAATATATAGGGAGTGGAGCCTATAGTCAGAGAAAGGTGCACTCAAATTACTATAGCGCTACAGAGATAATGGTGTTTGTCTCTGATTATACACCAGCGAGACAAAGGATTGATATGGTGGTCAAGAAACACTGGATGATATTACAGATGTATACTATATTGTAGAGGTTGATCGCTAAGGGATCTCCTAGTGAGAACTGATATAAGAAATAGTATGCCCATGTGCCCTCTACTATGTTGGAAAATGTGTTACGACATTTCGGATGTGAATGAACAATCGCCGCTCTGTTATACGAGTGGCTTCAGGGACTGGAAAAGTGGACACTCTTTTGGCTAGACACTTCCTGGGATTTAAACAACCGCTACCCACCTTACGAGCAATTTTAATAGACCATATCCTCCCTCTAAAACGTGAAGGTGATATTTCTAAATTTCTACGCAACGTGAAGCGAGGTGGATGCGGATTCTGGACACGGTGGCACCGAGAGGGCTCAATGAAATGTATTCTTTAGTCAGTTATTTGTAATTGATTCTGGGGAACTATAGTCACCCAATAACTTGAAATAATTAACGAAAGTTTTATGACTTAAGCTGATAGAGATGGATAGCTATGGAAACATGCATTTCTAAAAGCAATGAGATAGCCCAGTGTGATATAATTAGGTCTGGTTATAATTGTAGCTAACTTGATATATAGTTTCCTCATTATAATGTTTTTAGTCTTTTAGATGTCTATACTTGATATAATTAGTAGATACACTTTTAAGATATTTAACACCCTTTCAGCACGTATTTTGTAATTTTTTTTAAGAAATACTGTTAGATCTATTTTATAGACCTGGGCATGGTCACACAATACAGGTGTTTTATAGGTGTTTATATTTCCGTATTGTCACAAAAAGGTTGTTATCAAAAACCTCTAAAACCTTTGTAGCGCTATAGTGAATTGAGTGCATCTTACTCTACTATGAGCTCCACTCCCAATAAATGTGATCTGGATGAGACCTTGAGTCTTAGGGAGTAAGCCCTCGCAAACGGTGTGGAGGCAGGGTATAGTGCAACTGTAACTGTATTCAGGGTGCAAATAATTGGGCGCCAGTAGTTCTTACAACTTAACCAAGGAACATATTTATCAAACAAACAGTCCTAAATGGAGTGTACAATCAGCACATATAGGATCAACAGTTGATGGGCAATACTCACAACACATTTGGTCAGTAGCTGTCCCCCCAGAGGTGGGAGACCATGTATGCAGCCTTGAGGAGATACACCCAGCTTTCAGCCTTTTCCCGAAGTGGAACCTGAAGGGAAACTCTCATGCCTCGGTCTGTACACTTAGTTCCTACTCTGAACAATTAGTATCCGGGATCTTAATCCCACTCACAATTAGGGTTGCCACCTGGCCATTTTTTTACCGGCCTGCCCTGTATGTTTGATGGCTGAGCCCAATGTTACTAATAGGGGAAAAAATCTAAATATATAGGAAAGCATTTTTTTTTTTTAAAGAAAAGGTGGCAACCCTACTCACAATCCTCGGAGGAGCCTCAAGCTGCTCTGCTTAATATTCTGTCTATCTGTCACTCCTAGAGTGACCTATAATGTTGAGTAGCCTATCTTTACTAGACCTGACCTGTCTAGGTTCCACTCGAGCTCTGCCTGCCTGCTCAGGCTAGAGCCAGCATAAGATGGACCCTGAGCACATGGCTCACAAGGGTTTTATACTTTAGCACAGTGCCATCTACTGGTTACTGTGAGAACACCAAGGGGCATAGCTTAAAGCAGGATAAGGAAACAGTCCCCCCTCCTAACTGTATTTTAGGACCCAGTTAGGTGTCTATAACACTAGAGGACTGCCTGCTAAATATTTCTGGGGAACCAATTTACCAGTCCCCTACACCATGAATAAAAGAAACATCTTCAAATTGTAAAAGGGACATCTGCCATTTACTTCTACATGTTTTCAACAGGTTTTAGCTGGCAGATATCTTTGAAGATGTCTATTGACATTGTGATCTTTACTGGTTTTGGTACAATAATACAAAAAAGTAGCTGCGACAACTCAAAAAAATCAAATTATTTGGGCATCAAATGCGAAAAATTTGTATGATTTGAATTTTGACATGACTTTCCCCATGACTTCTGAATTTTTCAAGCTGATTTCTTGATTAATGAGTTAAAATCTTGGTTGGGAGTTGGATCGACTTTGTTTTAAAAAAAAAAAGAGATACATTTCAGTTTTAGTAAATACCCCCCTTAAACTCTTACAGGTGTTACTTATTTACAGTGTTCTTTTGGCAATTAAATTATTATAACCAGCTTAGTGGTTGTTATATTATTGCAGATTGTAAGTAATTTACAGATAAGTGGGCTGTCTTGCAAAAGATGATGATACATAGAATCAGAATGGTATCTCTAAATATATAAAATGTAATAAAATTGGAGAACAAAAGCAATTTCTTTGTAATTCAGCAATTCCAAGAATATTAAGCATGTATTTTTTTGCTGTCAGTTTCTGGAGATCTCCTTTGTTAGAAAAAGGCAGGTTAATCCTTGTATTTGTTCATGTTTTTACAGCATAGAATTATACATACACTTAAAAACAGATCTATTTGTTCTGTTGTATCAAATAGGATTTAAAACCTCTTTTCAGTCTTCCAGCTAAAAGTAGAATAAAGCTATTGGATTATAATAACACAGGTCATCTGGAGAAAAATGGCCCGAGGAATTTTGCTGGTATCATGCAACCAAGGTTTAAGAGTAATCCGTCTCCTCTTTTATTGCTTCATAATGAAATGGGACTTACATTAGCATTTACATTCACGTTTTTCTCCTACATTTCAAACCAATGGTAAATAGTGCTACAAACTGTTAAAAGCATTGCCTTCTGAATCTAGCAACTTAAAGAGATAGCATGATTTAGATTTTTTTTTTAAAGGGATACTGTTGTAGGATAGTGATGGGCGAATTTATTCACCAGGGGCGAATTCGCGGCGAATTTTTTTCGCCAATTCACGAATTTCACTGGAAATTTTTCGGCAAAGCGAAACTGGGTAGATTCGCCCATCACTATTGTAGGAAAACATTTTTTCAGAACATATCCATTAATAATGCTTCTCCAGCAGAATTCTGCATTGAAATCTGTTTTTTTTTTAAAGAGCAAACATATCTTTTTATGTTTAATTTTGAAATTTGGCATGGGGCTAGACATAATGTCAGTTTCCCAGGAGCCCTCAGGTCATGTGACTTGTGCTCTGTTAAACTTCAGTCACTCTTTACTGCTGTATTGCAAGTTGGAGGGATATCCCCTTCCTTCCTCCCCTCCCCTCCCTTCCCTTCCCTCCCCTCCCTCCCCAGCAGTCCATCAGCAGAATGGGAGGGTAACTAGATAACACCTCTCTGGTACATATAAGAACAGCACTCGCTACTAAAAACCCATGTCCCACTGCAACCCCATTCAGTTACGTCGGTGGGCGGGCCCGGGGCGCCGGTGGGCGGGCCCATGACATCATGGGGCCGGGCTATGACACCGCGGTCGCCGATTGGCCGATCGCTGCGTCAATCAAGCTAATCCCGCACGGTTTTCCTTATTTGGAAAACCGGGCAGGAAGCATTGACCTGGGCAGCCCTTCAAAATCCCGGGCTGTCCGGGTAAAACCGGACAGGTGGCAACCCTAAGTAGGAGACACACTAGCCTGCCAGAAAGCAGTTCCATAGAGCAGCACTGGCTCTTTCTGTAAGCACATGGCCAGGCAAAATGACCTGAGATGGCTGCCTGCACAGCAATTTTACAACTTTAAAAATACACTTGTTTGATTAGGAATTAAATGTTATATAGCAGAGTGAATTATTTGCAGTGTAAACAGTATAATGTAAAAATAAAAACTACATCATAAAAATCATGACAGAATACCTTTAAAGACACCTACACCCTCTGTCTCTGACAACTCCTCCTGAAATCAAGTAATTTAAACGTATAGTATGGTGGGTCTGTCCATTGTGTGAATTAGTGATTAAAAATTGTTTGCATCTCACACTGTTTGAGTTCCCAAAAATGAGGCAATATGCCACAACCTTAGCCATTTTGTCCAACTCTAATCTACCCAATTCATCTTAATCCCAGCCTCTTTCTGGGTCAGGTATGTCTGGTAAAAAAAAAATATTTTTTTATATTTTGGAAGTTCTGGTATAACAATCCTAAATGAGCTGTAAAGTAACCAACATAGTGCAGTGGGGGTCATTTATAATCTCTGGGCAAATTTGCACCTGGGCAGTTACCAATGGTAACCAATCAGATGTTTGCTTACATTGTTCTCCTTGCAGTTGGCTGAAAAAATGTAATCACTGATTGGTTGCTTTGGGTTACTGTCAATAAATGAGCCCCAGTATGAAAAAAAAGATGAAACACCAGCACCACCAGAATGCTTGCTGGGAGCATGAAACATCAATAGCCACCTGCCATGCCATCCTTTGTGAATAACCCTTGATGGGCAAGGAGAAGTAAGTTCATCCAAGCCATGCTTTATCTTGGGTTGCCATCTTTCTCTACAGTGTGATCCAGAGGTAGGCTATACCAATGACACCAGGTGTGTGTCATGACATTTAAGGAAGTGACCGTGATGTTTATGGGTAGGCTATGATGTGGTGGCCTGTGATTGGCCACATTTCATGTCAATCAGGAAACAGTCCTGTCCAGTTTTAATACTTCTAAAGACTAGACATGCAGTTTGGAACTGGGCTGCTCATTTGAAAACCAGGCTGATTAGTTCAAAACAAGATTATCTACCCTTGCCACTCTGGAAAGCATTCCCCCTGTTACCACAGCTGTAAATCAAGGGGCATCATCCTAACCTATTCCACCACCATCACCTGTCAAGACAACCTAAAATTGTGGAACATTGCTCCTTTCTGTCTATGTGGCAAATTCACTACTGGCTTCACCAGGGGAATTTTCGCCAGCCTGCCGCTAATTTACTAAAATGCAAAGTTGCACTACCGTTACTTCGCCAGGCAAAGCGCATTTACGCTAGCCATGCCTAATTTGCATACGGCGCGTAGTTAAACGTATAATAGAAGTATATATTATAGCCACTACATTACACTACACAAGCCCAGGAAACCTTTAATAAATAAAAAAAAAGTTGTACTATTGCCCTAAACATGTGCCCCCTGTATAGTTGAGTTGCCATATGTTAGGAAATGTAGGGAGGAAGGAGGTTAACCCCCAAAAAATTACGCTATTTTTCAGACTATCACCCTAAAAAAAAAAAAAGTAAAAGATGCCACCGTTTTTTGGAACTTATAAAAAAGTTCAAGTTTTTTTTTCAAACTCCTATCTATTGTGTTGAACTTTACGAGGTCTGACCTGGCGAAGTAAAGTCTAGAATAAGAGATAACGTTCAGTAAAATGGGAATCTTAGTGAATCATCAGTGCGCAACTTCGGCTAGCGTAAGGGTGCAAAGTTGCGCTAGTCTATCTACTTCGCTAGCGAATTTTCGCCAGAGACACTGTTAGTGAATTGGCGAAGTTGTGAAATGACATCACACTGTCGAATAAGCGCTAGTGTTAGATGCTTTGCTCTTTAGTGAATTTGCCCCTATGATGGAAAATGGGCCAGGGAAAGTGTTGCATTGCTACCCAACTCAACCTTTTTCTAGCTTTTATTTGACCATCTACCTTACTCCCTCCCTTCGTTGACGGGTCAAGGCTCCCCTTTACTAACCCTTGTCATTTAAAAAGAACCAATACTAAAAATTACATCAATCCATAGTTTATCAAAGCATGCTAATTAAACTTTATGACTACAGTAACAATAAATGACCCCAGTGTATGACAACAGAGAATAATCCATAAGGCAAAGCAGATTGCATGGAGATATTTCTTGTTATTGTCTTAAAAATCTCTCTGCGTCATCAGGCGTGTATTAAGAAAAATGACTGGACATTGTGATTAACAAACTTGCTATAATTATGCCATTACTAGTCTGCATAGAATTTAAAAAGAAAACCTTTACAACAAATCAGTGTTGAAATGTATGACACATTTCTCTATGTCAAATCTTTGTATGTGCTGATGTATGAGAAAAAAATATATACTATTCACAGTTCCTAAACTATTTTTAGTCAGCATATTTTTTTGCAACATCTAACTTCTCTGTAAATACTTTTAGTGTTCCTTCAGCCAAAACCCCTTGAACTCTTCAACCTACCCGAACCCAATACGTTATTCTTATTAACCCACCAGAACACAAACTGTGTCTGCAGCATGACAGGCTTGTGCTATCAGCAAAACACATTCTGTGAACAGTTCATCTGTGTCTGAATAATGTCTGGAAATTGTTGTGTGGTGTATTCAGCATTCTGTGGATCATACAATGTATCTTAAAGCAACTTAAAAGACCATACGGTCCATTTTATTTATGAAAAGCAGCACATTTAAATCTGCTAGAGGGGAAGGTGCTACACAAGATACAAAGTGCTATGACAGAGCTCCTTTTCTAATTTCAGAAATCTGATACTATTCCACCCAAACTGTGCATTCCATTTGTTGCCACTATATACTGCACTACCCTCCAGAAATCTTTTGGAGCTTACAGGCAAGCACAAACTATGTTTCACTCCCACACAGAAGGAACAACTATTGGCAAACTGGTCACACTTCCCTCTTCTCCATGCTTGGATCCAGTTCTGACCTGGTACCCACCTCCTCTCAACAATTCAAATAGTGCCTTCCCAGCTTGAAATTATATATTGCTGATATACTTCTACTTGAGTGCACTTCAATATCCTTCTTGTTTCATAAAATTCTCTAGACTGTAAGGGAAATTTTTATAAATACATTTTTGAACTCTTTCATTTTGTTCGTTTGCATTTAACCATTTTGAGTGGCCAAATATCTTGCTCTATGGGAAAAAATGGCAAAGAACTGCTAACCTGACAAAATCCTGACTCTAGTGTGTGTATTATAATGCATGGAGAAAGAATTCAATTAACTAACATATCCCATTTCCAAAATAGTACTTTTAATAAAAGTAATAATACTTTTATGGTAGATATGTCATTTTGAATTGCCATCTCACGTACTGTCCTATTAAACCAATTAAGTCAATTAAGATGAAATGAAAAGTTGATCAGTAGGTGTTTTTTGGCAGAAGAGAGACAGCAAGAACCTAAAGAGGTAACTACTGCGGTTTTAAAATATTTTGTTTTAATTGTACTTGTAATTTAATTTATATAGAAGCTAAATAGAAGTGTTACAAAATAGGTCTAACTATATATTTTAAGTACACAAGCAATATTATTACAGTGTTAACAAAAGTTAGTATGGAAGATCTATAATTTAATTAACACCCAAATAAAAAGTTACCTGACACATCAGAGTAGAATTTGTGTAATATTTCTCAATGTATTGGTTAAAGGAAATATAATGTTCTGAGGTTTATTTTTTTTAAAATAGTATTTTTCACATTAGCAATATAATTAAGAAAAATAGCTGGAAATAGCTCAAATCCAAAAATACGCCAATCAATGGCAGAGGTCCCTTGAACCACTTGAAGATGTTAATAACCTTAATGATATTAAAGTTTTTTTCAGTGCGTTTCACTCTAACACAATTAATTCAAGCAATTCGAGTTTTTCCCATGGAAAATGCGAATAATTTGAGTTTTTTAATTTTTAACCCAGTATTCACTGATTCGAGTTTTTTTTTAAATTAGAAAACATTCAAGTGTTTTCTTAATTTTGAAAACATTCGAATTGTGAGTTCATTGAGGTATACAAACTTCACAAACCTATATCTCTACCTTTGATAAATAAACCCCTAAGACTGAAATGCTAATTCATTTCATATTTTATAGTTTGTTCAAATGTCCTTATTTCTGTATTTTTGTTCTGTAAGAACATTTCCATGTAAAAAATGGAAAGAAAACTTGTACTAGCCATTAGCCAGTTGATGTATTTTGAGATATATTAGACTGTTGGTCTTGCTTCATCTAAAATATAAAAAGCTCTGCATTGCTTAGAGTAGCAAACTATTACTATACAGTAGGAGAATAATTATATTCCAAATAAAATTATTGCTTGTACAAATATTGTCCATGGTTCTTTCGGGTTCTTTGAATACTGATGACTACACCTAGAAACTGGAAGGCTGTTATTTTCCATTACCTCTGTTGTCTTTGAATTAGAGAGTAAAATTATTTTTTTATATGACTTTGAGAAGAAATAAAATATTTACTTGGGTAGTGATTTCTTTGTGTTTTATTTTTTTGCTATGATTAAAAAAAAATTACTCAAAAAATAAATTATAATAGTTTTTAAAACTTGCATTTTGTTATCTGCTATTGTTAGTTTTATTAATAAATACAAAAGCATTAAATGCTCAAAAGTAAAAAAAAAAAAAAAATTTTGAGTTTATAGACCAACTGAAAATGATCGGTTACTTAAAGGAGAAGGAAAGACTAAAATTAAGCTGCTTCGGTAACCTCCCTGCTCCTTTAACATAACTTCAAGGTATTTGTATTTTTCCACAACTTTAAAAATATTTTAGTAAATGTGCAAAAATTTTAGTTTTTAAATTATAAATTTATTCAAAGTAGAAAAATAAATGATAAATAAGCCCCTTGGTATTACTTAAATGTTTCCAAATTTGTATAAAAATTATTGGAATGAAGAAAGTAGTACTGTTTGTCTAAATAATGAAGCAGGCATAGATGCAGTATGTAGACATGTATACTGCAGTTTTATATAGTGATGAGTAACTCTCATTGAAACGCATTGAATTCAATGAACTTAAACATTTTTTTTACAACAATTTTTCTTGCTCAAAATTATGTCAGTGGTGGTTTTTTCTCATGGCATACTTTATGTCCAAATGCATTAGTCAATGGGCATTTTTATTTATGTTGACTTTTTGTCTTGGCAACTTTTTTGTTTCTGCAAATTTTTGCCACAGTTTCCCAAAAAAATATTGCAGATGGTGAAATATGGAAGAAAGTTTGAATTGGAAATTCAATTTGAATTTTTGAGTTGGATAATTTGTCAAAACTCACAAATTCGAGTTGGGAATAATCTAAACTCAGATTCAAATCAAGTCTTTTTGGAGAAAAAACTAGATTCAATTCCAATTTGATTAGAGTTTTCAGGTCGATATTAGTTTTAAATGTTCAAATTTTTCATTAAAAACCTCCCAGTCAAATTTTGAGTATATTAGAATTTATTAGAGTAAAAGAAAATCACATGAATTCGAAATTCGACCGTTGATAAATGGGCCATCAGGCATTCTGGTTTTCTCTGTATTACTGACGTGGAAGATGCCATAATATTTGTAACATTTAGCTGAAATTGTATGTGCTAATCAGTAGGTAGAACTCAGACTTGAAGCTCTACAGTACATGCCCCTTCAGATCCTCTTTATTTTAATATAACAATGGCAAGCAAATTAAGTTGGAAAGGAAATGCATGTGCAGTAGCGCTTCAAATCTACACTTCCCTCTTGAGCTAGTTCCTTACCATGTACAAAGGTTTACACAGGGTAGCCAAGCATTATAATCAATTAATACATAAGTATACATTTGCAAAAATTAAGTGCCACATGGCCAGTTGAATGCTGTGGTTGTTTCTCTTTTTTAACTTCATGCTGAAGTAGACAGCCTCCAGAACACAAGGGGTTTAGTTGAAAGATTTTTCAGGATTACAATACCCAGACTTAATTTTATGTTTTGTTAAGGCATCATTCTTAACATTTTCGTAAAATTGTTCAATTTCAGGCAATTGCCTCCTACAGTGCAATATATATGAGGTTTAGCTTAGTTATATTTCATGCAATCTTTTCATAAAGCCCTCTAAGGAATCTAGGCATAAGTGAAAAAGATTATCCATGGAATGCTTTATAAAACATTCTTGATTCCTGTGCATATTAGAATAGAGAATTTCATTTCTATCCTCAATTACATTTGCATTTTAGGAAAAGATGCAAACCATTGAAGCAAACAAAAACAACATTTATGATCTTTCTTTTCTTTCCCAGACAATAGATATTTGTGCTATGACACTGGGTTTTTATTAGTATCATAGTGTAAGGACCCATACGTGTAATGGCCCCTATGACTTCATTCCCTGTCAGTGCCTCCTTCCCTATTGCTGTGCTAAAACCCATGTAACATATTGGTACCTCATTTATATACCTGTTTCATTAGTTCTAGATAGGGACTCCTTTCTGCAGTGCTGTAACAAAATGCTTTGCAGGGGGAAGTCCTTTCTCTTTGGCCTGCAGCTGGGCAGTTGATCCATTGAACCTGAAGTCAACAAGGCCCCAGAAGTGTTAGGCCCTCAAGGGACAACCCCTTTAGTGAAGTTAGAGTAAAGGGACCCCGTGAACAAGGAGAAGCTAGTGTGTATTGTAGCTCCAGTAAGAGCACTCTATTGAGAGAGAGAGTGAGACAGTGAGGCTTAGTTAAAAAGAGCAGCTCAAGCTCCAGCTATAAGGATAGAAGGGAATAGCTCTCCCCAAGCCTATGCTTTGTCTGTAGTGAAGGGACCACAATAATGACAAGGGAATCAGGCTATGGTGTAACCCTGTTCCAAGGCTGTAGGGATCTGGACCACATCAGGTACTGAAACAGTTGGAAGGTGATTGCTCAACTCCTCTGGCTATTCCTAGTATGGTGTCTTTATTTGGTGTCTCTGCTATACCTCTCAATGTACTTGGAGATTTACTGTGGCTACCTCCTGTGCGAATATGATAGCTATATACTTTTGTACTTAGTCAGTAGATAGTTGTAGTTCAGCAACATCAGCATGTGTTATTTCCATTTTGTGAAAGCCCATCCTGGTGAAAGAGGGTGTAGCCCATGCTCTACCACTCTAGTTGGTATTTGCCTAATTCAGCCAAATAGGGGTTACAATAGTCTGTTGTTTGGTTTGCCTTATAATGATAATGTAAATGTAAATCATTTCTATTATGTTTAAGCCACTATTTATTATTTATTACTTTGCAATGAATTAGAAATTTTTTATGAGTTTAACAGAGTTGTGAAAAACAGATCATAATTGCAAACAAAATATTCTCAATGCTTTGGTTACTTTAACATTTTATAGATTGCAAAATATTTTTTTTACATTTCCAGTGAGTTTAAGGGAACACTGGTAAGTTAAATAATTTAGGCCAGGCCCCACTTGGTTATAGCTAAATGCTGATTGGTTGCCATGGGCAATGTCTCCAGAGATATTTATCTCCAATGTTAGTAAACATTCGTTTAAAAGTCATCTAGATGTCTAGAGCACCATCTAGAGCAGGGGTCCCCAACCTTATTTACAGATGCAGCCACTTGAATTTGTGTGTTAAATGCGTCATGACTCAAGGTTAATTGAAGAAACTGTGTTATCTAAAGTCATCTTAACTCATTTAGTGCATTTAACCTTTTCATTAGCATACTAAAGCATCATTGTTTTCAATGGTGAACTCTTTAATTGGATGGGATGCTGTGACACAATATTCTGTGATAAGTGAGTTAAATGGGATGACTGAGTTAAGTTATTCTGTGTCAAATGCACAATCCAAAGTGGCTTCATCTGTACCTTTGAGCCACATTCAATAGTAAACAGAGTTGTGGAGCAACAGAATCATGAAAAAGGTCCTGGGGTGTCAAATAATGACTGTAATTGGCTATTTATTATGTGGACTGACAGCATACAGGAAGGTCTGTTTGACAGCACACCTTGTTTTTATGCAACCAAAACTTGTCTCCAAGCCAGTAATTGAAAAATAACCACCTGCTTTGAGGTAACTAGGAGCAACATCCAAGGGGTTGCTGAGCAGCATGTTGCTTGCAAGTCACTGGTTGGGAACCACTGATCTAGAGGCAGGTCTTAGAACTACAATATGGTGTTTGGACATGGTGGGACAAAATGTCAAATTCTGATGGCTTCATCTGTAGCATCCTAAAAACCCTTCTGTCTAAATGTTTCCTGTGCTTTATGTGAATTTTTTCCTGCCTCTAGTTATAATATGTGAGCTTTTTGTTAATTCTAAAGATGGGGTTAGCTTTGGGAGTGTTTCAGGCTTACAGTTGCATCCATGTTGCAAAGAGTTTGGGGTCTGGAACACAGATAAAGGTGGAATGGAATGTCACACTTTGATTCAACAAGATGGAACCTGTGAGGAGCTCTCATCCTGCGTCGCAAGATGGCGGCGCCCTGCCGGTCTCCCTGCCTGCTCCAGAGCCGACGTCAGCACGCCCGCGACGGAACGAGTCGCGCGCGTCGACTTTGACGCCGGCGTATGGGCGTCGGCGTCAACTTCGGCGCCGGCGACGGAATGAAAGCGTGCCTACGCAATGACGTCACGGCGTCAAGTTTGGCGCCATTCTGGCCTATTTAAACCCTCACTGCACTACAACCTATGCCCAAGTATAGGTCTTTGTTACAAAGTTCCTGGGTGTTATTCCTGCTATTGATTCCTGCTATTGATTCCTGTTTTGACCCTTGCCTGAATTCTCGACTACGAACCTTCTCTGCCTGGATTGACCCTTTTGCCTGGACTTGACCACTCTCTTGCTTAACCCTTCGGATACCTCGTTTATATTGGACTTTGCTGGATTGACCCTTTGCCTGGACTTTGACCACTCTTCTGCCTTTCCCTCTTGTTACCACGAACTGTGTTGGTGCTGCCTTCTTCCTTGGTCCGTAATCCCCCTTCGGAGCCCTCGGGCCCTGACAGAACCTCTAGGAAGGAAAGCATACATTAGGCACTTGTCAGTCTATTCAATAATCTGCCGTATCTGCTATTATAGATAAATAAAGAACCGTGGCAATTATATTTCTTACTGTAAGGTCATATTTGTTTGAGTTAAATATATTGCTGTATTTGAATGGCATTTTATATTGCAGCATACTTGCACAATACAATTGACTCAGCTATATAGATCAGTAAACCTGGCATCATAATCCACTACTGCAGTAATGATAATTTATTCTAACTCTATCCAACATTGGCTGTTAAATTCCTTTAAGAATGAATTTCAATAGATGTACACACCTTTGATTCTGTTTCATGTGTTCCTGCATCTGATCTCTCTGCAGCGGCGTCTGTTTCATTTCACTCTTTGTCTCTCTCTCTTTTGTTAGATTTTTCCTCTGAAATAACCAGAATCATTTTGTTTTGTAATTTATTCTGCAAACTAAAAGTCTCATTTACACCATCTAAACTCCAGATACAATTTTGCTCATACAATATTCTTCCTAATGTTTGCAGAAAGTGAATTATTGTCATTATGCATTTGGTTTATTTTATTACAAACTACGAGAAAGATATACTTAAGCTTTAATATTAAGGGGAAAATATTGAATTACTTATTGGATTAGCCAATCAACCAGTGGGATTTCTGTTATACACAATAATTGACTAGTTGCACTCTTGCTTTAACAAATGTAACCAAAATATTTTTATACAGTGGTGTCAAACCTTTTGTCCTTTAATCTTGTCAAACCTTTTGGCCTTTAATCTTTCAGCATTATAAACAACTGTTAGAAATGTCCCAACCAAGGGGCATCTTATTAAATAAGCATTGCCATGTGCATTTGATTTTAAAATTGCTGGAGACTTCCTAAAATATTCACCAAACTTGCCAAGTTGCCATGGATGTAAAGTATAAAGCACACTGATAAGAATGCAAATGATTGCTGTTTATGGAGACTGATCCATATCACTTTTGGACGAATCAGCCCCTGTATGGTATGATTCTATTTTACATATATAACCCTAATTTGGTTACTGTCTCTTTAAATAGTAGTTAACCCTTGTCAATACATTGGCCCTGAATCCCTTTTGCATATGAAAAATACTGGCGACTGGGATTGACAGTGCAGTGCCTCCACCTAGGGAACACTGAGGAGCACACCTCAGGGGATTTCCACTAGGAAAAATAAAACACACAGTTTGCAAATGAAAAAAATATCAACTTTATATAAAACAGTAGTGAAAGAACTTCGGCAATCTAATACACAATGCACTCCTGCACTGGGGACACATTGGACCTACCTTACTCACTATTAGGTACCTGACTGTTTCTCGAACGCAGTCTTTTTATTATCAAAGTCCCAATCCTCTGGAAGGGATTAATGACTACACAGTTTAGTTCAAATGAAATGCCCCTTCCCAAGAGCTCTTATACCCCAGATAGCACTACCTTTCCCAAAAGTACCTCTCCCTTTGGAACTTAGCAACCGCTCCCACGTAGCAGGTAAATTCACAAGACCTGTCCTCAAACTTGTATCCTTGCCAGTATTGTCCCTTGGGTGACTTACTCACCAGGGTGCTCTCAGAGGCAGTCACACTGGAGTGTCACTACAGGGAGCTCTGCTGCAGGATCAATCTTACTAGTGGTACCTTTCAATTTCTGGGGTGCCCAGCCAATCGGATGGCTCTCCAGCCTGTAACTGGGCTGGATGATGTCACAGACAGAAAAACAGGAAAAGGATTTTTCTGATCCCCTACATGTATATTCAAATTGGATAAAGAGTTGAGTACTGTTTGTGCTTTCCCAATGCCTTGGGAAAGTTAGAATATGTATGTTGCTTCCCAGTGTACAGCACACAAGAGCACATAAAATCAAAGATCATCGGTCTGATTTATCACCATGTAGAAACATTTACAGAGCAGTAATGACAGAACATTGTAACCCATTTGTATTTAACAATGCAGTCCCCATGCTGGAACAATTAATTTTTTCTTGCTTGAAAAATAGTTGTCTTAGTTTGTTTTGCCCACATTCATTGGGGAGCAAGCATTTGTATGGCCACTGTCACTTCATAGGCCCCACAGGTGTCAGTGTCAATAAATGTGTAATTTTTGTTAAAATACTCCTGACTGCTAGCAAAGTATTCCTGACAATCAGGAAAGTTTTACTGGGAAGCCTCCAGTATTCCCCAGTTTAATATTTGATAGATGAGTCTCTCAGCTAGCCAGACTAAAGACTTTGTTAAGCAGGGAGTCTTTACATTTTTATATACATTTGCATTTGCATACATTTGCATAATTCAGAAACAAGCAATACTAAACATTTTATAATTGTTTAATTTAGACCAAAATAAAAAAAAATGTTATAAAAGTGCATAACACTGAGATTTAACTTTTAAAAAAAGTGATGGACTTTACTGTTCCGCATTCTTTCAAGAGTAATTCATAAGCTGGTCGAAGCTGTTTATACTGTGATGTTTCATGTTGAAAGGTGTCAGCGGGCTTTGTGAAAGTAATTATGTACAGCATGCCATGGGTAGAAAAAGAAGGCGAGGGGTTTAGTTGTGAAATTAATACCGAGACCTAATCAGAGTTCTGCAGCTGGTAAAAAAAACAATAGTAATTGCTGTCAAACTACAATAGAACACAGAGATTCTAACAAACAATTTCAAAGCCCTGCCTTTCTAAAACACTTGTTTCCCATTGTATTTCATTGCTATGAAAACTGTAAATCAGATGCAAGTTTGCAAATAACCATTCTTGCCTTCCAGATTCTCTTGGTTAATTACAATTATGACTATTATGACAATACAGTAGTATTTGATCACATCAATCCTTTCACACAGTTACAAACAAAGTTACATAGTTAAGTTGGCTTAAAAAAGACCAAATCATCCTCAATGCACATACTATACACATACATATACAAACCTATCTGTACACTCATATATATCCTACATATATCTCTATTGTAGATCTGCACTGTGTCACCTTTGTGTTTTTCATACTTTTTCCTATAGCAACACTAGTGTAAGTCCCAGTACTAGGTAAAAGTACATTTATCATTTGATGCACTAAAAACGCAACTCAAATCTAGACTGCAGCTGGCTAATAGTTTTATATGGTAGTGCCTTTGATGATTATGGTTGCCACCTGTCCGGTTTTGCCCCGGAAAGCCAAGTAATTTGAAGGGCTGCTGGATCAAAACTTCCTGGCTGTTTTCCAAATTAGGAACACCGAGCAGGATTCCCCATGTCATAACCCACCCCCGGATGTCCCAGCCCACCCCCGACATTTCACAATTTCACAACCCCACCCCGATCAGTCTTCACTGGCACAAAAGGTGGAAACCCTATTGATGATGGACTTAGTCCCTCCAAGGAACTGACTACTAATTTAAAATATTTACATGATAAAGGTATGTTAACTGTTATCCAGGATACTTGGGACCTGGGTTTTGTTTTATGGGATCCTTTAGTAATTTTGGATCTCTTTAACTTTATTTCAATATTAAATAAACCCAATAAGATTGTTGCTTCCAATAAGGTTGACTTGTATCTTAGATGGGCTCCAGTTGAAGTAAGGTTGCCACTAGTGATGAGATACCCATAGACTCTAATGGGTGAAAAAAAATTGCACGTCAAAAAAAATTTGTTGCCCATAGATTTGCAATGAAGTTTCTCAAATTTTTGTGAAGTGAGATGGGTCAGATTCACCCATCACTAGTTGCCACCTTCTTAGTTCTTAGGAAATGGGCAGGGGGTGGGGCAGATAATGTCTGTGGATGGGCCACTGACATTGGGGGCAGAGTGGTGATGTTAGGAGTGGGTCTGTGACACTGGGGGTGTGGCTGATGATGTGGTTATCAAAAAACCCAGCAGTCCAGGTGAAATCCAGACAGGTGTAAAAAAGGTACTTTTCTATTATTAAAGCATAAAAGATCTTTTTTTTAAATTCATTTATTTGATGTAATACCTGTATTTTTATAAAAACATTGTATGTAAAATGTTTTCCTTAAATACATTTACTTACTGTACATATTTACTGTTTGCCAAAAATGTAAAGAAAATGTTATATGTTGACAAATCAGCTGAAAATTTCTGATTTGTCTGCATCCATACAGGTAGGTTACATCTTAAACCACAAGTATGGTCTGTTTTGTACTTTTCCTGACCCTTGATGCTGCTATAAGTTGTTAAAAAAAACAGTTTCTCTTTAGAGTGTCCTGTTTTACTCCCACAGGGGCAGATTTAGTATGATATAACACCGCTAAGCTATTAAATAAATTTTACTCAGATGTTGAAATGTGCCGTACATCAAAAAAATTATTTCTTATTGCAACTCACTCCACAATGTACGCTATAACTGTTCCCCAACCTCTTGTTCCTGTTTTCCAAAGAAGAAATTGAAAGGTTACGTTTTTTTTTTTTAATCCACCGCTATTGAAATTTAACAGCTTCTAAGATATTCAGAGTCTGCCAGTCGTGGTAACCTCCAAGGTACCTATCCAGCATGGAACTAATTTCATAGCTCATCCATTATCTGAATGAGATACGGAAATGATTTCCCTATTCCTATAGTCTGCCAGAGCACATAAGTCACATCTTCGTGCTGCAATTATGGAGGACTAAAAAAATTTCAATAAAAGATTTCTTTTCTCCCCTGAAATATGTGGCAATTGTGTCCTGTAGTTGGAAGATTAAAAAAGGCTGAAAATGACAAAGCATCACATATTATAATTTGCAAATACTGTATACACAATGTTTTATAGTTTTAAATAAGTGACCCCAGGCCTATTATAATGTAAACAAAAACATATATTATGGCAAATATGATTTAACATTTTATTACATTAAGGCAGGGATAGACAGTCATATGAAAAGTTTGGGAACCCCTGTCAGCCTGCATAATAATTTACTCCACTTTCAACAAAAAAGATATTGTAACAGTGGTATGCCTTTCATTTCCCAGAACCTTCTGAGTACTAGGGTGTTTTAAGAACAAAAATTTTTAGTGAAGCAGTATGTCCAATCACAAGAAAGGGTATTTAATGTGGCCAATTGCAAGTTATGCTTCTGTGAAAGCATGGGATCCTTAAAGCAACTCTCAAAAAATCTGAAAACAAACATTGTTCAGTATCACGGTTTAGGGGAAGGCTACAAAAAGCTATCTCAGAGGTTTAAACTGTCAATTTCAACTGTAAGGAATATAATCAGGAAATAGAAGGCCACAGGCATAGTTGCTGTAAAACCCTTTCTGCACTCACGCAAACATTGTATGCAAAAGCTCATTTAGTCATTGTGGAACAAAGTGCTTTGGACTGATGAACCAAAAATTTAGTTATCTGGTCATAACAAAAAGCGCTTTGCATGGCTGAAGAAGAACAGCGCATTCCAAAAAAAACACCTGCTACCTACTTTGACTTTGAGAAAGGCCTCGGATGAGGCCGAAACTTTAGGCTGTAAGCTCTGCAATAAAATTTTTATTTAAGTAATAAGACCTGTAAGAGCGGATCTTCTTGGATTTCTTATAAATATATATATATATATATATATATATATATATGTTAATAAGATAAAAATTACACAAAAGATCCATTATCTGTAAAAACCCAGGTCCCAAGCATTCTAGATAACAAGTCCCATACCTGTAGTAGAATATTTAACATATTAGCCATAGACTCAGAACATAGTAGCATGAAAGGGTTTCCTAGATATCAGATATACTGTATGCAGGAAAGTAAGTTTTTGAGAAAAAAATTAGAACTTGCATCTGAACACTGAGCTCCTTCTTCAGAATTAAGAAATGGACATTTGCAGCTCATGGCTATTCTCTGCAGCTCTGAAGTTTAACATTCTGCCTGCCACACAAAAGGAATAAATACGTTGTTTTATTCTGTAGTGCTAAGACCCAGATGAAAATCCCTTTTAGTATAAATCGTAGGTCACTGCTCAAGGGAACCCAGTATTAAATTCTACACTGTATATATGTAAACAGAGTCAAGCTTCTAAGCCAAGGACTGCAGTAAAAGAAATGTAAAAACAACAAATAAGAACCATCTTTAGTTTGATTCATTGAACCAATTAATTAAAAATGTGTAAAAAAAAAACACATGCACAAGGGGCTATGACGTTTGATATAACCTAGCTGCTTCCCATTCAGGCCAGAAACATCAGATATTTTGGGACATTACCAGAATCCCCTATGGGGGTACCTAATTTTATACAGAATAAGAGTACATGTCATAAAATGAGGCTCTTCAGATTTAATTTCCGATGAAGTGAATGAGAAGAATTTTCACATAAATACTCAGGCTCATTATTCTGTTGCATTATATTATATTTTATTTATTAAAATTACTAGCTTTTTAGATTAAGAAACAAACCTCTTCCCTTAAAGAACTAATGCAAAATAAGCAAAGTCCAAGCACTGAATTTATGTCCCCTGTATACAACAATAAGATGCTTGTAGAGCACAGGTTCTCTGTGGTACACATCTCTGGTATAAAATTGGAAAGCAGAAATACAACCATCCTTATCTGTAGCCAGTAACTGGGTACAATGGGAAACATGCAAGGTTACTGAGGTAATAACCACATTATTTTTTTATATAACTTTATTTTTATTTGGTTTCAACAATCTTTTCCCTTAGGCATTTTATATAATCAAAAATAAATAAAAAATAAGAAAAACAGACAAACTATATAATAGCATTTTCCACCAAATTTGGCATTCCTGCGAAGAAAAATCCTTCAATCGTACTACTCTAAAATACTTCGAATCGTTTGACTAAAATCATTTTATGGTACGATTGTAGGATTTTTCTTCGATAAAATAAAACTTAGAAAAATTAGCCCATTGGCTAACAAAGCCTTTATTTAGCAGCTTTTATTTGTCGAAGTATTTTTAAAGAGTAACAGTTTAAACAGTACTTCGAATTTTGATTTCGAAGGGTTTTAGTATGGTCGAATGGTCAAATGGTGGAAGTACCCTATTTGATGGTCGAAGTTTTTCAAAAATTTACTTCGAATATCGAATTTTTTGCATTCGAATATTCACTTCGATCCTTAGTAAATCAGCCCCCAAGGGTGCAATCAGGGTTCACTCTAGGGTACAGCATTGATTATGTAGGGTGTATTCAAGTCTCCCTTCACTCATAGATAGCAATCAGGTAGGGTTCATTATAAGAAGACATAATGTGATAATGTGAGGAGAGTTATAGATCTCATAGATGCAGCTAATAGGACACACACACCAACCCTGATTCTCAGTTTAGACGCTTAAAAGGCATTTGACTGAGTAGGGTGGGAGTTAGTGTTTAAAACTCTCGATAGGATGGGATTTACTGGGCCATTTGTAAATGCCATCCGGGCAATTTTTCATGGCTATTAGGTATTCCATCCTTCTGACGTATTGTATCCTGTCTATTAATTCCTGTTCTGTGGGGGCTTGTGGTTTTTTCCAATGTTTGCTACTGGTCCTCTTGCTGCAGTAAGTATTGCATTTGCCAGTCTTTGTGAGGGTTTGTTTCCGTGCTCAATTTTGTTACCCAGTAAGTATATTCTGGGACATTTTCTGATTTCCATTAGAAGAACATTGCTCAACCAGGAGGTTACCATATCCCAGTAATGGTTTAACACAGGACACTCCCAGAAGATGTGGATTAGCGTGCATTCTGCTTGTTGGAATCGCCAGCACTGCAGATGATGAATTTGTGTAATAAAGTGGGGGTGTGATACCACCTCATTATTATCTTATATATTCCTTCTTGTGTGCTTGTACAAATAGAGGTTTTAGTTGCATTATCCCAGATTCTTTGCCAGCCTGTCAGGGATATTTTTATTTTAAAGTCTCTTTCCAACTTTATCATATAAGGATGGGGGCAGATATCAAGGCCTCTTTCTAGTAATAGATTGCATAGTACAGAGATCAATTTCCTTTGGGTGTAGCCCCTCTTGCATAGTTCCTCTATGGGGTGTTTTTTTATAGCCACTTTAGGTAGTTTGAGAGAGTCAATATAGTGTCTTGTTTGTAGATATAGAAGCCTAGGGAAATCTTTCATGCCTTCAATAGATGTAATTTCTTGGTGTTGCTTTATCTCTCCAGTTCCTGGTTTAATAAAGTTGCCTATGTGGAACGTGTCCTTTGTTATCTATCTGCATCTCTGGATGTATCCCCAGCAGAAAGTTCGGGTTTCCCCAGAGTGGTGTTAAGAGGAATCTTATCATGTTACATTTTAGTGAATGAAGTCTCCACTGTTTCATTGTATGTAACATGGGTCTTGGAACATTCCCTTCCTTTAGAGGGGTATAAGAAGTCCATAGTAGACTTGCTGTGTGTATTTGTCTTAGACTTTCCTTTTCTATTTGGGCCCACTTAGTAGTTGGTTCATATGTGGCCCAAGTAATTGCTGGTGCCATATAATATTTTCAAAATTTTGGAACTTCTTATACTCCCTGGTTTATTTGGTTATACATTGCATGGCTATGGATTCTATGCCTCTTTCTATTCCAAATAAAATTAAACACCATTCTCTGGTAAGACTGTATGGCACTTTTGGAAATCTCAATTGGGACAGCATCAAATAAATATAATAACCTGGGTAAGTGATTCATCTTTACTGATGCTATTTTTCCTAGCCAAGATAGATTATAAGTCTGGATTTCCTCTTTTAGTTGGGTGAACAATAAGGGATAATTATGTTTGTATAATGTTGGATATGCAGGGGTGAGGTAGACCCCTAGATATTGTATTGCTTGGTCTCTCCACTGAAAGGGGAAATTAAGTTTGAGATGTTTCAGTTCTTGGGTAGCCATGTTCAGCAGAATTGTCTCTGATTTGTCATTATTTATTTTTTACCCAGAGTAAACTCCATACTGTGATATTATTTCATAGAAGTTAGGTAGAATGTTTGGGGATGTGTTAAAGATAAAATTACATAATCTGTTAAAATTAAAATGACATAGTCCTATTTTGTATTGGGAATTTTTTGGATTACTTACACCTCTGTGGATTTTCTTATTACTGCTGCTAAGGGATCTATTGAGATAGCGAACAAGAAGGGGGATAATGGGCACCATTATTGTGTACCATTAGTTAAGAAAATTGTGGAGGAGAATGCTCCCGAGATTTTTACTTCTGCTGTACGGGGTTGAGTAAATTGCCCGGATGGCATTTACAAATGTAATAAAGCCCAGTAAATCCCATCCTATCGAGAGTTTTAAACACAAATTCCCACCCTACATGGTCAAATGCATTTTCAGTGTCTAAACTGAGAATCAGGGTGGGGGTTTGTGTCCTATTAGCTCCATCTATGATATCTATAACTCTCCTCACATTATCTCCAGCCCGTCTTCCTATAATGAACCCTACTTGATCTCTGTCTATGAGTGAAGGGAGAATTGAATTCAGCCTGAGGGCTAATATTTTAGTAAATATTTTTAAATCAGAAGAATGTATTATATAATTTGGCCATATATGGAAGTAATTTGTCTTGAAAGGTTCAGAAGTATTGGTAGATAAATCCATCTGGGCCCAGGGATTTTTTAGTGGTCATTGATTTTATGTTTTCCTTTATTTCTCCCTCTGTAATGGATGGTAGTTGGAAGTGCCTGCTGTAAAAATTCCTCTAGTTTGCTCTTGAGAGGTTGGGAATCTAAATTTGCCTGAGGGATAGTATAGTCATTTGTAATATTGCGCACATTCCTCAGCTATTTCTTTTGGTGAAATTAGTATTTTCTTTCCCCTATTTAACTATATGGGTGTTTAGTGCTTGCTGTGCTGTGATTTTTCTGGCTAGTAATGTACAGTATAGCTTTTGTTTGCATAATATCTCTGTTTGCTCCAACTTAATAACCACATTATTTTAATTAATAATTTAAATTACATTGTTTAATCTATTTTAAACTATTAATTTTTCAGCTATATATGAACTTTCCTGTGAAGCCTACAAGCATCTTGGGAAATCATCAGACTGGTATTGGATTGATCCAGATGGCAGTGGTCCATTAGGGCCCCTAAAGGTTTTCTGCAACATGACAGGTAACAACAATTACATATTTAGAGAATGCAGAGGTTGTACTCATGTCACACATATCATCATAATTCAATCTTCTTATAAATGAATGCCATTAAAACTAGATACCTAGTACTAAATCACCACAGATACATAATTGTAGCACACCAATATTAGCCTTGTCAATTTAATCCTTCCCTGTTTGAACCAACAATACCTCTTTAAAATATGGCAGCCATCTCTGATGCCCTTTCTCTTTCTTCTACATGGATAAAGTGTCCAGATACCAGAATTCTTAGTAACTTTTGTTCTAACTGGCCTGCTTTCTCTTGGACTATTGCTTGTTAAAACCCTTAAGGGCCCATTTAGTAATCATCTGTTTTATCTGGTTGATGTTTTTAGGGGTAAACCCAGAGTTTTTAGAGATTTATCATACCCAAAGCTGTTAAAAATCAAAATACGAAAATATACCATCTCAAACCTGTCAAGGCCATGTAAAAGCCAATGATAGATGTCCCTAAAGTTGTTTATTGACATTGTGACCTGTACTGGACTATCCGATAAATTTGGGGTTTTACAATGGCAACTGAGAAAGATCTTTGATTGGGGTGACAATTCCTATGATTTGAAATGACACTCTATTTTGTGATGGCGTTTTGTGGATCTGATTTTAATAAGAAAAATTATAAACGAGTTAAAATCTTGGAGTTTGTTCAGATTTGTTTTCATAAAAAATTTATTTTAATTCAGATTAATTTGAGATCTATTACATGGCCCAGTTAAAGTCATTCCAAAGCATTTGCTCTACTACACAATTCACAAATGACGTGTTATCTGCAAATGCCAAGACCGCTTCTACTTTCTAACACTTTTAGATCTCTCTGCGGTCATTCACACTCTCCTACACCGTTCTCTTGGCTTTTGTGACACTGCAATATTAAATTGCTTTTTAAGTGTCTCCTTAAATTTACTGTAATCTTTTTGCTTATCTTTTGTTGAGGTCCCTCAAGGTTTTGCCCAAGGCCCTTTTATTATTATTTCCTTTGTATGCATCTTCCCTTGTGAATTCATATGGTTTCCATTAAAATGTAAAAATGTATCTCATCTCAATTTCAACCTAGATCTCTTAACTGGAATCTCTTTTTGTATGACAGCCATTTTCATTCCGTTGTCTTAATGCTACCTTAAATTGTGTAGAATTGAAATAGTCCTCTTTTCCCCTTCAACACTAACATTCCATACATGTCTATTACTATTCACCTAACCCTCTCCATGCAAGCAAGGTAATCAGGCAAACAAGTTTGATGTTAGATTGATTTACATTGGTCCAAAGTGCAATATTAGAACACGTGTAATTTGAGCTGTTCAGATTTTTTGTCACTTTTTCTGCATGTCCAGCGAAGAAAAAATACATTAATCATGTATAGAATTAAAATAATTTATATAAAAACACAAAAGTGAGCGAGTGTTTCACACCAGTCAGGTGGTAAGAGGTATACTGCTGATATATGTTTGAACCTTGAATGTTCAGTATATATCTGGAGGAGCCAATGGTTCCATAATATAACACATTTCCTTACTTAATTGTGATGCACATTCTGTTTTCAGTAGGGTGCACATTTTTTCACATAGTACAAACTCTGGTTTGGTTCTCTGACATTCTCTGTACTGTGGTAGGTGTTGTTTCACTTAATATTAAATGAATGCCTCCAGCCAAAATGTGTATATACCACATTTGGCTCTTACTGAGCTTTATACATCTGTGTTTACTTATTCTGAATAATGTGCAGCAACGTTGTCAGATAAAAATGGTAAATGTGAAGGTCACTAAAAGGTACTGACTTTGAAACTTTTAAAACCTCAAAAAAGACCAGCTGCAAACTATTTCAGACTAATATTGGGGCAGATTCACTAAAGGGCAAATTGTTTCCAGCAAACACTTCCCCCATTTCTTGCCACTTCATCAGACAAGAATTTGTTACCACTACGCTAATTCACTAAAATGCAAAGTTGCATTTTTCTGCCTACAGAAACATTTATTACTCCTCTTACACTTAGGTCAATTTGAATAGTCGGCGTGTACATTAAAGCTGTATGGAAGTCATTATTAAAGATGTTGGGTCAAATGCTTGAAGTGACCACAAATGTCCATGACCCTCAAATGTTAACCCAAAAAAGTGTAATAGTTTGGACTTATATAGGCAATCCCGCTTAAAAAAGGACAATTTGCCAGCATTTTGACAACTTTAATGCATTTCCAGCATACAGGATATTATGTAACTGGTCTGAGGTGGTGAAGTCAACTGTGGAGAAAGAGGCAGCATTCAGTAAAATTCGCACTTTATTAAATTTGCGGAGTAACAACTGTTTGCTAGAGCAACCGTTCGCCTGGACAATAGAGTGCAAATTCTATGATGGTCCTGTACGCTAGCGAATTGTCACCTACACCTGTTAGTAAATTGGCAATGTCCCTGCAGATGGGATTTTTTCTCTGTAAAATTCCTCTGTAAAATTCATTGGTCTATATTGGTTCACCTAAGAGGAGTACTGATGTTGTGATCCAGTGTTTGACAAGTCATCATTAGTTGACACTGATGTTATACATATAGAAAACTTTGTTTCAAATCATTACAAAGCATAATTATGTACTACATATAAACTAGTACTAGAGGAACCATGTGCCTTAAAATCAGTGTAATTTTTCCTTTCAAAGCTATTTCCACTTTATCAGTACAGTACAATCCTTCAACTACATTGCAAGATTTTCATTGCTTCCAGTTTTTAAAGTTATTTTAAAATATCTTTTTCCTTGTAAAATTCATTGGTCTATATCAGTTCACCTAAAGAAGAGTACTGATGTTGTGATCCGGTGTTTGACCAGTCACCATTAGTTGACACTGACTACCTAATGCTCAATCAATATGCTGATTTGTATCCATTTAACTCAAGTGTCTGTGCATAGCTTAAACCACTATAAAACACATTTATTGATCAATTCCCCTCCATTATCTCTGCTTTACTCCAGGCAATGCTGGTCTTTTAAGGCTATAAAGGATTTTTGTGAGGCTATATACAGTGCACATTTTAATGTTAGCCTAGCTATTGCAAATATTGTAGTACCTAGAATGTGTCACATACATAAAAATACATCATCTCCTAGGAAATGCTCTGTAACTAGATAAAACGTTACTGCCCATAAGAACATGATCATATGTTACACTTGTCTGCATTTTGCAAAAAGTAAAATACTAGCTTGAAGGGAAGCTATACCAATGGCCATTGTAAGTCTCAATAACAATATAACATTGCATTAAACCGCCCATACTTTAATTTTCATACAAAACGGGTGGCCCAAGGTCCATGCAATTCACTGTGCTCACACACAAACCAAGAGCACACATACAGTACATGCTAGGTTACATCAGCCAATGAATTGACAGAGCTCTGTCTTTTACTCCCACACTCCTTCCTCTAAAGGTGGCCATACACGGACAGATCCGCTCGTTTGGCGATCTCGCCAAACGAGCGGATCCGTAGCCGATATCCCCACCTTGAGGTGGGTGATATCGGGGTGATCCAATCGTGGACCCTAGGGCCCAAGGATGGGATCACAATAGAGAAGATACGGGCGGTCAGATCGCAGGACCACATCAACGAACAGATCCAACGCGATTTTTAGTCCCGCCCGATCGACATCTGGCCGGAAGGCCCCATACACGGGCCAATAAGCTGCCGACTTTGTCTGTCAGCAGCTTTTATCGGTCCATGTATGGCCACCTAAATAGTTAGGGCTGTACTAATCTCTGAGGAAGCACATAGATCATCTCAAAATGGTGGCTCAAGTGAAAAGATTTGTTAACACACATGTAATACACACACACACATATATATATATAAATGAATGAACCATTGGGGAACCAGCACTCACGTCCCGATGGTGCAAAAAATCGCCTGGGTGCAAAGACAAACAAAACTAAATATAAACTGGAATAGAGTCTCGCACTCACAGGACATAAAAAATTAAAAAACACTTTATTGTGTCACAAAAAACACTGACATTTCGGTCAGCAATCTGACATTGCTGACCGAAACGTCAGTGTTTTTTGTGACACAATAAAGTGTTTTTTCATTTTTTAAGTCCTGTGAGTGCGAGACTCTATTCCAGCTATATATATAGTAAATAATTGGCTGATAATGTAGACAGAGAGCAGAGAGATAGATAGATATGATTATGGAGAAGGATACTACTTCTTGTAGGGGGCAAGTACTACTGCTTTCAGCCTTTCTTTGCCGGACTTACGAGACATTCAGAGATGGTTACATCTGCCTTTGTGAATTTGCCGTTTGTAAGACATTTTACAAATTTGTCGACCACCACTTCTGGGATAATAATTTTACCGACACTTTTGTGAATTTCCCCCCTTTGTCTTTTTTCAGCCCTATTTAACTATGTAACTATGTAATCAATATATGATGAACCCCCTTTAAAGGTTATTACATTCCACAGTTACCCTTTTCAAAAAAAATTTTTAAATAAGTGCTGAGAAGTTTTTCTTACTAAAATTGATTCAGTTTTCATTAAACTAAATAATTACATGGTACAACAAAGTTATTTTTTATAAGCTTCCCTATCTTAATTACTCTGCTCATTATCCCTGTTAGTTTATAGAAATACTGCCCTTTACAAATACTCTTATACCTAGAAAGCCAATCTCAGCCATAAAGAATAGCAGAACTGTGAACTGTGGATGCAATCCCTTAAGCACTCACAAATGTAGCATTTCAACACTCTTGCTAACAGCTTGTGAATCCCCCCAGCATCAAATGCAAACAAAAAAAACATGGAGCTAGGTACATTTGTTCATAGGATTCTAAACGAAAAATTGCCTTCATCTGCAAATTGGTGGTCTTGTAAATCTGTAGAAATAAGTTAAATCAACTGGACTTGCTGTGTTTTTTTCCTTGAAGACGTTTCACCAGTACCACATACAATGCTGTTTTGGCACCTCTCTCTGGAAGGGTTAATAACACATCAAAGTTCCAATCCTGCTAATAAAATCAACACTTAACTTAATTGTGGATTGTGATAAACAAATTATGCTGATTGGAACAACTTTCCAGAGGATATATACCAAAGCAAGATCCTACGTACAAGTTATTCTGAATTGAGAATGCCAGTTGGATTACTGGTGAAACATCTTCAAGGAAAAAAAGTGCAGCAAGTCCAGTTGATTTAACTTATTTCTACAGATATACCATGACCTGGATGAATACGACTATTCACAAACACGTGGTCTTGTAAAGTTTAGAGGATACGGGAGACATTTCTGAAACCTCCTTTAAACGACCAATAAAAACATATATCAATGATTCATTAGAGCTGACAATGCAAATAATGCTATGCACTCCCCTGGTCTGTAAATTATATCTGCCAATTGATTGCTATAGGTGATTAGATCTCTGGATACCACCAGCTTGGTTAGTGTAGCTACTATCTGTGCAAACTCAAGGGGCAATTAATGTATTGTAATCAATGGTTTAATTCTTGCTACTTGTCTAGTAACCCAAAGTAACAATTGGCAGGAAGTATTTACCAGTCAGAAGTTTGGAAACAACACATTTGGTTGCTGTTGGTTTCTATGCATTGTAAAGCTTCAGACTTTTTATTACGCAATTCCATTTGTTTTTGTTTTTTTATTATATAGTTCCATTTGTGTCTGCATGCATCTTTTATTTGATGTTAAAACAATCTGAAAAGTATATTACTATATGCATGATTTTACAAAAATATTGTGCTTTCTAGAAATGTAGACTAATTATAGCATTACCTACAGAACAATGATAGCAGTTAAATAAAGCATTTTGTTTTGTCCTTTAAGTAACACTGCCTCTCATAAATAACCAACAAAGAACCATTTGTTTCTCTTTCCAACAGAAGACAAAGTATGGACAACCTTATTCCATGATCTTTCACAGCAGACCCCTATAGTTGCTGCCAGCCTAGAGAAACCAGCTGTTCTTAACTTGAATTATAGCGCATCAGTGGAACAGATTTCTGCTATCACTGGTAGTGCTGAATATTGTGAACAGTACATCTCATATTCCTGCAGAATGTCAAGGCTGCTGAACACACCAGGTAGGTTAATATTGGAATATCTTCATCTCTAGGGCTCCAGACGTCACATACTATTCTTTCTAAAATTACTATGTTCATGAAAAATGCATTTTATTCAGAGCTTTCATAAAAGCCCTAATTAGCCTCAGCATAAATATGCACTGAATGTTTTTTGTCAAGTAAATATTTATTAAATGTAATTATTTTTCAAGAGCTCGAAAGAGAGGACAAAGACCAAGGAGAAAGCTTGGCATTCTATTTTTCAAAAAAAGACCTACATATAAAGTTTGTTTTATACTTGAGATTTTAAAGCTGTTGGGGTACTTCAATTCTTAGCATCCCCTGGCAGTTAATTGCTGGAAATTGTAGTTAAACAATTAGAGGACTAAACTTTGAACCTTCTTGGTGTAGTTACTACATAACTTTAAAGCTATTACTCAACAAAATATGCTATTTGTACTATAACCAAGGAGATTGTCCTGTTGTTTTATGCTGCTATTTTTAAATGGGATCCATTGTTTCTTTTCATTCTTAAAGTGCTGTCTTGCTAGGTGTGTTTAAACAGAAATATGACTACATACACTTTTTTACTGCTTTTGAGAGTTGACCAGCGTTTATTGTTAAATGTAAACAGAACATGGAATTTTGCAAGCCATGAAAAATTCACTATTAACATTAAATTGTGGGGTCAGTTGTTGGTGTGGCTTTGAAAACACAAACTGCATAAGGATCTAGTTGCTAAGGGCTCAATGCTCACTAAGTATTACAAGTTCTATTTCTCAGATGGCTTTAAATCCACTTAGCAATGCTGTGATTTCATTAGCATTTCACAGAAATCTAATTTCTCATTTTATCCTATATGGTCTAATACTGACCCATATAAAAATCCATGTAGATTGAATATGCATCCATTCCCCTGATGCAGTTAGCAATCTAACAGAACTTGGTTCGGATTTGCAAAAGTGAATAAGCATGCTAATGGCAAGATGAATAGCAATTTCCCCGCTAAGCATGACAATTAAATATTGCCTTTTCATCTAAAGATAACCAGTATGCAAAATCATTTTTATTTTAATTTTCACAGCAACAATATGCATGCAGAATTCAGTTATCAACTAAATGTCAGCCATTGCTGAAAGGTCTGTCAGATAGTTATACAAACCTTGCTTGGTCAGCTAAAATAGCAAAGCTGAAGTATAGTGGAATCTATTTCATGCAATAGACTGAGGCTAAGCTAATGAGATGGAGTTATTCCATACAATGAAATACAATATATCACACTGGTGAACATGAATGCAATAAATGGTTGGACTGGACTGGCAGGAAACCTGGAAAAAGCTGATTGTCCCTGGTCCTCGTGGGTCCCATTGGGTATTTCCTGGTGTCCTGCCATCCCAGACCAACTATCCTTGGCCACCTGAGACTATCGGGGGAATTCACAAAAGTGTCAGTATCTTTTTATCGTACATTTTACAAGATTTTTCAAAAGACAATTTGACCAACCTTTTCATTTTGGAGAGCTTAATGTGTCGGAAAAATTGTCAGCAAAAAAAAATGAGTTTACGAATAATTTATAAAAATGTCAGGGAAAGTGGCGTCGGAAAAAAAACACGCCCACTTTTTTGAAGGATTTAAATTCAGCCAAAATTATATGGTCGAATTCGAGGGTTTTTTAACCCTCGAATTCAACCCTTGATAAATCTTCCCCTTATTGTATTTAGACCCTTGTATATTGTTACAGAAGTGGAATTACATAAACATGCAGGTAGATTTAGAAAACCCAAGTTATCCTGAAAAAAATTATGTATAATTTTCCTAGGCAAGATACACCCCTCCCCCAGAAATTCCAATTTGATGGTTGACTGACAGGTTTAGTAAGAGCTAAAGACAAATTCAGCAAAAATGCCTTTAAATTATCATACAAAAGACAAAATCTGAAAACTGTTTGTTTAAAAGACGAATTCACAAAAGTGGAGATAGAGGTTTGTGAATTTGGTGGGAAATCCGACATTTTTATCTCCACTTTTATTTTGTCTCAGTATCACTACTTTTGTGAATTTCACCCAATGCGTTACCTGACCAACCCCCTCCCCAATCGAGAAGAGAAGGTACACACTGGCAGGGGGTGAATGGGGGTTGCAGAGGGGACAGGGACCCATGGGTGTGCAGGCAACTGATGCGGCAGCCCAGACCCCCCACCCCAGATACTGGTACAATACAATGGATAGTTTCTTTAAAATATATTATAATTACACTACCACTTTTAGGATGCCATTTCAATGCCATTCATGACAGTGAGATATAGAATGTGTTTACAGAAATACAGTATACTGTATGGCACAAATACAATAGAGGATAAATTAGAATCACTATGCACCGAAATAGTTGAATGATGTTCTTTTGGATAATAAATGAAGCTTTTTTTTAGCACATCTGATTGATTGCCAAGTCCATGATAAGTGCAACCCTGACAAAGTGTTCAACCACAGATAACCGCCTCAGATGTAAGGGCAATGTACTAAATCCTGTTTATTAGTTATAGTTCAAAGAAGCATGAAACCATTCTAAAGCAAGTCAATAGGGTTGTATAACATGACTACATTGTGTAAATTATAGACATTTATAACACTTATTTAGTGAGAAATCTTTACCAATATTGCAACGTTTTGCATGATAAGTTCACAGGTAGGTTATTCACTGGATTTTTTCATTTGACCTTTTTGAGTTTGATCAAAATATATATTTATAATATGTCAGCTGCAGAAATGTATGGAGTTGTACTAACTTTCCTATAATGAACTACTCTATAACAAAGCAATTTGTATGACTTTATTTTATACCAGTGACTTTAGATTATCAAATGACAGGAGACAGGAAGAAACCATTGTGTAAAGAGCAAAAGATTCATGTTTAAATAAATGATGAACAAACGATGGACTGTTCCTAGTAATATTAGAAATTGAGAACAAGAGTTTATGAAGAAGAAAAAAAGGATTTCTACGTTTTTGTTGGCTTACCTAACAGTTTTGGTTACACCATTCAATTCAAGATCTGTTTAAGCCCATGCTAATTAAAGATTGACTGATAATCAGCTGGATGTTACAGCTCGGAATTAGGGAATGGCTGTATACCATAGACTCCATTTTATCCAAATAATCCACAATCCACATTTTAAAAAAGTATTTCCCTTTTCTCTGTAATAATGAACCAGTAGTTTTTACCTGATCCTAACTAAGATGTAATTAATCCTTATTGGAAGCAAAATGTATTTAATGTTCAAATGATTTTCTAGTAGACTTAAGGTATGAAGATCCAAACTATGGAAAGATCCATTATGCGGAAAACCCCAGGTCCCAAGCATTCTGGATAACAGGTCCCATGCCTGTAATGCTAGTATTTGGTGTTAATAGTAGTTACATGTATTCATGACAATGTTCCAAAGATAAAGAACAGGGGACAAATTATTATCCAGCAAATTGCTAGTATTTGGCATAATACTAGGGATGCACCAAATCAGCGATACGAAACAAGTTGACGCTATAGAAATACATATTAATAATAATCCAGGATTCGGTTCGGTATTCGGGCATTTTCAGCAGGATTTGGATTTGTCCGAATCCTTGTTCCTTGTCGAACCAAATCCGAATCCTTAAAATCATGTGACTTTTCGTGACAAAACTCTGTGCACAGCTCTCTTTTACACTCCCCTTTGCTAATTTGCATATGCAAATTACAGTTCGGATTCAGTTCGATATTTGTAAAAATCTTTCACAATGGATTCGGCCGAATCCAAAATAGTGGATTTGGTGCATCCCTACAATAATACAGGTATCCGATTTTTTATTAAGAAACCCATTATCCAGAAATCTCCCAATTATGGGAAGGGCATCTCCCATAGACTCCATTCTAAACAAATAACACACATTTTTAAAAATAATTTCCTATTTCTATGTAATTATAAAACAGTTCCTTGTACTTAATTCTAACTAATACATTATTATTTATCATTGGTGGCAAAACAATCCTGTTAGGTTTATTTCAATTATTTTTTTAGTTGGTATGGAGGTACAAAATACTGGATCTGGCAAACTCCAGGTCTAGAGCATTTTGGATAATAAGTCCCACATATAACGATTCTCGCTAAACAGCGTATTAACAGATTATGTACTGATCTCTTGGTTCAGCCGGCCCCAGAGCCTGGGGGAGACTTGTAAAACACCTCAGGCAAAATCCTTAAAATGTATGTTTAATAACGTTTAACAGCTTTTAGAAGCAACCATTGCATTCCCTGAAGTTCCAGAGTGTGCTACTTTGATTAAATGTTGGTGTAATAGGTCCCACATAATACATATTTGGCCAAAGAGACCATTTTCCCAGATTGAGTGCTATGTATTTACATTTTTGAATATTTGATAATATACAGTGAATCATGTCAAATTGTGATCCATAGGTCAAATATGTTGTAATAAAAGGCAAAGTAGTAAACCTGGTGTTTGTAAATGTTGGCAAGGGAGAACTTCTGCTATGCAGCAAAAATGTCATGCTATCAGCATGATATTAGCAACTTCACTGACATTTACATAGTAACCAGAGCTTACCTCGAAAAAATCTATTGAAAATATTTAGCATTAGTTGATATGGTAAACTTCTTCTTTCCCACCTTGAAATGGAATTTCTGATTCAAAATACTAAAGTGCTCATTCAGAAACAATTTCACAGGTAATGAACAGAGTGGATATGTACAATGATTAGAATGCAATTTAAATTCATGAATTTCACAAGAAAACCGAACCACAAAGAAGTTTAGTAAATAGGAAGACATTTCTCTGACTCCAATGCATAAAATTTTGTTTTCTGATTCGTAAACTTGGCATTTTGTTCATTGGATCACATGTTTTAATTCATGAGCACTGGAGCATTTTTACCTTAGTTTTAATACTTATTTAATATTTATACCTTCAAGCCAGTAAACAGTATAGAAACCATCACTGTTGTACATACGCCTATTCATGAGGTTGGTATAAGGCTACATATGTAAGTGATTCATTTGCTAGCTATAGTATAGGGTTTGGTAACCTTTGGTTCTTGGTCAGTGCTGAGCTGCAATTTCATGACTCCTTCTAAAACACAAGTATCAGGACAATGAAATAGGGCATAACTGAAGTTACATTGTAGCTTGACTCACAGGATGTTGCTGGTCTATGACTTATGCTATGATAAAATCCTTTTTTATTTTTTGTAAACTTTCAAGAGAAATTCCTTGATCCTTAAGTTCTTATGTTCTACTGTAGATAGATTAGTGATGCGTGAAAATGCCACCATGTACAGATTGGCTGCAAACTTCTTCATTTTGCTGGCAGAGAAAACATTCACAAACACGTGTCATAAATTTGCATGCAGTTCATTTTGGTTTGTGCAATTATAAAAAAATGGCTCAACTTAAAACACTGTACATCATTTATCCTTCCCCTCTCCTTCAACATCAACCAAAGGGATTTATTTATTTAAATGCACCCAGCACACAAATATTATCTTTATTATTAGTTGTGCCTGTTTAAGTAAGCTAGTAGTATATATAAAATATAGATGATACTTTTTGCCAGAGCCAGGCCACGCCGGGCACAGTGCCGGCTGAGCGTGCACATGTGCAAAGTGATGCTGGATTGACCATGTGCATGCGTGCCGGCGTCACTGATTACTGATTACGCCAGAGCGCATGCGCTGAAGCGCCAGTCGCCATGGGCGTAGGTTTCAGATTAAGACGGGGAGTGATGGGACCAGACATGAGGTAGGCTACGGAACAGGTACATGCCTGGTGCCCCCTCAGCTTTTACACCCTAGGCACGTTCCTACTCTGCCTACCCCCTGGCCCGGCCCTGCTTTTTGCATAAACAGAAACTGAAGGGCAGATTTATCAAAGGTCAAATTTTGAAAATATGTGAATTTTTTTTATTCTAATAAATTCGAATGTACTCAAAACTCAAATTTTAGCTTTTTTAAGAAGAAAACACTTGATTGTGTAAAATTCGAACTAATGTTACTGTCCCTTCCCGAAAACTCGAATCGAATACGAATGAAACTCAATTAGCATTTATCTCCTAAAAAAAAAACTTGAATGTCAGGAAACTATTAAAATCTTCAAATGGGTCAATGGTCCTCTGTCATTGACTTGTAAATGAACTGGTTCCATGGTAAAGGTGTGATAAATCTCACATTCAAATTTACATTCGAGTTGGTGCTTTTAAATTTGAATTTGTGAGTTTCCTTAATAAATCTGCCCCACAGTCTTGTAGTAGATACCATAATGGAACCATTTTTTTCTATTGAAAAAGCAGCATAGCATAGTGGATGTAGCATAGTGGATAGAAGGTTCTCTAACAATGTAGGGTATGTGTGTAGCAGTATACTGAAAGAAAAATTTGTGTGATTTTGCCTTCCCATTGACGCCAATGCAATTTAGCTAATTTAAAAAAAAAAAAATGGTATTTTCACTCAACACAGTCAACAAGACTTGAAAGTAAGGGAGAGATTTCTATTAGTAGCCCAAAAGCAGAAACAACTTCATTCAAAAAAAATTTAGTATTAATGTTATCACAGAGTAAAGTGGAAATGTATTTTGAAGAGCTAAATATTTGATTTGTCATATACAACACTGACATATACATGGTATTTATCTAGCCATAATATTTAACTTTTTGAAGAAGCTTCTATTACATTCCTGTGAAATATAAAGTTTTTGATTTTACACAATGGATCCTAAAAGCGCCATCTTAGCTTCTGTGATGGCCTTTCTGCAACTCGTCAGCGATTTCCGATAACCATGCATTTTACCAATGTGGTACATTACTTACTGTTTTATTTTCCAAATTATTATTGTCTTAGTGTTTTATAAGTTTATTTGGATTTCTGAAATTTACAGGAAAATTATACTACCTCATATTATGGGCATCTCTTAATATTAAATAACATTTATGTTTATGAGTTCTGATTAAGGCAGCTGTGATGCAATTGGGATATTGCTGCCTCAAGGTTTTATGTTTTAATTAGTTTTTCTCCTAAGGAATGGACCAGATATGGCAATAGTTCATTCTGCCCATGTGTATATTCAGAAGAAAATGCTCCTTCTACTTCTGTGGCATAATTACTTTTGCATGTTTCCAATGGTATAATTGATCCACCTCATATAACCTACATTATAGTCATCCATAATTACTGCAACTTAATAAATCCCAACTCTGAATGTTTCAGTCCTCCAACTGATGTGTCCAATGCCATCAGTTTTATTGGCTTCATAAGTGATGTGAAGAAAATTACTTCAGTGTTAATTGACTCTGCCAACAAACTTTGCCGTAAATTCCAGCAACAAATGGTTTGTGTCCTATTGATTATATTGATTGCACTGACCAAACCATTTGTATGCTACAGTTCTGTTTATTAAGGATCCCTGAGAAAATGCTTTGCATGTTTATTTGCTCAGGCTTAGAGTAGATTTCTGATTTAGGACATCTCATTATAGCATTCAGACTGTTCACATAATGAATGTATTACCAAATTGATTATAAAATTATACTAGTCTAGCTGGACCTAGATATGAAAATAAGATTTATAGTCTAGTAAATATGTAAAAGCAAAGTATGTTAATGTTTTCAAATCCTATAATTTAGTAGACATGACTGACTCTGGAACTAGGTCAGGTTTCTTCCTCCCTTATTGTTTTTTTCTTCCTCTGTGATTTGCAAATATAGTTTATTTTACCCTATAAAATGTATTGCTTTGGTATTATATAGACAATAAAATTAATGTTTAGATTCATTTATTTTAACATTGCATTGGTTTGTCCCTAGCTGCATTCAAAATGTCCTTATACTAGCATTCCTGTAAAAGGACATCAGCGGGGCAGTTTGGTTTTGGCTCCCCTTTAAGCTGTCCAGGAGGACAAATTACTGGATACTTCCTGGATAACTAACAGATGTTTAGGTTTGCAGATTCCACTGATCCAATAGTTCCACACTATGGGGCAAATTCACTAAGATTTGCAAATTCGGCAGGCAAATTTTTGCCAGCACTATGCAAATTCACTAAAGTGCGAATTTACGCTCAGGTCGGTGAACGGAAGAATAGTTGCGCTAGTGTTACTTCGCTAGGCAGATCGCTGTTACGCTAGCGAAGCCTAATTTGCATACGGCGGGAACTTTAACTTATAATAGAAGTATATGTTACAGCCACTACATTCCACTACACAAGCCCAGGAAACCTTTAATAAATTATATAAAGTTGTCCTATTGCCCTACATGTGCCCCCTGTATAGTTGTGTTGTCATATGTTAGGAAATGTAGGGGGGAAGAAGGGTAACCCCCCCAAAAAAATGATCAATCTTTTTCAGACTATCACCCCCCTATGCTAAAATACGCTGCCGTTTTTTTGGGACTTAGAAAAAATTTTAAATTTATTTTTCAACCTATCTATTGTATTGAATTTCGCCTGGTCTGACCAGGCGAAGTAACATCTAGCGTAAGTGCTAACGTTGAGGAAAATGTTCATCTTAGTGAATTTGAATTTACGATCCTTCGTCAGTGCGGAACTTCACCTGGCGTAAGGGTGCAAAGTTGCGCAAGCCTATCTACTTCGCTGGTGAAAATTCGCCAGAGTCCATGTTAGTGAATTTTCGAAGTTGCAAAATAACATGACGCTGGCGAAGTAGCGCTAGCGTTAGTTGCTTCGCACTTTAGTGAATTAGCCTCTATAGGTCAATGACTGAATTATGTAAGGATCAATCTTTGACCAATCTAAAGTTATAGGCCTGCGTAGAATCAATGCAATGTGTCATTAAATAGTATAAGAAAACAAGGATTTCAGTTTGGGTATGTTGTCCATTCCAGTGCCAATGCAGTGACAGATTCACCTACCTATCTGACCAATGACACTGCAGCATTCCATAGTAATGGAGAAACTACTCAGCAATGCATTTTGGCCACACACAATACATGTACCACAGCATAATACAAATAGAATTATATTCAATTAATTAAATTAAACAACTTAAAGGAGAACTGTCATGAACTATAAACCATACCATTTTTATCACTCATATATAACATTAATTAGTACAATAAAATCCCTTCATCAAATTTGTGTTATAAAAACACTTATCACTCATTTCTAACAGTTCTCCATACCTAGCATTTTCAGAATCTGAAAATAGGAGTGTCTATTCAGTTTGAAAACATTCACTTAGCCCCGCCCATGTTCCCTGAGTCATATTTCCCCTTCCTCACCCTCTAGTTACATCATATCTGTGTACAACACATTTCTGTCAGCAGACAGGCAGTCAGTATTGAAGAGCTCATTTATGCCTCTGGTTTGGTTGACAAAGAACTGGAAAATAACTTTTTAAACTGGTTGTAGAGGATCATTTCAGCAGTGCTGCTCCTTGTCAGAATGGGAGGGAGCAGTATTGTTCATGTCTATAATCTCCCCCAGTATTTCAAATATAAGTAATTCTAAACCAACTGGACTTGCTGAGTAATTATTGAAGACGTTTCACTACTCATCCGAGCATCTTCTTCAGTTCAACTGACTGGTATGGGAATTTCTTGGCATATAAACTCTTCCACTAATCCAATCACAATGGCACATTGTAACTAGTGATGGGCGAATCTCCCGCGATTAGCTTCGCCTAGAGATTCGCGAATTTCTAGAGAAATAAGCGAATCGGCGAAAAATTCGCGAAACGAGTCGTGGGCCGATTTTGTCGCGCGTCGCGTCAACTTTGTCGCGCGTCGCGTCAACTTTGTCGCGTCGTTTTCGGCAAGCGTCGCGTCGTTTTCAGTGCGCGGGTCATCAAAAACGATGCACGACTGACGCGCGACTCGTTTTTCGGCGAAATTTCGCTGGTGATTCGCGAATTTATTCGCCAGCGGTGAATCGCGGGAATTCGCCGCGAATTCGACCTAGGCGAATAAATTCGCCCATCACTAATTGTAACTCTTCATCAAAGAGGTGACATCTTAATTTAATCCTGTGTAGTTACTGTGATGGGATAACCAATGTGTCATGCAACTCCTAGAAACAGGTGTCACTTGTGAGAGTTACATGAATGTATGTGTGAAGTGTTCTGAAACATCTTGGCTACCAATGTGAGAACAGCATTGTATGTAGGAGACAGGTGGTGTCGAAGGCCCCCACCTCTATTCAGGGATGGTTTCTCTACCTTGACATGAATCACTTCTTTCATGCCTCTTTCAAACCAGCGGTTTTCTTTATCCAAGATTTGGACCTTGCTATCTTCAAAGGAGTGTCCCTTGTCGTTTTGATGTAGAAAGACAGCTGAGTTTTTCCCTGTAGAGTTCGCCCTCCTATGCTGAGCCATTTGCTTGGTGAGCAGTTTTTTTGTCTCCCCAATGTATAGATCTGTGCACTCCTCGCTACACTGGACTCCGTATACCACATTACTTTGTTTTTCTTTTGGTGTTGGTTTTCTCAGTGTGTTGCTAGGTTTGAAAAACACAGGAACGTGGTGTTTGTTAAAAATCCTCCTGAGTTTCTCTGACACTCCAGCTACATACGGGATGACTATGTTTCGCCTTCTATGTGTCTCTGGGCATTTACTTCTTTTGGTGTTCCTGTTGGGCTTGGTTGCTGCTGTTTTGACAAAGGCCCAGTCTGGGTAGCCACAAGCTTTCAACGCTCCTGAGATGTTTTTGCTTTTTGTCTTTGGGCTCTGTAACACTCTGTTGCCACACATTCTGCCCTGTGGTGCAGAGTTCTAATGACACCCAGTTTATGTTCCTGCGGATGGTGGGAATCGAACAACAGATATTGATCTGTATGAGTGGGTTTTCTTCCATTTTCACATTACCCCCCTCTTGGATGTATATCAAACAGTCCAAAATGGCAAGTTTGTTCTCATGGACATCTTCCCTTGTGAACTTGATGTTATTGTCCACTGAGTTAATGTGTTCTGTAAAGGCCGCCACTTCATCTGATTTTTACCCAAGTGTCATCCACATACCTGAACCAGTGACTCTGTGTTGTTCCCTGCAATGTGATAGACCCTTCTTTCCACTTCCTCCATGTACAAGTTAGCTACAATGGGAGAGACTGGAGAACCCATTGCACAGTCATGTTTTTGTCAATACAAAAGTCCTTGTATTTGAAGTATGTGGTGTTAAGGCACAAATCTAGCAACAAACATACTTGGTAAGGACTGAGCTTCATTCTGCTGCTGAGGGTGTTATCTTGCTGCAGTCGATTTCTTACAGTCTCAGTTGCTTCTGTTTTAGGTATACATGTGAACAATGAAGTGACATCATAAGATACCATTGTTTCTTCTGCCTCTAGTGTAACGCCATGAATCTTGGTTACAAACGCCTTGGCATTCTGGATATGATGCGCTGTATTGCCTACCAACGGGGCTAAGATGTTAGCCAAGAATTTTGTAATGCTGTATGTCACTGAGTTTATGCTGCTGACAATGAGCTTTAGTGGGGCTCCTTCTTTATGTATCTTGGGGAGTCGGTATAAGCATGGTGTGGATTCTCTTGGGTACCGGCAGCGGTATAAAACTCGATCGATGGCTTTCTCCTTTTCAAGTTGTTGTAGACAAGCTATCACCTTTTTCTTGTAACCACTTGTTGGGTCTTTCCTTAAAGGAAAAGTAAATGTTTTTCTTTTTCTTTCTGTAAATTTGCTCTAAACAGCCCCCCAGATTAATGTACCTTAGTCCCTGCTGCAAGTCTGCTCTGGTTTCTGTGTTATCAGCAGCTTGTTTCCCCTTCTCCCTGGTGCAGAGTGAAGCCCAGCCCCTTAGCTTACTGAGCTGTCCATTTGCTGCTGTTACACAATAGAGAGGAAGAGGGAGCCAGTGTGTGCATTAGTAAGCTAGTTACCCCAAGCAAAAGCTGCTACACACACTGGTCTCTGCTATGTCATAGTATGCAAATGATCTTCTGGACTAGTCCAAGATATAAGGTCAGCTCAGAAAGCTAAGGGGCTGGGCTTCACTCTGCACCAAGAAGAAGGTGAAACAAGCTGCTGATAACACAGAAACCAGAGCAGACTTGCAGCAGGGACTAAGGTACATTAATTTGAGGGGCTGTTTAGAGCAAATTTAGAGATAGAAAAAAAAAATGTTTACTTGTTCTTTAAGGGTTCATATGTATTGCTGTCACTAATTAATGTGGTTATTTTGCAGTGATAGTCAGTCTTCCTGACCTGTATAAATGAAAATCTTCACAGTCATACTCCCCCAGTATTGTGCATGTCTTTAATCTCCCCCCAGTATTGTTCATGTCTGTAAAACCCTCTACTGTTCACACCTCTGACACAGACTGTAAGTGACTGCATTGTTCACCTGACCTCAGACAAGCTGCTGGAGTATGTATGTAACACATTATTTCACATTGGTACAGCTCCTCTTTGATACCCAAAAGAAGAAGCATCCCTGCCTTGCTTTATGGCTGACATTATAGCTATTATTGTATTTCCTCTCTTTCCATTATAACCAACTGTTGTGGGTTAAACATACTAATGGTATACTAATGGTCATATTTAAACTACAATCCTCATAATTCATTGCAAATGGCAGGCTTCTGATAGAGGGTGTGTCTTTATGACATAAACTTTGAGGGGGGTCAGAATGATTGGCTCCTCCAGGGGGATGCAGATTTGAAGTCATGGCAAGGGCGGATTTTGTCAGGAAGGAGGAACAAACTGGGAGCTTTTTATGATGACCCTTTGTCGCAGACTATGCTGCTTTTGAGTTTGGCTGGGTGGGATTAGTAAAAGCTTGGTTGAGGATGCAGACATGATATAAAGTGATTGTTTCATTAAGTAATAGATTTAACTGTATAAAAAACTATTCTTTTTTACTGTTAACTTTACTGTTTATAGAACACTATGGGGCAGATTTACAAAATTCACATGAAGAATTTGAAGTTCGATCGAATTTTATTAAAATTCGAATTCGAATCTTCGAATATGCAAATTAGGAAAATTCGACCATTGAATAGTCGAATTCAAATAAATCGAATAAAATTTTATTAGAATATTCGACTATTCCATGGTCGAATAACTTCCCCTTTAAATTTTTATTCAACCACCTACTTTGCCAGAACCAAGCTACCGAATTGGGAATCATTAGATCAAATAAAAAAAATCGATCGATTCAAACGATTGATCGATCAATCTAATTTTTCCTATTCTATCGAATTGCGGTAAAATCCTTCGATATTTGAATTCGAAGGATTTTACTTCACCCACAATTCACATGGTCGCATTCAGAATTTTTTTAGTAAATCTGCCCCTATAACTCATGACAGTTCTCCTTTAACCTAATGTTATTAAGGCATTAGGTGACAATCTTGACATCAAGGAGATGGTTTATTCATAACATGGCTTCCCCATGATTCCTCCTATATTTTTTTTTTTGCATTTTAAATTTTAGAAATTTTGGTGCTTCTTGCATTTAAGATGACCCTCTGCAAAGTTTAAGGGCAGTCTCTTAAGGCTGCATACCTAATCTAGATACCCCTTTCATCTGTGTATATTTAGTATGTAGATTATTTATTAACCCTCCAGATGTAAGAGTTATTTTTTAATGTGCTTCAACCATTAACAATATAACATAACATTAAACATTATTAGAGTGAATAAACATATGTTTATGACTTTAATATCATTAATATAAATGAAACATGTAGACATGTCAGTATTTCATTAAACTGGAAAACTGATGAGCCATAAGAAAATATGATACATGAACATCAAGTAAACTGATTAGTGAGGTAGTTGAACACACATTCACATTACTCTTGCTATGTTGGCTTTTCAGTCAAAAGGAATAATGGTACTATAATGAAAGTCTTTAATAGTTGACTATTGTAAGACCCAAATTTCATGCCCCCAGATTTTATGTAATCCAGATTTACTACATTTCTTTCCTAGTTCCATACAGGTAAACATTCTTTCCCTGGAATTCACATTGTTTTATCCTGAAAAATATAAAATCAGGGTTTGGCTGTGTATATATAATCAATTCTTTGTGCTTCCCTCATTCATCCTCTACAAATCTATAATGTTCCAATGTTGTACATCACTCATAAACATCCCAACTCCTTTTTAGCGTTACATACAAAATAATTAAGCTCTCAATACATATGTTTTTGGTTTCATTGACATGTCTATCCACGAAAACAGGTGAATGAAAGAGATATCCCCCCATGCCAAATGATGGGAAAATGAAGGGAATTCTGTCCCTTCATAACTCATACTAGAGGTTAGGTTTCTGCAGACACTATAGATATTTAGTGAACCATATTAATCCATACTCCATTTACCTTCTGCATGATATTCATATATGGACTGGCTGGATCCATTCTAGAGTTATTAAGAGGTATACAACCAACACCAAAAAAAACTATGCCAGCTCTTTGGTGGTTAACAGCTCAGTCATAGAAGTGTTTTGTAATTTATTTATTTATTTTAAGCATAGTTATTTGCATATTGGATGTGTTTCTCTGCACATATTCTTTCACATTCACTATAAATGAATAAATAAAACTGTTAGTGCTGTAATACTAATATTAATAATAATAGTAATGAATTGTTGCAGTCTTCAATAAATGTCACATTTTCTATTTACCTTGTTCTTAATGACACCCCAAGACTGAATTATATTATATTTAGTCCCTATATTTGTAAGATTGCTAAAAAGCGTAATTTTCTTTGCCAAAGCTGTCACATGTAATACAACAAAAAAATAGAAAGCCTTTTGTTAAAACGCTAAAACATTATTTGACAGAGTCTTTGAAACAAAAACACTCAATGTTGAGTTTTTTGTAATTATTTAGAAAGTTCTAGTTCCAGATATTCACTTTTCACTACAATACAACGCAACAGGATAAAATCTGCACTTCAATGGAAATGAGCAAGACTTTCTTTTGTGTTACTAAATGCACGAAAGTTGAAAAAGAATTAAACTCATTTCATTTACTTTTTTGTAGAATATGTTACCTCTTTTTTTTTTTTTTTTTTTTAAATGTTTAATTTTTTATTTTCAAACACAAATTTAGGTAGTGTCACAATACACATAAAGGAGAGCATATATCATTATTAACAACATTCACTGGCATGCATTGTGTGATATGACAGTTGTTTTGATGTGTGTCCCTCCTTGGTTGGAGGGGCGCACATCCACAAACTTCTAGTAAACCATTGTACGCTGTCAGTGAGCTAGTCAGTCTAGGTGGGGGTCAGTTATTTGTGACCTGTGTATTGGATCGTTCGGTAGTCTCAGAAGAGGGGGGGGGAGGGGAGAGGGTAGGGTGATTAGGGAAGTAACAGAGACAAGAAATAAAAGGGGAAAAATTAGGTAAGGGGGGATGCAGGAGTTTCACCAGTAATATTCAGACTTTGTATAACTTATTTCTTATCGAGAGGTAAGTACAATACATTAGAATTGCTTATATGACAGTAAATCTTGTCCTTTAATGGTTGAGCAAGTTTAAACAGGTTAGAGTCTCTTGTATCTTAATTGTTGGTGGGGAGTGTTTGGCAGTGAACTCTCTCACACATTTTTAGGAAGGTGACAGGTATTGTAGCCACTGGCGCCAGGTCGCCCAGTGTTGTAGCATCGCCTTGGGGGTATGTTACCTCTTTTAAATATAACTTATATTTATATATTGCAGAGCTTTGCTAAAAAAACAAAGTCTCAAATTGGGGGACTAAATCTTGTCGAAAATGTTTGGTGAAATAAATTATTTATTGTATAATGCTGTTGGTACATGCTGTATATCTGTGAGCATTGACTCTACTGGAATCTGCATGTCAATGCACACATTGAGCAGATTTCAGCCAGAAAATCCCTGCAATTATCTGCTGAAAATCTACTCCATGTGTGCAATGAAAGGCAGATTCTAGTCCTGTCAATGTGCACATATTCAAAACATATGCACAGCAGTGCAAAAAATTCATCATTAACCTTTGGCCTTAAAACTGGCCAAATGTGAACAGATCTGCTTGATTGGTGAACCAAACATCTATGGACACCTTAACACCCTGAGGGGGCTATTTATCATGGTTACTACAGGTTGCTGGGCCTTGGCAAACTGTTCCCCATAAGCACTTGGCTCCATTTATTCTAATAGCTCAGGCATCAGTAGTTTTAAAGCAATACTATAAATTCACCATTTGTTTTATGTCCTGATTAATCTTCCTTTATGCTAATATATCCTTTGCTATGTAAAAGATACATTAAATAGCATTGCTGTTCTGCAGCATAGGTGCAAATATAAAATATAACATGAGTTATTACAAAATATACACAACACCACTTTTAAAAGCAAGTGTTATAACACTGTACACGTTTTTATTGTTCATTTGTATAAGGTTTTCTTTAGTGTTGCTTGTATACTACCAAGTCAAGACTGAGAGCATGATTTCTCTTTTTATATATCAGAATTCTCTTTTCAATATTAGGTAATTTGTACCTTGCTGCTAACCATAACATTTCTGTATGGATTTAATACTAGAAGTACAGACAATTTGTTCCAGGCTTAAGCAATTAAGATGGCAGCTTAGTGGCTCATGAAAGTATACATGAGGCTGAAAGTGCTGAAGGCCATGGCTTCTAGTTCTGTCCTGTATACATCAAAACTGTGACAACTGTAATGGTGTCATTTAATGTTCAAACATGTTCATTGAACTGAACTAAAGACATCAAATCAAACCTTAATCAAACATAAAAATTTTATTGCAAAGGCCTTTGAGTAGAAGCTACTTCATCTTTCTTAATGCTCTGTTGCCAAAGTAAGTCCTATTAGAAAAAAGATAACTGTATTCATGACTTCTTTAGTAAGAACTAGAATGATGTTGCAGCATATTTACTCAATATTCAGGGAGATAACCATTGATCTTGTCCCGCATGTGCACACAAAATTTGTCTTTGTTCTTCTAAGTAGGTCTACATCTGACTTATTGATTTCTATTGATTGGAGAAAGCTCCCTTCATCATATTTTGCACCGTATATTATGGTTTGTTACATTCTGGGAACATTGCTTTGCTGTTTATAAAGAGAACTACCATATGAGATGGTGATATTTTGAGGAATTCTTTCACGATATTCTGTGTCGTCTTTTCAATTCAGATGCACTGGCTGCATGGGCACTGGATCTAGAGGTTTGCTTCCTAAAGTTATCTATAGCCCCCAACGTACCTGCATCACCTTGTACTTAATAAGACTTAATAATTCTGAGGAAGGCTCACATTCCAGAAAGTTTTGTATAATAAATTGAATGACAAATGCACAGTATCATCAGTCATCGATTAGATTATAGAGTGAAACAGCATTGCTTGAGAGAATATTTATGTAGAAGTCATTATGAACATCACAGCAAACAAATACTATTTGCTTCCTTCTGTGTGAAAAATTATGTAGCTTTTCCCAAAAGTTATTTAGTATACATAAATCGTATATATAGCTTCACTATCAAGTTATCTGGCCAATCAAATTATGCAGCAATTGTGCAAATGTTGACCAACCTAAACAAAAAAATAGTCAATTGATGATGATCTTTTATGCCGTCATAAGACCACACAAAATGAATCGCCATTTCCCCACAGTAATAACCAATACCTCTAATAATCAGTCAGTCATAATAGGGAAATCTGACCATCCGCATGTCAAATCAGTCATATGTTATAAAAGTCAGTCCAGTTTGTTGCCTCAATTAACTATGTGCAGCCATTACAATATCACCTTCTTTCTCATTAGGAAAGAAAAGAGGGTTATAGACTGCAGTATGAAATATACATAAATTTAAAGTATCACATAGGGGCATGGAACCCCAGCTGACATTGTTATAGGTCATAGCAGATAAGAATGCACTGTCCAATTTTGTTCCTTTATTTATAAGGTAATAAAGTACAGGTAGTTGCAAATATGGCAAAAATACAGGGTACAAAGGAAATTCCTATTAAGATTAGGTGTAACACAGGTGGGGTGCAATAGATTGAATGGTTAACTTTCTTTTTATTATGATTAGAAGTTCAGTTATCACTAGTGAAACTAAAGCTGGGCACAAATTCTGATTCATATTACTGTCAGGAAAAGAGATTTTATGGTTTAAAAAAAAAGGCTCAATCCACCATGTTTTATATGAACTATCATTTTGGAGCTCAGAGACTTGCGTGTGCCCCATAAATACAGTGAAGCAACCACTATACCATGTAGTAAGAACAGGCCTGCCTTGCACATGCTGATGCTAATTTCTGCACTTACTGCCTGATTTTCAGTCTGGTGCTAGGTGTGGAGCTCACCCTCAGACATACAGTCATATTTAAAAGTTTGGGAATACATCTCAGCCTGCATAATAATTTACTCCACTTTCAACAAAAAAGATAACAGTGGTCTGTCTTTCATTTCCCAGGAATATCTGAGTACTAGGGTGTTTTCTGAACAAACATTTTAGTGAAGCAGTATTCAGTTGTATGAAATTATTAGTATGAAATTAAATCAAATGTGAAAAACTGTCTGTGCAAAATTTTGGATACCCTTGTAATTTTGCTAATTTAAATGCATGTAACTGCTCAATATGGATTACTTGATACACCAAATTGGTTGGATTAGCTTGTTTAGTCTTGAACTTCATAGACAGGTATGTCCAATCATGAGAAAAGGTAGGTATTTAAGGTGGCCAATTCTGTTTGACTCTCCTCTGAAGAGTGACAGCATGGGATCCTCCAAGATATCTCAGTGGTTTAATCTGTCAGTTTCAACTGTAAGGAATGGAAGCAGGAAATGGAAGGCCACAGACACAGTTGCTGTAAAACCCAGGTCTGGCAGGCCAAGAAAAATATAGGAGCAGCATATGTGGAGGATTTTGAGAATGGTTACAGATAACCCAAAGATCACCTCCACCACAAGCCACAGTAATTTTGGAACAAAACGCTTTGGACTGATGAGACAAAAATTTAGTTAATTGGTCATAAGAAAAAGCACTTTGCATGGCAGAAAAAGAACACCGCATTCCAAGATAAAAACCACCTACCTACTGTCAAATGTGGTGAAGGTTCCATCATACTGTGGGGCTGTGTGGCTAGTTCAGGGACTGGGGCCCTTGTTAAAGTCGAGGGTTGGATAAATTCAATCCAATATCAACAAATTCTTCAGGATAATGTTTAAGCATCAGACACAAAGTTGAAGTTACTCAGGGGTTGGATATTCCAACAAGACAATCACTCTTAACACACTTTGTTATCTACAAAGGCATTTATGCAGAGGGAGAAGTACAATATTCTGGAATGGCCTTCACAGTCCGGCAATTTGAATATCATGGAAAATCTATGGGATGACTTGAAGCAGGCTGTCCATGCTCGACAGCCATCAAATTGAACTGAACAGGAAAGATTTTCTATGGACGAATGGTCAAAAATACTGCCATCCAAAATCCAGACACTCATCAAAGGCTATAGGAGGCCTCTAGAGGCTGTTGCATTGGGGTGTCTAATTTTGTTATGATGCATATTGCATATTTTCTGTTAATCCAATAAACTTGATATCACTGCTGAAATTCTACTGTTTCCATAAGGCATGTTATATACAGTATTAAAAGGAAGTTGCTACTTTGAAACCTCAGCCAATAATAAACAAAACTCCAAAGAACTGAGGGGTTCCCAAACTTTTTTATATGACTGTAAGTCTCCCAAAGACTCAATTTTTATCAAATAATTTTTTTAAAATATTTTACTTTTTCTTTGTAATAATAAAATGGTAGTTTTTTTAACCTTATTGGAAGCAAAACAATCCTTTTGGGTATCATTCATGTTCAAATAATTTTTTAGTAGAATTTTGATTTGGAGATCCATATGATGAAAAGATACCTTCCTGTATTATCCCAGGTGCCAAACATTCTGGATAAGAGATCCCATACCTTAACTTGCCATTGCTCCCATATATTGTATTTGCTATACAGGCATGGGATCCGTTATCTGTAAATTCATTATCCAGAAATCTCCAAATTCCTGGAAAGCCATCTTGCAAAGACTCAATTTTAATGAAAAAATTCACATTTTTAAAATCATTTTTTTTTCTCTGTAAAAAATAAAACAGTACCTTGTACTTGATTTTAACTAATATATAATCCATATAGGAGGTAAAAGGTTTAATTAATGTTTAAATTATTTTTTATTTGACTTGAGTTACAAAGGTCCATATTACATAAAGATCCTTTATGTGAAACGTATCAGGTTCCAAGCATTCTTAATAATAAGTCCTATTTGTAAATACACACATTTTAAAGGGGCACTGGGCCCCTTCCAGTGATTCAAGATTCATCCCTAAAGTGCTTTTACAACTGTATTTAAAAATATTTTGAATGAATCTAATGATGTGGCTCACTCAGTTAAGGAACAATCTATATTACAGCAGAGCTCTGCAGTTTTCAGATGGACACAGCAGTATGGAAGATCCTGTGGTTTTTCTGCAAAGAACTCTGCTAGGCTCAGTTTGATTGGCTGCAGTGTGAGCTATGGCATTTCATTCTACTGCTAATGAACAGTGTTCTCCAGAATTCACAATTCATTGTCTCTGCTGATACTGATCTGTGCAGCTTCAACAAGGTTGTCCCTAGCCTATAATTACACTTTCTAACTATTTGTTTTGTGATACAAAAAGCAATACATTAGCATGGACACCATTCTGCATGCTCGACTAAATGCTAATAACATATGTTATGTTTTTATAAATGAGATGTAAACAATAAATATTGCACATGAATTAGGATTAACAAGATATCTAGTGCATTCCTGAATATCAAAAGGTCACTGTTCAAAATTGTTAAAACTAGGGATGCACACAGTCACAGATATGGGTAAATCCTAGCCTTTTTGGCATGATTCAGATTTGGGTAAATCTGAGCACCTGGCCACACTATACCACAACATACCACTTTGGCAGATTGGCAAGTGCCTGCGTGTGCTGTGACAAAGTCTGGTCATGAATTCCTCTATGTTTTGGCTTCACTTGCCCCCCTCCCACCTACACTAAATAATGTAAAACTAGTATATGCTCAGTCTTCAGAGGTAACATGAGTTAAAATTGTGGCATGCTACTCCTAATTAGCAAAATAAATGGTGGCATGCTACTCATAACTTAAATGGAGACTCTCTCCTTATCCCCAAGCTACCCTTAAATTTGAGCTATCTTATGGGGTCACTCCCTGAGGCTGAGCCATTTAATGCATGCCCTCCTTTAAACCCCAGCTCCCCTTTGTGGATCACAATATACATAACTAAAGAGGTCTGTTATCATGCTGAAAACATTTTGTGCAAGATCTGTCTGTTTCCTATTTAGTGAACATGTAAAAGTACTATATACATTTCTTTTTCCAAGCCAAGTAAAAGAAAAATTAAGGAAGACAACAATCTACTTCAAAGTTTTCACAGTGTACCTTTCCAAAGTACTTGTTCATCATGTTTTTGAACATTTGAATCTAACTCATTTTGTGTGGTTATCTGACTCCAAGCTAATCCCTTGTTAGAATGTCTCTTCTCACAGAGGATGAAACTGGCATGATGAAAAAGAATTCAGTCAGTACAAGTGCTATTGTAGCTTTTCACGCCCAATGGCCATAAATTATTCAGTTTCTTTGGAGATATGGTTTAAAAGATTAAACATTGAGGGGACTGAGTTTACAGAGCCGTGTGTTCACTGAACATTGGAAAGAAATGTAGACTTTGCTTGTGGAAAATGATATATCTCTGCTCATGTTTCAAAACCCAAGACTAATACTAAATTGCAATCACAAATGAACTTGAACATTTCTATTTTAATATAGCATTTTAAGGCTTGCAATAAAAGAGATACAAATCAAGGCAAATTGGCAACAGCTCTGCAACATGCCTTAAATAATAAAAAATATTTAGTATCTTTAAAATTATTAGAAATATGGAGTATTATTATAATTCTCATATATGTTATAGCCCCAACATATTCTACAATTCTTTACACAAAATATACATCTTTCAGTCCCTGTTCCAGTGGAACTTACATTCTAAAGCCATATTACATTCAAACATTTTGGGGCCAATTTATTATGCTGTGTAAAATTTAGTTTGCCAAAAAAAACTCTAATAAGAAACACGTAAAACAAATGTCTTTTTTACATCGCAAAGCCTGGCGATGTATGGGGATTTTCAATTTTATCAGGAGTCAATAAAATATGTTCCTAGACAGAAGAAGGTAACTGAAATACCTGTAAGAATCCCACATGGACTGGTGAAGAACCTACAAATGCTTTACAGATAGTGCCCTAGCTGGAATTGAACCCAGGGCCCCAAGACATAGCAAGGTGGTATCCATCTGTGTTACTGGATAACTTTTAGGTGGTCAAACCCCAAAACCTGTTATGCCACATATATTTGGTAATTTTTTGCTGTCAAGCTGGATGGTTTTTTATACAATGTTGTCATGTTCCAATAGCCTATTATTATGTATGGTATCCCACATCAGCCCACGGGTTGAACAGATTCTGCATGAGGGGCTACACATGTTATGGCTGTTCATTGTGTATATCCATGTCCATCCTTAAATTCCAATTCCTTGCAATTCCCGCCCCCTCACCTTGCAGATTATAACATTTTGTTCCCTTTTCTAAGAATGAAAAGTTTAGTATTCATCATTTCCAAAGCAATTTTATTTTTGAAAACAGTTATGCAAATGCTATTTTACATCTTAAATATCATGTGCTATTTGAAAAAATGTGCTAATTACATTTATGGAGACAGCCATATGTCATTTTATTTTGCAAAAACATTTGCAAAAAAAATTATTTTAAGTGATTAAATATGCATAAAGAATATAAAGTTATATTGCTGTATAAAGATTGTGTAATTCTTATTTTAAAGTTGCTTGAATTCTGGCAAAATAGTCAGCTGTCTACACATTGAACAAGTTTATTGGAAACTTGGATGACCATTGTCAAGCACCATTTATTGTGAAGAACCCTCAGTTAACAATTCAACAAGTCTAGACTGGGCTTAAAAGGGCATTAGATGCATTATCAGAAAACCCCAGGTCTACTGATAATACTGATAATAATAGGAGTATGTAGTTTGGATCACATGCAGCTTATTTAGAGCACTAGGTACTGTTTTATTATTACAGAGAAAAAGGAAATCATTGAAAAGAATATTTGTTAGAAACTGGGAGATGGGAGATGGGAACTTTCTGGATATTGGGTTGCCAGATAATGATACTCATTAGGGATGGGCAAATTTGACACGTTTCCCTTTGCAAAAAATTCAGCGGCCTGCGAATTGTCGCCAACGGCCTTTAAAATCTATTGGCGTCAAAAAATAATTTTTTTTGACATGCGCTATTTTTTTTTTATGAACAACGCCATTTAAGTCTATGGGCATTATTTCTGTGTTGAAACAAGGCAAATAAATTCGCTCATCCCTAATACCCATACCTGTTCATGTGTGCAGGAGTGTAACAGGAAAATATTTGCTATTCAATAATCAAGCAAAATGTCACGGACGGCACCCAATACCAGACAAATGCCAAGCACCCTGGTCTCAGCTCGTGGTTCACCAGTAGTGTAACTGCCTTCGGCTTCGGGATGAGCGCTCAGCTACTCAGATGTCACCTGGAATTAAACGAGAGGTACAGGGCAGGAGTTATGGCCAGCAATGGGGCACTTGTGGGTTATGGCAAATGCCAGAGGGGCTGCAATAAGGTCCCATAGAAAGTCAGTGTTTAGTGGGCTGGTGGGGGCTGTTTGGGCCTCTATGTGGACTGATGGGCCTCTTGTGTACCTGAAATGCCAGGGCCTATTTTAATTCTCAGTCCAGTCATGTTAGCAACCACTTCCAAAAGTGGAAGAAAGCTTAAGAATGTTATCTTTTGTGACAGTTTGCAATTTATATAATAATACTATAACATTTATAATAATAACACTTCTTACTGAAGCAGTTGTTTTATTTGCTCCACCTTCAAACATGCCTTAAAGTGCTGCAAAATGCAAACTTCTATTCTTATTTGTGTACATATATACCTTAACTTTAGCTATTACCCAGTAGGTTAAGCTGTGTTTACTAATCCATCACTCTTTGATATTAGGAGAGATAATCTCTTTGCTTTTCTTCCAACCAAAAGCTTCTGTAATGTATTCATGTCTTAAGCTATTTTAATAAAAGGCCTCCCATTATTGGGGGAGGGGGGTTTAATCAAAATCTTTATTTTGAAAAGTAACATGTTTTTAGAGTAATATAAATACTGTGTATTCAGCAAAAGAATAGCATTCTTTCCATAGAACATTAAGAGATGCACTATCCAGCCCCAGGGGTGCCATTATCAAAAAATGGTATTGTTGTTAAGGATTCATGCATGAGATAAAAAAGGAATGTTCAGAAAAGAAAAATGCGCAGACAGAGCTTGAACCATAAGCTTACTTCTAACAATATATAAAGGAAACATTAGAATAAACTGCAAAACATTCACATCAAATGTCTATGCACAGTAACTGAACTAACTTTTAGTGGGAAATAATGACTATTACATATATCAACACAGCAGGGGTGCTCAATTGCTATAGTAAAATTGCCCAAGACAACCAATGAGACTCATGCTTCCCTTGTTTTCTTCGACAATGTGACTGCACCTGAATACATTATATTGGCTTGTGTGCAGGCACATGCAGCTGATCTGGGCGCCAAGATACAAACTCTCACTTTTCTGTGCAGAAATACGCCATGCGTGACTACACCTGCACCGATGTAATGTATCCAGGTGCAGGCTCATTGAAGGCACATCAAGGAACTTAGGAGTGGATTCTCAGCCAGTAGAGAAATGCTGTATTTTGGCTTTAATCAGCTGGCTTGCAAAATTTTTTCCATCAGAGGAGAGGAGTCAGAGCCAGAGGTGCAGTAAAATGTAAACAGAATTTTAATTGCCTTTAAAGGGGTGTTTACCTTTAAGTTAACTTTTAGCATTTTATAAAATAGTCAATTGTAATCAACTTTGCAGTATCTTAAATATTTTTTATAGTTCTTTTTTTAATTATTTGCTTTCTTCTTCTGACTCTTTCCAGCTTTCAAATTGGGGTCACTGGCCTCATCTAAAAACCAAAAGTTCTGTAATGCTACAAACACATTGTTATTTCTACTTTTGTTATTCATCTCTTCTATTCAGACCCTCTTCTATTCATATTCCAGTCTCTCATTCATATCAGTCCCTGGATGCTAGGTTAACTGGGCCCTAGCAACCAGATTGCTGAAATTGTAAACTGGATTGCTGCTGCATAAAAAGGAAAGCCCTGGAGCTATAAATGCAGGGGTTGCATTACAAGAGATCTGAATGACTAGCAGTCAGATTGTATAGTTTCTGTTTAAAGATTGGCAGAATCAGATGCAGCTGTGATTGGTTGAGATGGAATGAGTTAAGGCGGGTGAAAGAGGGATGTGATGTCAAGGGAAGACTAAGTTCACTTCCTTATCTTTTGAGCACGTAGAAACATCCTACCCACCTGCCCTCCTTCTCTTCTTTATCTTCTCATATTATCAATAAATAATAAATGTCAATTGCTTGATCCAGGGAATATTTCTGAAAGCACACTTCAAATATATGAATACAGAAGCACTCAAAGGACTTGCCCTCCATCTGTGCTGCCACATGCAACCCATCCCCTGTAAGGCAGATACACGCGAAGAAATATTTGAAGAAGCATCTTTAGCACAGAGCACCAGCAGGACACAATCTCTTAAAAATAAAAAAAATAAAAATTGAGACTGTGTCCCGCTGGTGCTCCATGCTAAAGGCACTTCTTCAAATGTTTCCAATCGCCACTGCGGTCAGGTACTCAGTGGTAGATATAATGACCTGAGTAATGATCTCAAGTCTTCAGTGAGGAAGTGCAGAGTATAGTAGCAATCCCTTATGGATTTCTGTCTTTAAATATTGCCTTGGGTTAGGCTAGCAAGGTCCAATTTATTTCATAAAATGTGAAGAAATGCTGTGATGATTTACCCCATTTCTGGCTCCTGGCTTTCGTTAAGATATGTAACATTGAGGTTTAGTGGGATTGCTGAATGGTCAATTGAGGAGTCCCATTGTCAAGTGAAATAACTCAAAACCACAAATAATTAAAATGAAAATCAATTGCAGATTGTCTTATAATATCACTCTCTACATCATACTAAATGTTAACTCAACCCCTTTATTAGCATTTACTATTTAAAAATAGCTTCAAAACCATTGAAAAAAGTAAAAGTATATTGGAACATTGCTTAGAACTGAGTTTTACTTTTCTGTACAAAAAATTGATTTTAGGTTAAGAACCCCTATAAATACTGTCAGAAGTGTTTTAGATGTGACTATAACTCCGTTTTATGTACAACAGGTAACAGAGCTACGAAATAAGTTGGCGCTATAGAAATAAATAATAATAAAAGAAATACTGTTTGTAGCTAATGAGGTGCAATTAAGGTTCTTTTATGATTGTACCTTCACATAGAACACAATGAATATGCTAAATTAAATTTAGATTATAAAATTAGATTGTAGAGAACTTTTACCAATATTTCAGTGTAATTCTGTAGCACATTTAAAATATGATGTCAGCATGTGAATGAATTGTGTTTTGGCAGATTCAAATGCAGCTAATTTTCCATTTCAAATAAGGTTAATAAACTTCTAATTATGATATGCAAATACTCACCCAACAGTGTTAGCAGAAATACTGAATAAGCCTTTATCCATAAATCATCTTCATGAAAAATGGCCTGTTATGTAATTGAACAATAACAGAATTATAAGCTATACCAATTAGAATTGACTTAAACTCTGGACAGAATTTCCTAATAATACATTAGTGTGCTTTAAAACGCATGCTAACTTTAATAAGGACAAAGTAATTATTCAATTTATTGCATTTACAGGAATTAGGAAGTACCATAATGTGAGTTTAGAAATGATCCCTGGACACTGACTAGACTATACAAATACAAATTAAAAACAAAATGTGAGAAGATTGCTAAGAATGAACAAACACTTCCTTTGAAACATTGCTGAAAACTTAATATGTTAGACTTGAATTAATGCAATTGCTCACTATTTAAATAAAATTTCTATTCTATGAAAATGGTTCATATAGTCCCAACCTTGAGGAACAGAATATACAATGCTCAATAAATGTAAATACCCGTGTTCAGATTATTAAGGATCAATGTTTTTTAGTACAACAGCTGCAATGGAAATTAAAAAGAGAGGGCACCGTACAGTGAATGTCAGTAATTTAAAATACAGTAGAACCCCCATTTTAAGTTTTTCAGGGGACCAGGAAAAAATTATGTAAAATCAGGGAAAATGTAAAATCAGGGAAATGTGTTAAAGTAACTTTTTTCAAGTACTGAAAGGATAAAAGCACAGGAGTCTGTTTTACTTTGAGATACAATATTTAGGGGCAGATTTACTATTGGTCGAATTTCGAATTGAAAAAAATTCAAAATTCAACCATGGGAATAGTATGTGAAGTAAAATCCGTCTAATTCGAATATCGAATTCGATGAATTTTAGCGCAAATCGATTGATCGATTAATTGTTCGAATCAATCGATTCAAACGATTTTTTTCGATTGATCAAATTTTTTTTTTATTCGATCAAAAATAATGATACCCAATTCAGTAACTTAGTAATCTAGTGAACTAGGTGGTCAAATAAAAATTTAAAGGGGAAGTACTTCGACCATCGAATAGTTGAATATTCGAATAAAATTACATTCGAATATTCGATGGTCAAATTTGCCTAATTTGGATATTCGAAGATTCGAATCCGAATATTTTTGAAAATCGATTGAACTTTGAATTCTTCATGTGAATTTAGTAAATCTGCCCCTTACTGTGTTGAGAACAAGGGTTAAGCACTTCATTGTTAATGTTACACAATGTGCAAGATTCTGTGTCGGTCACATACACAACCTAAAGCAACAAGTGATTGGTGCAGGACTGTATAAGGGGCAGACTCATTGAAATTGACCATTTAAAGGCAGAACAGGCAGTTGGTTAGTATTTTAAACTTCTTTATTTCACAAATAATAACATTCATAGAGGAAAAAATCAGGACAAATTTTTGATGTAAAATCAGGGAAAACATGACATAAAATCAGGGAAATGTTGGTGGGACCACAAATAAAAAATGTAAAATGCTGGAAAACTTAAAATCAGGGGCATTAAAATCAGGGTTTCACTGTATTGATTTAAAGTTTGTTTCATCTACAGTATTTATGCTCTACAATAATGCAAGTCTTGATTCAGATAAGCCAAAAATACATTGCTAAAACTTTAATATTTTATAATATATATATATTTTTTTTTTAAAGTATATTTTTTGTCAGTTTTATGGATAAAACTTTAACAGGGGAATGTAATTTAAGTCGGTAACGCAAAAAATTATTCGCAATACGAAAAGTTAAGCCTGCGCGAATGCAATATACCTTTTGCGAACCCAGAAACTGTTCAGCGACCACTTCCACCAGCAGAAGCCCGTTTTGTAGTTTGTGCTAATGCACTGTCAATGTAATAAAACTTCTTACTGAAAAAGTCACAATGTTTGCTCCAAAAGATTACGACACCTTCAAGCACTTCTTAAGAGTGCACAATTACAATTCGCACTGCGCAATAGCGATTCGCAGTGCAATAACCATTTAAGGAACAATATTGCATTGCGAGATGTGGATTTTTACTCTTATTGGTGCACAATATTTTGCTCTTAGCAACTTTAATTAAATTCCCCCTTAAGTAAGATTCTGTAGCTGTAAAATTAATGACTGATCTCTTCGGTGCAGCAAACCAGTCAGACTGCTGCACTGCATATCCGTGCTCTAATTCCATTTTTTTCCCTCTCTTACTTTGATTTAAGCTGCAAATGTTCCAAGAGTTCTTACAGTTCTCTAAGATATATTGCTTTCTTCAAAATTTTAATGCACATTAAAAGTTGTGTATAGGTTCTGTTGATCCTTTTTTACTGATAGGCCTGCTTTTGTAAGTAATCAATACTTGAAGTTCCTAAACCTGACTGTTTTGTAAACCTGACTGTCCCTTTTCAAACTGTCTATTGCTAATGGACTATTGCTGCACATGTAGGGAACTGATTAAAGTATTCTCTTTTTACTTTGCATTCCCCTAAGGACTGGGCACAAAGGGGACCCTTGGTCTATGGTAATGAGTAATTCCACATTTCCTGGGTCACAGCACGACCCCTAGCTATTCCAAGTTTGGGCAGCACTGATTAATATTTTTTTATGACTGAGCCATGCGGTCTCAGGTTTTTTTCTGCCAGAGACTCTCCTAAGTGCATTGGTGTCTCCCGTGGAGACCACATTAGTGCAGGACTAGTATGGGGTAGCTAGATCATGTCACAGTATTCTCTTTAGAGAGAATTCCAGATAAGTGCTACCTATATGAGCAGTTCTTGGCTCCACCAAGAAGTATTAGATCCTAAGGGCATTGCTGCATTTTCCAGAAATGAGAGACATGTAATAGGGACTAGATAGACTCCCACCTAACTTCCACTAAGAGGTGTCCCCAGAGGAAACACGAGAACTCTGGGTTAACTGCTTACACCTCTCCTTCAAGCTGCATTGGAAGGATTATTCTACAAATGCTCTTCATTATGAGTATGTATTGACTATGCCATGGTTGTTTTCTTCATCACTGCTCTTTTCTCCCATGTGAATCTGTTCTAAATAAATCAGTTCAGTTATTGTTCAAAGAAAGACTGGTGCCCATTCTTTATTAATACCGCTGATTACATTGTGTTACTCCCTGCCTCCACAACTGTACGAGGGCTCACCCACTGAGGATTATAGATCTCATCCGGAGCAGATAAATTAAAGCTACAAGTTAGAGTAACAGCACTACTCATTTTACTGCAGCCTTACACATAAATAGAGCAACATGTAATGTTATATAAAAGAATCAAGTAGTACTTTTACAGAAAAATTATAAAATACCTGCAAAGACAATATCATGATAGTTAGTTTACAAAGTTTGGTGTCAGTATCTCATTAATATCTGCCTTGATTAGATGGTAACTGCAGAATCTCTTTTTGGTTTTGCATTCAATGTTGTGCCAGTTGAATCAAATGCAAATAAACATTGTGGAAGTGCACACCCACAGGAGGCCTGTGTGCTGCCCCCCCTCCTTTAAAAGTTTAAGTGGCACAGGTCCAGACTGAAAATTAAAATAGGCCCTGGCTTTTTTCAGGTACACAGAGGCCCAAACATCCCTCACCAGCCCACTCAATTTTGACTATCTTTGGCACCTTATAGCTGCCCTCTGGCAGTTGCCAGAACCCATTGATTGCCAGTCTGGGCCTGAATGGCACCCATCAGTACAAATCTTTAAACCTATCTGAAGCAAAATGTTGCACCTGATTACAGTGGGCACAGTTACACTAGATTTCTGTGAATGATAAGTAAAACCAAGGCTAATCATGGCTATTTTTTTGCACTCTTTACACTTACAATACTTTGGTAGTTGAGCCTTTTGGTTTTTAATGTATATGACATCTTTAAATCTTCCTCTTAAAGGGGATCTTTATATAGAACTGTTGTAACACTTTTAAAATAATTTTTTGCTAGGGTGGTATTTTTATGCTATATGGGAAACATATTGTTACAGATATAATTAATTGCTGAGACAAACTATACAATATATGTATTTTTTTTCTGTCTCCTTTTATACCTCCATATCCTTTGGGCCCTCATCTCTATTTAGCATTAACGATTACCTCTAGCTTAATTCTATGATCATTTAGAGTTGTATAGTCTGTGTAACATTATACTTGGATTCTTGAAACCTTTGGGCAATTCATTATAAACACTCAGAAGCAACCAGTATAATGAAAGTGTTTTGACTGCTGAAACCTGCATGCAAATGTTCTAACAAAGAGTAAGAGAGTATTTCTAGATCTATAATGTAATGAATCTTTCCTTTTCTGTATCTTAGTTCTTTTTACACATTCCAGTATAATGTGTGCAGATAACCCTTGCTTCACATTTGTTTGTCATTCCCTGAACCATTCACTCAAAGAGATTAATATCACTGATGATTCTCTATATCCTAATTAATTGTTTGTTTATCACGGGTTTTTTTTTGGGGGGGGGGG
>CM044441.1:54443748-54499180 GCA_024363595.1 Xenopus borealis | reverse complement strand
TTGTGTTTGAAAGAGTGGAGATATGTGTGTGTGTGTGTATGTATGCTGGGTTTTTAATTTAATAAGAGGGGTTGAACTTGATGGACTCGGTCTTTTTTTCAACCCAATTTAACTATGTAACTATGTAACTATGTAAAAGGGAGTAATAAAAATAACAAATATGGACAGGGAGCTTATTTTAAGGGTTTTGATATTTTTGTCTGTAAAGTGATTTACTCTACTGTAGAACCAGGAAAGAAACCATCTTTATTGGAAAAGACCCATTTTAATCTTTCCCTACATAAAATAATCATTTTCTGAATACATTTTTTTTTACAAAAACTAATGCTCATGCAACTCTAAGAGACACATTTATCAAGGGTTAAAATTCAAATTCATGTGAGTTTTACAAAACTCCCATAAACTCGAAATTCGATCAAATCAAAATTTATTAATGCAATCAAATTTTCTCAGCTCAGAAGTATTGAATTTACCCTGAAATCTCAAATTGAATTTGATTTGAATTAGAAAAACTCGAATATCAGGAAGGCTGCCAACCTACAGCAATTCAGCAGGTTTACGGTGGCGAATATTCAAATTCCAGTTCTTAAAGAGCCAGAGTATGATAAATCGTGTGAAAAATCGAATTCAAACTCAAATTGAGTTTTGATAATTCACAATTAGAATTTGGGAGTTTTTACAAAAGAAATTTCGAAATTTTAATTTCAACCTATAAAAACTCTATGCCCTGGAATTATTAATCATTAGTGATGGGCGAATTTATTCGCCAGGGGTGAATTCGCGGCGAATTCCCGCGATTCGCCGCTGGCGAATAAATTCACGGTACTGCAGGAAAAATTCGCCGACAAAAATTCGCCGCCAAAAACGCGACGCGCGTCAGAAACGACGCGACGCGTTTGACGCGACGTGCGTCAAAAACGCCGCGTGACTCGTTTTGCAAATTTTTCGCCAATTCGGGAATTTCTCTGGAAATTCGCTAATTTTTCGGCGAAGCGAAACGCAGCCATTTCACCCATCACTATTAATCATTAATGATCTCATTTATTTCTGATTCTTCAAAAGACAACTAAAAATATAAAAATCGTATATAGTTATTTTGAATAATTTACTCCTGGTGTTATTTTTTGTACTATGGCTTTCTATAAATCACTTCTGTGCCAGTCCCGTTGAGGTTATATATATATATATATATAACCATCAGGAAGGCCAGCACTTTATAAATATAAAGTGTCCGTGTGCTTCTTTCTCAAAGGCTTCTGATAGAGCAAAAACGTTAGTCCAAAGCTGTTCTACAAATAAAGTTACTTTACATTTTTAAGCCCTGTGAATGCTGATCCTTTTAGAATGGATAGATAGTATATACAGTGTGTATTTATATGTATTTATTTATATATATATTTACATATATACATATAAGTATGGAATCTGCTATCAAACATTTGGTGTCGCGAGAATTTGCGACATTTCTATCAACACTAGTCAGCAGAAAAGAACATTTCTTGACAAGTGTCAGAAGCAAATTCATATCAATTAATAAATATCGTTATATGTTTCAGTTTAAATAAACACATATAAAAATGAAATATATTTATGTATAAAAGAATATTTCCATAAATAAATTAATTTATAAAAAATAAATAACTTTACATTTTTCAAGTGGGAGGAGTAAATTGGGTTCTTTTATTAATCTCTTAATTTTGTTTTGGTACTTTTTTGTGAGGTTGATAAAATCCTATTAAAACAGATTGCAGTTTGAGCTAGCTCTGGAAGCAAACAGACAGCTCATTAATTGATTTTCTAAGACAAGGAAAACTCTGTTGTGAATGTGATTAACATTCTAAACTAAACTTCTAAACTACACCTTGTTATATAGAGGCTGTTATATAAAAGCTTATCTCAAACTTGGGCTGTGAACAGCCACAATGAGCTAATGTATGTATTTTTTTTAATTCTCTAGAGCAAAAGCATCTCACTATTGATTGTGATATTACCTGTATGAATAGAAAATCCAAAAATGTCTGTGCAGCATTGTCATAAGAACATGATGTAGTATAGCTTAAAGAAAAATTACATTTGCTATGAAAAACAGGTTAAGTAGTACTTTGCAGGGAACATGTTATCTCGCCAACCTATCACTGGCCTACACCTTATCCTTTTCAGATATGAAACTGCAATCCCACCAAAGCTGAGCACTTAAACTGGAAAATTTGGTTGGCTCATGGTCTATGTATGTACTTTAGATGATAACTCCCCTGTCCAAGAAAATGCATTTCAGCTTCAGCCCTCAAAATGATTTAAAACTACCACTGCATTGGTTCATCCTACAGGAAAAACTAAGCATGGGATTCGTTCAAGGCCAGACAAGAGATAATTTGACATGGTAAAAGTTTCTAGCAGTCAACCTATGGCCTGAGCTGTCCATCAAAAAGCAGCTTTCATAGTGTAGTCAGCCTGGAGCCTCCTTTGACATTAGTAATAATGCTTTGTTGGGTCACCTCTTCTGCTAACCACCAACAAACCAGACTGTGCTGAAGTTGCTCTGTTTAGTACCTATTTTTGTGTGTGTGTTTCCAACAAATATCTTCTCTTCAATGTTAGGTAGATTTTCACAATTTAGACAACTAACAGATAAAAAATTCTTCTGTAAGCAGAAGTCAAAATGATTGATATACTGTAATAAATAATCAAGCCTGCATTACTGTTTTTGTTGTAATCGCTTTCTTTGCTTTTTTCTCTTCACAAGACAAAGGGGTTGGCCATTTTAAATAAAAATACAAAAGACAGATTTTTTAAGCAATGCAGTTATGATAGTAAAAATGTCCAAATGGCATATGTAACTTACTAATGAACTCTTATTAAGTGCTTATTTCAGAATTACATTATTGCATTTACAGAACAAAGAGAAATTTCCTGATTTATCTGATTCAAAACTATTAGATTCCCATTATATGTAAAATCTTTAAAGCATACATTCTGTGCTAAAACATCATCAGGATATTTTGTGCCAGATCAATAATTAGCATTATGAAAAATAAATGAAAAAAATTGCTATTATTCCTACTATGTAGCCGAACTGTAAACTTTATATCCTAATAAATCACTCAGAAGTTTGTGACCCGATGTTTGTGACTTCCATTGTAAACTAGCAACGTTTTGAAAAGCTCAGTGTTTTCAAAGATGATCTTCTACTAATGAAATAAACATAACTACAAGCAGTTAATGTAAGCAACCCCCCTGAGCATTTTGTATCAAATAATATGTTTTTATAGGCTACATTACACCCAATTCAAAAAATGGTTAAATGGGAAATGTTACATGAAAGATGACATCTCTGCACGCTCATTAAGCAATTAAAGTAAAAACACATGATTTAGTTCAAGAAGAATTCAAATTCTAAAAGCAATACAATTGTTGCATTACTTAAGCTAATTGGCTGTATTTAATCATTGTGCTTACTTAAAGGAACAGTTCAGAGTAAAAACTAAAAAAAAAAATGGGTAAATAGGTAGGCTGTGTAAAATAAAAAATGTTTCTAATATATTTAGTTAGCCAAAAATGTAATGTAAGCCTGGAGTGACTGGATGTCTAACATAATAGCCAGAACACTACTTCCTGCTTTTCAGCTCTCTTGGTTTCCACTGATTGTTATCAGTCAGTAACCAATCAGAGACTTATGGGACATGGGTCATAACAGTTGCTTCTGATTCTGAGCTGAATGCTGATAATCAATTGTACACTCACTGAACAATGTCCCATGTGGCCCCCCTTCAAGTCACTGACTAAAAGCAGGAAGTAGTATTCTGTTCTGTTTTGTTAGACATCCAGTCACGCCAGCCTTTATGCATTACATTTTTATCTAACAATATTAAAAAAAAAAAATTATTTGCACAACCTATCTATTTACCCAGTTGTTATATTTACACTAAACTGATCCTTTAACAGAAAGCCCTACAATATAGGCATTCAAACATATATTACTTCTGGCAGACATCATTGCACCACTAATGGGACATTTAATTATCATTCATTTTTAATATCTATATTATTATATCCCAACATAAAAATTGTACCTATATGTTCTCAGTGTTTAACCCCTACAAGAAATTTGTGAAACGGTGAAAAATTCAAGAAATGCATTGAAGTCAATTGAAGTCATGTGTCAAACAATTTTTATACATGCGACTTTTGTCCAAATGCATTATAGTGAATGGCCATCCAGATAATTTCGAGTTCTGACATGTTTCTCCAAATTTATATTATTGCAAGATATTACAAATGCACAACTAAATTTTTTTTTTTTAATGTTATTTATTTCTGTCTATTGCACAGACCTCATCAATACCAGGTTACAAGATAAAACAGCTCCACTCTTTTCATATGAATAAAATGCCTTTATTGGAGCCTTGTAGGGCATTACAGCAACGTTTCGGGTCATACTCGACCCTTTGTCAAGCTTAACTGACATCATATCTCACACATTTATATACCCCCAACTCTCCACTTAGTGGTTAATGCATATCATGCGATAAGTATCAAAAAAGTTACAAAAAAGTATCAAGTAGGAGTGTCCAAAAAGGTGTAGAAAATACAAAAGTACATATAATATAAAAAAATTAAATTCAAATTGTAATTTATCTAAAAATTAGTTTCAGGTCATATTCTTTGTTTAAATCTAAAGGGGACATTGTTTCGAGATTCCTTATCCAGGAGGCTTCTTTAAACAACTCTTTCAACTTGTTACCTCCTCTTCCTTTTGATTCTACCACTATGACCTGAAACCATAATTGGTTCACATTGTGACCAAAGCATTAAAATGACCTGCAACTGCCTGTTCTTTTTTACTAGTCCTGAAGGCGGACTTATGTACACGAAATTTGTTCCCGAACGATTCTAGTCGTTTGACCCACATATACAAGCCCATAAGGGCATTTGACACAGCAAGAACCGCCCAGGAATACGGATTGACTAACCCTTCATAGGGTGATAAAGAAACTCACCCTTTTGAACATTTGAACAGCAGTTGAAGTCCAAGCATGGAAAAGTACCTCTTTTGTTTCTATTTCCCGAATCTACACATTTATAGCCCAAGTCAGACTTCACCAATGCTGAACCTAGATTTTTTCCTTTCTTGTAGGCGATAACAGGTGGTCTCTCAAACACTTTGATTTGCGACAGAAGACCAATGTCCTCTTAAAATTTTAGCAATGTGTTTACTTAAAGCATTGTAGCGCATCACAAACGTTACATGATTATTTGGTTTTTTTACTTTCTTTTCTAGCAAATTCAGCTCTATTTTTTGTTTTAATGTCCACACATTGTTTTTCCAGGAGGTCATTTGGATAACCCCTGGTAGAGTCCTGTAGCGGGTCGGGTACCCGTGGGTTACCCGCAAAATCCCACGGTACCCTGCAGGTTGCTTGTAGAATTTCTGGGTGCGGGTATAGAAGCGGGCAGGTGGTTCTGCAGGTTGGCGGGTTGAGGGTCGGGTCACGGATCCTCGCTATAGTGATTTTTACTCCTTTTTCTGAGCATTTCTACTACGGATGATGTCACATCCGGTTTACAATCACAACACTTCCTGTTTTACTCCTTTTTTTTCTGATCACGACTACTTCCGATGATGTCACTTCCGGTTTACAATGACAGCACTTCATGATTCTTGATGGTCAGTGGGTCGCGGGTCCGGGTTGCGGATCGCGGGTTGCGTGTACGGTTCGGGTCGCGGGTCCAAGCGCGTAAGAATGCGGGTTGCGGGTCCGGGTTGTGGTTTGCTTGTTGCGGGTACGGGTCCCAAAAAATGGACCCGCGCAGGACTCTAACCCCTGGTTCGAAATTTTTGACACATCTCAGTTAGTCTTAAGTCTACTTTTTCCCTCAGCCGTTACAATCCGTTTCACCCTTGCAAGCTGGAATGTGGGCAAAGCCCTTTTTATTTGCGGTGGGTGAAAAGAGTTGTAATGTAATAACAGATTATGATCTGTTGGTTTAACATATTGATCAGTAAGTAATCTGTTATTTTGCTTGTCCAAGAAAGGAATCTCTTTTGCACTTGAGTTTAGCGAGAATCTGATATGCCCAAGTGCACTATTTATATCCGAATATCATCAATAACTTAATAAAACATTTAGAACAAAATATAATATCTTGTCTTCATTATTCGCACTTAAGTTGTCATATACGGATACTTGTAGCTTTTAATATATAATGTACTCCCTACTAAAATTTATGAAGACATTAGGGGGCAGATTTATTAAGGGTTGAATTGAAAATTTTGGCAGATATTTTATACCCAAGAGTCTCACTGACATTTTTTGTGAAAAAGCTGTAGAACCTTTTATGTTAATTATCAGACTTTGTAGCTACCCATTATATTTTCTTAAATTTTTGGGGAATTGAACAGTGGGGCTAAATCATACATTATTATTACTACATTTTCCTATATTCATATTTATTGAAACAGTATTATATTTTTTCTAAAGCTGATGTAGTTTAAAGGAGAAGGAAGTGCTAAAATTAAGTAAGCTTTATCAGAAAGGTCTAAATAAATACACCAGTAAACCCTGAAAGTAATACTGCTCTGAGTCCTCTGTCAAAAGAAACACAGCATTTCTTTCCTACTGTTTAGTGATGGGCGAATCTCCCGCGATTCGCTTCGCCTAGAGATTCGCGAATTTCTAGAGAAATTCGTGAATCGGCGAAAAATTAGCGAAACGAATCGCGGGACGATTTGCGACTCGTTTTTCGGCGAAATTTAGCTGGTGATTCGCGAATTTATTCGCCAGCGGCGAATCGCGGGAATTCGCCGCAAATTCGACCTAGGCAAATAAATTCGCCCATCACTACTACTGTTGTGTACACATGGGCTTCTATATCAGGATTTTTGTTTTCGGCTTAAACCTCCTTGCCCCGGGCCTGAGCATGTTCAATTTGCTCCTCTATCTATTAATCCCCCGCTGTAATTTGAGCCCAGAGCTGTGAGTGAGCAGGGAGACTCAAGCAGGAAGTGATGTCACACCAAGCTTATATGGCAGATGCTATCCAATAAAACAGAGAGAGCTTATAGAGCTGTTTAGTCAGGTGTGGTAAAGCATTCTGCAGAATAAATATGGTGTTTTACTAGTGTGGCTAATCTATTATACAATAAACTGCTTCAGAAGCTTTCCTTCTCGTTTAAGTAAATCTACTGAAAGCCCAACCTCCAGTTTTAACATCATTCATAGCTAAATTAGTCACAAATCTCTCTTTGTGTGCAAAGATATGTCAGCTTCTATTGTTCCAGAGCTATGAATTGTAACATAAATTATTTTGTGTAGGTAACACATGCTGTTGCTAGAATAATGAGGAAATCCTTTGTGGTTCACAGAGCATATAAGAAACCATTTCTATAGCATCTCCAAGAAATGTTTTCACTTTCTGCCTCTGAAAGGAAGCAATCATTTGTGATTTATCTCCTTGAAATATAATCAAATTCACCTACTGTGCAAAGAAAAGTTGGAGTGTTGTCATGACAATGTCTAATTTCTGCCTTATTCATTTACTTTGCCGACAGAGACTTAGAAAGCTCAAGTAAATTTTACCAGAAGTGTTTAGATTAATACAGTGTTTCAGGCAAGTCTTAACTGCATGAAACAAAAACACCTGAATGTTAAAAAAAAAAGTGTTAGAAAAAAAAGTATCTTTGGGAGGAGAAAGACCACACCTGCTTTTCTCTGTTCTCCAAAGACACCCACTTAATGGTTTCTTTGGAAGAGATCATACTAAATAAAGAGAATAGCAGGTATGGTCTTTCTTCCCTCAAAGATAACACTTTTTTTTCCACTTAGTTAGGACTGACACATGGACACTCCCTTGACAGGGCACGCCAGCTGATGCAAACTACAAGTGTCTTTTTTTACTAGAGTTACAGTTCAGCTGTGCAAAAATAGGTTTCACAGGGGTCTGTACAGATGAAGCCACCTTAGTTTGTGTGTTTGATATAGAATAACTAAACCCACATATCCCACTTATCCAATTTAATACATAAAACTGCGTCACAGCATCCCATCTAATTAAAGTGTTCACCATTGTGAACAATGGTGCTTTTCATGAAAAGGTTAAATGCATTAAATGAGTTAAGATGACTTTAGATAACACAGTTTCTTCAGTTAAGCCTAAATTATGACACATATAACACACAAATCCAAGTGGCTTCATACATTTATATATATGCACTGGCACTCACCATATTGGCATCAATCCCTGGGTGTTCCTCATTAGTGATGGCGAATTTATTTGCCAGGGGCGAATTCGTAGCGAATTCCCGCGATTTGCTTCTGGTGAATAAATTAGCAAAATTTCGCCTGGCGAAAATTTGACGGAAAAAACAAGTCGCGAGTCATTATTGACGCGATGAAAACGACGCAACATGCATCAAAAACGATGCGACAAAAACGACGAGACGCACGTCAAAAAACGTGCCACGACTTGTTTCGCAAATGTTTTCGCCACTTTGCAAATTTCGCTGGAAATTCAAGAGTTTTTCGGCGAAGCGAAACTGGGTAGATTCGCCCATCACTATTCCTCATGATAGTTTAAGGAGAACCGAAATGCGCTGATGTGGGGGTTTGTGAACCTTTTGTAAATTCACCCTTCATTACATCCGTGAGTGCTCCTGCTGCTTACTATATATACAGTATAGAGTACTCAACCTTGAAGAAACTGCATTCTCAGGTCTTATGATCAACAAGATAATTTATTAAAGATCGATCACTTACATTTTGGCTGTCACACCAACCTTTCTCAAAGTTACATTTACAATACCTATTCAATAAAATTACCCATATATACAAAGTGTTTGGCGGAAACCTAAACTAAAATGATCCACTGTGACGTAGCTCCAAAGTCATATCTACTTCCTGCCAGTGTATAACCCTCTCCAACTACAACTCACACCAGTATATTTTACCCATCAAATTCAACAAACGCCCGGAGAGCTTGTAGTATGCTTTCAAATCATTCTTAGTGTTTTATTGCAAGAAACATGCACAACATGTTTCGGCGTATCCTCCTTCATAGGTGCATGTTTCTTGCAATAAAACACTAAGAATGATTTGAAAGCATACTACAAGCTCTCCGGGCATTTGTTGAATTTGATTTGGAATTGAGGCATCCATTACACTGGGATTGCAGCCTGTCGATGAGCCATTACAAAAGGTATTTGGACCACTTCCTTTCTGATATTATACCCATCACTTAAAACCTTTTCCATGTCAACAAAATATAATGTTAGAATGTGTGGTTACATGTTGAGGGTTTGCTACAATATCACAATTATGGATACTTGTCACGAATTGGCACCCAAAATCCAGAACCAATGCTAGGCTCCCTGGTCTCGGGTCTTGCTTCTGCCTATAACAGCCACCTTTCACCTCGGGAGGAGCCCTTGGCTAACTGGATTCCACCAGGTTAGGGATGGCGCGAACTGCAGAAAAAAAGTTTGCGAACATGTTCGCGAACTTCCGGAAATTTGCGAACGGTTCGCGAACCCCATAGACTTCAATGGGAAGGCGAACTTTAACAGCTAAAAAAGATATTTCTGGCCAGAAAAATTATTTTAAAGTTGTTTAAAGGGTGCAACGACCTGGACAGTGGCATGCCAGAGGGGGATCAAGGGCAAAAATGTATCTGAAAAATCCATTGTTGACACAGCGCTGCGTTTTGTGCTGTAAAGGGAAAAAAGTCACTCAGGTGGTTGTGGACACTGTAATATTATTGATATTTAGACAGACTGTGAACAAGCTCACACAGCTAGATGGCAGTTGTTTGAAGAACACACTGGGCAAAAAATGGCTACAGGGCAAATAATGCCTACAAGGTCAACGTATACACTACTACAGCGGTGGATACGGATTACGTAAAATATATTATGGCTGCTTGAAAAAAGTCACTCAGGTGCTTTTTCTGGAGAGGGTAATATTATGGATATTTAGACAGAATGTGAACAAGCTCACACAGCTAGATGGCAGTTGTTTGAAGTACAGTAGATTACTAGCCAGCAAACTTACTATACACTGTCCCTGAAATTACTAACAGGCAGCTCTCTCCCTACACTATCTCTTCAGCACACACAGGCAGAGTGAAAAAACGCTGCAGGGCTTCGGTTTTTATAGGGAAGGGGAGTGGTCCAGGGGGTGTGGGGGTGGTCCAGGAGGGAGAGCTTACGATTGGCTGCCATGTATCTGCTGGTCTGGGGGAGAAATGGCAAAATAAAAGCGCCAACTAAGGCGAACGTCGCGAACTTCCGGCGAGCGCGAACACCCGATGTTCGCGCGAACAAGTTCGCCGGCGAACAGTTCGCGCCATCCCTACACCAGGTCTCATTTTAGAGAGGAGCCAAGCTAAGGGTTCTGGACGAGTAAAGGGGCATGATCATTAGCAAAGACTTTTTGGGCAAAAGGTCACAGTTCAAGGAGCAGTCAGAAAATGTAGTCAAAACCAGGCTGAGTCAGTGCGGGCAGAATACAATCGGAGTCAGCCAGGCAAGGGTCAAAACCGGGAAATCAATCAAGAAGAGTCAAGACAGGCAAGGGTCGGAATACAGATTTCAGAATAGACAATTACCAGGCAGGGGTCAGGATCACAGAAGTCATATTAGTCAGGCAGACAGAGGTCAAAACAGGAATCAAATAAATATACACACAGGAATGCACTCTTATAAGAAGAACCTACAATGGGCAAATACAAAGTTCCTTTTTAAGTACTTTTGATTTTGCGCCGTTGCGCTATGACGTCATCTCGTCAGCGTGATTTTGCATAACCCCGGAAGATGCGTGCCGGGCCATAGAGAACCCAACATCCTACAGTTAGGATCAGCGTGGTGGGCGTCCTTGCTAGAACACCAGGGTGAGTCCTAAAAATGCTTATGATGACATTATACATAATGGATACTATTCACAGGATGGAAATAAATGTAGCGTGCTCAAAAAAGATTTTATCACCAGTTGATAGGGCGCGCAACTTCTCTAGCTATGGCCTCTTTAAAGGGCAAGGAAAGTCTAAAATAGAATAAGGCTAGAAATGCTGTATTTAGTATACTAAACATAAACCTGAACTTACTGCACCACAAGTCTAATCAAACAAATTATTTATGCTTTCAAAGTTGGCCACAGGGGGCTGTCATCTTGTAAATTTGTTATACATCTTTGCAAGACTAGACTACATACACATGCTCAGTATGATCTGGGCTTCTTAGGGATCGTCATAAATGATAAAAAAAAACAAAGCTGCTTGAGTTCTGCATGGCTGGTAAGTAAGGCAGGGGCTCCCCCTGCTGTTCATAAGTGATTGTTTCCCTGCCAGAAGCACTAAATGAAGGGAGAATTTCACTGCATACAATCAGGTTTCTTATAAAAACGGTACACATTTTTTAATTGAAGTATATTGGAGATAGATTTCTTTTTCCTTAAAGAAAGTAAAAATGGGATTTAATTATTTGCCTTTCCTTGCCCTTTAACTAGAGAATTGTCATCTATGCCTGTTAGTAAATTGGCGATGTCCCTGTGGATGGGATTTCTGGCATATTGTCGCTAGCGGCAGCCACTTTGCCCTTTAGTAAATCTTCTCCATGTTTCTACGTTTTCCCTGATTTTATGTTTTTTTTTCTGGACCCTGGAAAACATAAAATCAGGGTTGTATTGTAGTACATTTCAGCTAAGTCAGATGTGAACATTTTCTGTGTTCTGTGGGATTTCATTTAAAACAGGCACCTTATTAAAGAAGTGTCAAGAGAGATTGCTGCTATAACAACCACTTTAGTTAATATTATAAAAGCGCATGTGAGAAGCAGGAAACCAAGAGATCATAATATATTAGCCAAAGCAGAGAAGAATAGGAACATGCATAATCGTTTTTGCAGGACAGTCTCCTAGCAGTGTTTCTATGAAAGAATGACATTGATGTGACAGGAACCTACACATACAGTAGCTACATGTGTCCTACATTTGCCCTCCGACGTACTGAATAATCTAATAATGTTCTTCCAAAGGCATTATTTCTTTTTATACATATAATATTTCCATACTAAAGGAAACTAGATGGAAATTATGTTTAACTTTGCTATGACTTAAAGGAGAAGTAAAATCAAAAGTACTTCTGTGTATAGATCTATGTAAAAACTCTATACATACACACATACATGTTGTGCCCTTTCCTACAGCTATTGGCTTAATGCATCTTACAGTAAATTATAGCCCATTGCTCATTCTGCACTTTCCTCTGATCCAGACTTCCTTCTCCTCCATGTTAAGATTTCTGGGTGCAGAGAGCAAGGTAAAACTTCACATGTCCTAATACCAGTTTTACATTTTTGATTTAAAGGAATACTGTCACGGGAGAACATATTTTCTTTCAAAACGCATCAGTTAATAGTGCTGCTCCAGTAGACTTCTGCACTGAAATCCATTTTTCAAAACAAACAGATTTTTTTATATTTAATTTTGAAATCTGACACGGAACTAGACATGTACGTTTCCTAGGTGCCCCCCAGTCATGTGTCTTTACTCCTACACTGCAAGTTGGAGTGATGTCATCCCACTCCCTCCCCAGCAGCCTAACAACAGAACAATGGGAAGGTAACCGGATAGCAGCTCCCTAACACAAAATAACAGCCACCTTGTACATATGAGAATAGCACTCAATAGTAAATATCCATGTCCCACTGTTACTTCTTCAGTTACATGGAGTAGTAGAAACCTGTCTGTCTGTGCACAAAAATCACTGAAAAAATTTAAATGTCATAGCGGCAGAGCACTTTTGCATGCAGCAAAATGATTTCCCGTCTGCCAGCCAAAAACATTATGAATGAGGATGACTATAGAATTCTTATAAAAAGAATTCTTGAAGTTCTGTGCATGAAGGTGCTTGATAATAATGCATTCTCACACACATTTTCTGAGTTCAGAACTTTATTCTGGTTTGCCAATGAATTTACTGAAGGCATACCAGTGAAAGTCACAGGATTACAACATTTTCTAAAAACTTAAACTTATGTATAACATATACTAAAGATTCAGACAGCTCCTGGTCCTTTTCCAATATCAGAATGTAGCCATTTCCAATGTAGAAAGGAGGAATTAGGAGTAAAGGAATCGTAATGAACATAAAATTACTTTAATACATGCTAACAGCTAAGGGACGGGATGTGTATATATTCTGATTTATTCTTGGACAGTGTTACAAGGCGGTAAAAATGAAACCATCACATTTTTTGTTTCTAAATTCAAACTTTTTTTTTTTATTTGCAAATTCAGTGCTGCCACTATCTACGTTAAAACAGATCTGTAAGCTTTACATACATCAACAAACATAAAACAACCATTTGGTACTTGCTGGGAACATTCTTATTAAAATCGAAGCACTGCATTTTCATCCGCATATAAGATGTGATTATCAGGAATTTCTGCCATATAGAGATTATAAGCTTATAAGAGCGACTTTGCATATTCACAGCAGCTTTACTGATTTTTTCACCATTAGTTTTGTCAAAATTCTTTTTCTGATTATAAGGTGCTTCTAATGTTTAATTATATTAATTCAAGCTAATCTCTACTAATTTATTACATTATACAAGTTTTAAGAGCATATTTGGGGAAAACGTGCACTTTAGAATGTAGATCACAAACTGTACATAGAAATGATTTTAACATGCTATTCATTCAATTTTGTTGTTCTTGTTATTTCCTTTGAATGTTGTTTTTCATAGGAGAATTTTAAAAACCTGGTTAAAACAAAAGCAACAGCAGAATAATGTTATTTAAAGCTAATATGCTCATGGATCACTGTTGCTCGTGTCAAGACATTTTAGAATACTGTCTTCATAATTTTGTGTTGTTTGCGAAATGAAGACACAGAAGGGAGAGAGCAATTATATCTTTATTCTGCATTAACCCTGCAGATCTGCACTATAGTATAATATAGTGAATAAAGTATCCCCTATTGTAAAATATAAGGATATAATACTCAAAAGCCATGTATACTATTTATATCCTTATAAATGGTGAGCAGTGGTGTCTTCAGTTATAAACGGTGAGTAGTGATGTAATTTTTATCACTCACTAAAACTTGTGTATTATAATAAAGTAGGGAGGATAATTGAAGTCACCTCAGAGTTCCATGACCTGTATAAAAACAAAAAAAGTGTATAAAAACACTTGGCCTTTGGCCTCGTGATTTTATATGGTCATGAAACTCCTTGGTAAATTATAGTATCCTTATATTTTACAAGAGAGGTTACTGTATTCACCATATTACAGAGGAGTCCCATGACCATATGGAACTTTGAGGTTACTTATAATATCCTCATATTTTACAATAAGGGGTACTTTATTTATTATAATACACAAGTTTTACTGAGTCATGTGACAAAAATGACACCACTAATCACCGTTTATAACTGATGACATAACTAGTCACCATTTATAACGATATAATAATAATAAAGATATTTATGGCTTTTGTGTATTATATATATTATATTGTATATATGTTCAGTGGGCGATTTCTAATTGCAGAGAAGCTTCACTGAATCACCAAAATACATAGGAGAATAAAGGAGAAAATGCAGCTGGAGTGAATCAAGTAGAATGAAAGTTGCTGTCTAAAATAGACATCATGCCATTCATTTTTAAAAAAATCAATAACAGTGATGCGTAGTAATCAAATTAAAGGCTGAATGTGCTTTCATGGTATAGCATGGGTGTTCACATACAGGTTGTGTACAATGTAGAAGGCATAACGTAAGGCAAATGGAAAGAAAATCGTTGAATTTATTCCTGGCTTATGTGCACACAGCATCTTGTGCGTTTTAGAAATTTTTTTTTCTATTTTTTTTCCAAGTAATTCAACAACAGAGGTTCCTCGTGTTCAGATATTTCCTCTCCCACATACTGTTTATCATATATTGTGTGCTCAGGTACTAGGGTAAATCTGTAGAGAATACTAATGTTCCTGATACTGCAATCTCTTTCATTTACTTTTGTTCTACATTTGTTTGATATTGTATTAATGAAATACAATAGTCGACAGACGAAGAGCACATTTGGTCTAAAGCTTTGCAGGGTGTCGAATACAAGTTGTGAAAAATAATATAGAAAGTTTGTCTTTGCCATCTGCCCCATCCAAGCTGAATTAATGCCCTAACCAATGGACTTGGGCGTGAGTCACAGATTTCCGCTTCATTCGTGAAGATTAAAGTGCAAATTTAGCGCAGTTTTAAGCTTTTACAGTGATAATTGACCCTTTGCACTTTCTTCCTTGTTGTCGGATGTCTCCATTGTTTCCATGTGGCTTTCACTGTGCAGTGACATTTGTTGACATTTATAAAAGTGACATAGTCTAAGTCATTTGTTTTCATTTGTTCTTCTGGGTCAGCAGATTAATTGCTAACTTAAAAAAGTATGTGGGGAGAGTGGGGAGAGCCAGGATTAATAAAAGTGATTCAAGTACTATGATCTACTTTCTGTTTATGATCCCATTGCATCTTCCTTTGTGCTTTTTGTCATTAGTTATTGGAAAGGGAGATCTATAAGAAATATCTAATGATAGTTACCCCATAGCTAAGGATAAACAATCTTACTCTCACACTTCGAAAATGACTATTAAATAAGCCGGCTGGGTGCTATCATTTGTTTCAGATACAGAGTCTTGATATCAGTGCATTTATATGGCGAGAGGTAGGCATAAGGTCCAAGCATGCATATTTTGAGATTTCTTTACTGCTTCAGTAAAGATTCCATTACTGCATTAATAACAATTTTACTTGCTATTGAATGCATACATTTTGAATGCTGAATGCAAAGATGGGTCGAGCCAGAACACCGACAAGTAGTTTGAAAACAGCTTGGTCTGCCAATCTTTTCACTACATCTTAACTCAGCAACCTGAAAACCCTTTCATATATAGTTTCTCTATTGCAACCATGTAGCTTTTATACGATGGAATGGAACAATCTCATTAGTTATTTGGGCAGGCATGTGGTTTTGGAGAAGAGGAATGATAGATTAAAGCTTAGCACCTGAGTACATGCTTTGTTGCAATTGGAAAGCTGAATGAAAAGCTGATCTCTGATTGGTCAGATAGAATTGAGAGAGATATGATTCTGTAGTAGATGATTGAAGATTTTGGGGCTGATTTATTAAGATTCAAGTTGTGTTTTCCACAAAAATTCGTGTTTTCAAGTTGATTTTTATTTGGTCAAAATTCACATTTTGAAAATTTGAAAGAATATTTTTCAAGATTTAGGGGCACATTTACTAAATTCACATAAAAGATTCAAAGTTCGATCGAATTTTCAAAAAGATTAGAATTTTCGTTTTTGAAGACCACTTTGACCAGTGAATTTTGAAAATTTGATTGACCCGAATGATTCGAATAAAATTTCATTTGAATATTCGACTGTCGAAGTACTTCCCCTTTAAATTTTCATTCGACTGCCTACTTCGCCAGATCAAAGCTACTGAATTGGGGAAATATTCGATCGATCGATAAAATAGTTCCAATTCCATCATTCGACCAATTGAATTGCAGTAAAATACTTCAAATTCAATATTCGAATTCAAAGGATTTTACTTCCCTGCCTATTCACATGGTTGAAGTTGAGGGTTTTTTAACCCTTGAATTCGACCCTTAGTAAATCTGCCCCTTATTGTACCTGAACCTTCAAATAGTTTGAATCCAACAATACACCATCTAAAACCTGTCAAGGTCATGTAGGAGTCAATGTAGGAGCCAATGGCAGAGGTCCCTTGAACCATTTGAAGACAGCTTTCAAGATGTTCAACTTTTTTTGGAGGATTTTTCCCGAAAACTCAATGAGTTTTAGCGATTTTAGTTTTTCCCACCAAAACCATTCGAGTTCATTTGAGGTATATAATACTCTAAAATTCAACCTTTAATAATTAACCCCCTAAATATCAGCACCTTTAAAAACCCCTAGGTACATGTAATGTCTTTTGTTACAATGCCCTGCTGAGTAGGCCAACAATACTATGGAATGTTGCAATTTGATTGATCAGATGAGAGGCATGGGATTTAGGAGTAAACCGATGTCATACTGAAGCTTTAACATCTTTGAAAACCCCTAGGTATGTGTTTTCTAACATGCTAGACCCTATAGAATGCTAAATTCGGAATATTTAGATATCTAGAATCAAGGGTCATCCTGAGATGGAGGGGCACAGATTTGTGAATACAGGCATGGAATCTGTTATCCAGAACGCTCTGGACCTGGGTTTTTCCATATAATGGATCTTTCCTTAAAGGAGAAGGAAAGCTAGTGATATATTTACCAATAGATTAGCCCTAATAGTACAAGGCAGAATACTATATTTATTCTGCAGAATGCTCTACCATACCTGAGTAAACAGCAATAGAAGCTCTTTCTGTTTGTTTAAGATTGCAGCCGCAATATCCATTCTGTGTGATGACACTTCCCTACCTGTCTCTAGCTGCTGGCTCCACTCTAGGCTCAGCTTACAGGAGGGGGAGCAAAGGAAAAGGGAAGGGGCAGCAAGGGAGCTGCCTGGGGCAGAGGGTTTGAGCAGTGAGAAGGAAATCTGATAACATGCCCATGATAAAGAACTGGAGGAAAGGAACAAAGTGGCTATTTTAGAGGACTAAGAGCAGAAATATTGTGAGTGCTTGTGGTAGCACACCTCCCAATATTTGAAAATTAGAAAGAGGGACAAATTATTATTGGACACACCCCCTAAATACCATGTAAATTTTCCAAAATTGGCAGGATATGGAATGTTTGAACACATTTTTGGAAGGTTTAGGGCCATGTTTTATGTGTTATTACAGTTTTGCTAATGAAGGTCAATTGCCCTTTAAAGGAGAACCAATCCATAACAATTAATGTGTTTTAACATGCCATATTTAATAAACTGAACTTACTGCACCATCCTAAGCAGCAGAAATCCAGGACTTCAAACTTGTCACAGGGAGTGACCATCTTGGAAAGTGTCTGCAACATGCTCAGTGGGCTCTGAGCAGCTGTTGAGAAGCTTAGTTTAGGGGTTGTTGCAAATTATCAAGCAGAAAATGAGGTTGGCCTTTAAAATAAGTAGTGATGGGCGAATCTACCCTGTTTCGCCGGGAAATTTGCGAATTTCCAGAGAAATTAGCGAATTGGCGAAAAAAATTTGTGAAACGAGTCGCACGTAGTTTTTGTCACGTTTTTACCGCGTCATTTTCGTCGCGGCATGTCGTTTTCAACATGCGTCAACGACGCGCAACTCGTTTTTTTTTTTTACGCCAGTGAATTTTCGCCTGGCGAATTTTCACTGGCGTTTCGCGAATTTATTTGCCGGCGGCGAATCGCGGGAATTCGCCCATCACTAAAAATAAGCTGATGCTACAGGGTTGATTATTAAGTTCTGATGCTAGTTGCAGTGGTTGCTGCCATGTAGTAATTATCTGTATTAAGTATTAAATGTATCTAAGTGCAGGATCACAGTTTGGATCACACACCAGGCACTATTTTTTTATTATTACTATTATTATTATTATTATTATTATTAAGAAAAAAAATACTTTCTAAAAACTTTCATTATTTGGCTAAAATAGAGTCTATGCGAGACGGACTTTCTATAATTATGAGCTTTCTGGATAAAGGGTTTCCAGTTAATGGCATACTTATTACGTTTTAGTGAAATGTAAACAGGTTTTTTGGAATAAAAAGTATGTTAATATCCTTGTGGATAAAGTCTTGTTGCTCTCATATACAGGTCTGGGATCTATTATTCAGAATGCTGAGGACTTGGGATTTTCCAGATAACGGATCTTTCCATAATTTGGATCTTATTATTTTAAGTCTACTAGAAAATCATGTAAATATTAAATAAACCCAATAGGCTGGTTTTGCCTCCACTAAGGATTACTTATATCTTAGTTTGGATCAAGTACAAGATAGTGTTTTCTTATTACAGAGAGAAAGGAAATCATTTTTTTAAAATGTGGATTATTTGGATAAAATGGAGCCTATGGCAGATCGGAGCTTTCTGGATAATGGGTTTCTGGATACTGGATCCCATACCTTTATTTAAAAAGCAATCGATATATATTTAGATGATATATATTCTTGCCATTCAGATTTCTTCTGATAGTTAAGGGTGCCAGATACAGTGATAACATATATTATTATTATTGTCACTCAGATAATGACAGTTTGCCGTGGAATTTCAGCATGTGCCCAGTCTTCTCCTCAGCATGTTATATTTTTGACTCCTGCCTATCACTGGATCAGTATGCAAACTGACAGGATGGGACTCAATTGGCACCAGAGAAATCTGCTTGTCAAAGTACCGCAAGCATGATCAGCAGTAACTCCCAGAGCATGGTTTCCACAATCTGTAATGTGTCCTGCAAACTTTCAGCTTCAGTAAGTGACTGATAAATACTTGTCATTACACAGGGCGAGGCAATGGATGAGATGAGTTGAACATGGGTCACCATCATGTCACAAAAGGGCACCTTTCCTCTTTAGCGCTGGTGACAATGTCAAGTAATCAGACAAGTAAAGAATAGGAAAATAAGCTTGTGACTGAGGAGTATGTAAAGGAGGTGACAGCTAATCTTCAGCTTTTGTTTTGCTTTTCACATCTCGCTGCGTTTACTGTGCCGAAGGGACAGACTCTGCCATCTCCTGTGAAAGTCTGTAAAGAACAAATCCCTACAGCTCTTGCCACCTCTCCTAGTTTAGAGATGGTTTAACCTTGGGGTGAAAATCCAGTCAGAATAATCTTTTTGTGCTTCTTTCTGTGCTTGAAGCATAAACATTGGACACATCTTCTAGTTACTTTTAATATAGACTGCAAACGATGTGAGTGACGGTGTCACTTTTTGGGCATTAGCATAATTATGTGAGTTTATTTGTGGTCTTAATGTTTCTCACGAGCCATGATAATCTATTATTCACTTTGATATATCATTTCTTATCTTGTATCTAATGCAGGAGAAACCAAAGCAATAAAAGTAGTGACCTTTAATCAACGTTTTCCCATAATGTATAACCTTGTAAATAGCTGCTTTTGGCATCAGTGGGAGCCATCTCTAACTTTGCCCAAAATACGCCTTGAATCACTGTAAGAGTATATTATTCACAGATGAAGAATCTAAAGCTTAACCTTACTCTGTCACTTTCCTGTAAGGGAAGATCTCAAGCTGTAAAGTGACAAAGATACAATCTTGCAACTAAGAAGTTCCACATTTTGAGAAATACAGTGACAACATTGTTACTAGCTGTCTGCCTATTCTAGTTGCTATTGTAGCAAGTTACACTTACTGTACAGTGAATAGTAATTTGTTGCCTCTCATCTGATCAATCAAACATTACCAGGACAAGCAGCTAGGCAGCATTTGTCTTTATGACTGTTTCCCTCTTATTAAGAAAAGACCTAATTGTAAATCATAGGAACAGTGTTCCAACCAGGGCCGCTTTAACAATGCAAGTTATGGCCCAGGGCCCACTGCTTTTGTGGCGGGGCGAGACACAGGGAGGGAGTTGGAGGGAGGGGACACGCACAGGGAGGAGGATGGAAGGAGGGGAACAGGGAGGGAGGAAGATGGAGGGAGGGGACGCACACAGGATGGGAGGGGATGCACACAGAGAGGAAGATGGAAGGAGGGGAACAGGGAGGGAGGGGATGCACACAGGGAGGGAGGGAGGAAACACAGGTAGGGAGATGGAGGGAGGAAACACAGGGAGGGAGGGAAGTTGGGATAGGATTTTGAAAAATTTTCTGACGCACTGTATGTGCACTGGCCCAATTATAGTGATGGGTAAATCTGATCTGTTGCCCTTCACTGAAAGTTCTTGGAAACCCATTGAAGACATGCAGCTGTTTTTGTTGATGGAACAATTTATTTCACCCATTGGAGTCTATGGCCATGATTTTTGTTGTGAAACTTGCTTATCACTAAGGGGTTTTTTTTATCAAAAACCAAATTCCAAAAATCCAAGTCTGATCAAACTACAATCCACAATTGGACTTTATTTATTGTTTCAAAAGCCTAACTTAATTGGTTCAGGAAAAAACTCGATACCATAAAGCAAAAACCTGGATCATACAATTTTTCCTGAGTTTTTTCCTAAATTGCTAGATTTTTTTGTGCTTTTTCAGAAACCGCAATTTTTTCGGATTTTGACTGAAAGGCCTGAAACGGTTTGAGTTTCAGGGCAAATTCAAGCGCAGACCACAGAAACTTCAAACTAGATTAGAGCTCTGTGTCATTGCCTTTTACATAACCTCAGCATGTCTGAAATGGCAGATTTTTTGAATTTGGGCTTTTTGTTGTGTCGGACTTTAATAAATCTCTAAAAAAAAATTGTTTTTTTTTAAACTGAAAAATTTGAGTTTTTCCACAAAAAGCCTGACTCAAGTTTAGTAAATAACCCCCAAAATCTTCTTTGTCCTTTAAACCTCTTCAAAACATAAATGGTTCTCTTTCCACAATCTGACGCAAAATCCAAAAAGTGTCAAATACTATTATCTCCCCAGGCCCGATGCCTTGTTTTTATCATTGATTCAACTAAATCCTTCATCTCTCATATCCAATCATTAACAAAATCATATTGTTTCCATTCCAGGTATATTTAGAAAATATAATGATTTATCACCTAAGATTAATTTAATTCACTCTATACCTATATAACGTATCGGCTTTCTCTTAGAGCTAGGGCAAAATGGAAGTTAGTCACCCAAGGTAAATCCGCTCTACCACTGGCAACGCAGGCATTTTTTTTCTAAAAATGCTTTTCCACCATCAATAATGTAAATTGCTTTGGCTTTCAGAAGTAGCTCAAAGTTAGTGACTAATCTGGGGTAACTGTTCTCCATGGCAGCCATCATCATTAATCGGTCTATCCCCCTAGAGTGTATCCCTTCTTCAGTCCAAAATAAGGGCTACTGCCAGGAACATTTCTGCAATAACCACATCTTCTAGATTTATTTGCAGTATTTGTAAAAGTGCTTAGCAATATTTCAGGGTCAAAATGTACTTATCTAAGGAATTCCATCCTGCACTTCCTTCATGTCCTTTTAATATATTTTAATATTGCCACAACTGTTAGATACATTTATTCAAGACATTAGGGAAATCTTTGGAAACATCAAAGTAAAAAATCAAAGTATATTATTCCATTTCCTTGAAGTCAAGGATTCACCTGTATTTGCTTATCCTTCATTTCTGCACTGAGCCCTCTGAATCCTATTGCTAGGTGTCACTAACTGAGCATCATTTCATCAATACCCAAGGGACTGGCCAGTTATTCTGTTACATTTCAAGGCAAGAAACAAATTGGGGTTGCAGCACTAACAAGCACACCTACATAGCTGTTCATCATACAAATGAGCCGAAAGGGAAGTTCATTAAGGTAAAATATGTATAGTTTCACACACACACCCTTAAAGGTCCAAGCTGACATTTAACAGTTCTAATACCATTTTATTTAAATATTGTGGAAAAATATACAGTATAAATGTAATGCATTTTTTTAGTTCTGACCTTGTAACAAATTGCCTTTACATCTTATTTTTCCCTGTTCCATTAGCCACGACCTATGGAAAATAGGGATGTTGATGTCTATAGTTTAATTATACAGTAAATATAAAGCTATACCTAGCACACAACAAAGTAGTAATTATCTGGCAATTGATTGTTGTCTTTATGGGAATCATCACCATTAGGGTAACATCTTCTTTTTAATATCTGATAACTGACTAAATCTTCTTTTAAATATCTGATAACTGTGCTTTGCTGTACTAGGACTGGAGAGATGAGTTTTAACACAGTTTTTTGGTTGTTGGTTGCTAGTGATGGGCGAATTTATTTGCATGGGGCGAATTCGCAGCGAATTTCCCTGATTCGCGCTGGTGAATAAATTCGCGAAACGCCAGCAAAAATTTGTCCGGTGAAAATTCGCTGAAAAAACGAGTCGCGTGTCATTTTTGACGCAACACAACAAAAACTATGCGGCACGTGTTGAAAACGACGCGGCACGACGAAAACTACGTGCCTCTAAAATGACGCGACGCGCCGAAGTTGACGCACCATGCGTCAAAAACGTGCCACGACTCGATTCACGAATCTTTTCGCCAATTTCCAGCGAAATTCACTAATTTTTCGGCGAAGCGAAACTGGATAGATTTGACCATCACTATTGGTTGCAAATTTGTATTCTTATTTGTGCAAATTGCTTTTCTCTGTGCAAATTTTATTACATTTCTCCCTTGGGGGGAAGCCTTTCTGAACCTTATAGAAGTGTTGTCATATTTCTTTAGCTCAAACATAGTTCTGGGTTACAGAAAAAGGACAGGGGGTCTGCACAGCAAACTTTTTGTAGAGTTCCATTAGTTTAAGCAACGCATATACCAAAAGCAAAAATATTGCGAGTCACGTTTAACCTTTTATCTACTCAACCTAGCTAAATTCTAGTTAGTCTTTTGTGTCTATGGAGGTTGCTTTTGTTAATCTACATCTGTTACTTTACAGAAATGGAAGGACCTTATGTCCATGGTTTCAGATCTTAATGGGCAAATAGTTTAGCAGCCAGCTGATGAATAAAATAAAATGACAATAGACACTCAACTTGTTACTTATGAGTCACAATGTTCTGATCTACTGCTGTGGGGAGATACTGTGCCAGTCAGAATAGAAATCCGTTTCTTTCTTAGTACTTCCATCCTTCCATCCTTCATCATGTTGTTTATTTCTTTCAAATGCTTACATTGGTGGGTTTAGATCCTCTACAGGAAATTACATTTCATAATCCTTTGCTATTAAAAGTAACAAAATAACACTTAACAATACTAAAGCTAAGCTCACAACATGGTATGTATGGTTCATCAAAAATATATTTATTTTTCTACCCAATATAATATGCCAGTCACAATAACTTTGTGAGCAATTCTGAACACCTCAAACAGAAAGACCTAGTATTTCCTCGGTAGCTGAGGGTCAGAACCAAGCAGTGTCAGACTGAAAGGGCGGACTGGGCCCACCTCCAAGGGCCTCCCTGACACAAATACCACTCTGCCCCCCTCCACCAGCACATACCCTCAAACTCATTAGGTCAAGAAGCAGCAATGGCTCTATGAGTCTGACCATGGACCCAGGCCAAACAAAACTATTATATCCAGAGAAATGGGCCAACAACAGATTGTGGTTCTTTAAAATTCAAACTCCAGTATAGGCCAGAAAATGCCCCTATCTGCCTAAAAGCTGTGGCCCTTCAGTTCTCTATTGCTGTCTATGTAGAATTTTTCAGGAAAGCAAAAGTTAAACCAGATGCTATGGTTTTGGATAAGTTTACAGTAATATTTTCCTGCAGAGAAATAATAAATAATTCATAAAAAGAAATGCAATTAAATGAAAATAATACAACCTCCTGCCCTTGATTATGGATCACCATTAGAAACATTCCTTCATAAAGGTTTTTCTTACCCTGTTTCCCGTAGACTCCCATTTCTTTCTTACAGTAAAAGCTATTTAGTCTCTTTGGTAATGTGCAGTTGAGAATCAAGCGCCATAAGGAGAAATTACAAGAGAGTCATGTGAAGTAATGTTATCCGGTCTACAGCCCAACCATATGTCAGGCCTCAAGGCAACTTTTAAGCTTCCAAAGACTGAGATGTCACTTCTGGAAAATTATCTGTCACAGCTTGATATGTATCTAGGTCTTGTTCTTTCCAGCCAAACTCGAATGTGTCAAATGACTTAGTAGCAAGATCTGCAAAGAAAATTGCACCAGCTATTTAATTTCATGCCATTTCCTCCCTGAGTTTTCTATTAGAAAGGGAACACAGCACACAACAAAAATCCATTTCTTCATCTGGCCCTTCTGTATCATCTCTTGATCAAGTCTTCAGTAGCTAAATATTCAGCAATTTGTATATATGGTAACACAAAGTCAGCAATGGTCTTTAATCAAATATCCATGCTGAATTGTGTTTAGTAAAGTGGTACACTATAGAGTTTTTTTTGTATCTATTTGTCCAGGAAAACTCTAGAACAGTGATCCCCAAACAGTGGCTCTTGAACAACATGTTGCTGTCCAACCTCTTGGATGTTGCTCCCAGTAGCTTCAATCCAGGTGCTTCTTTTTGAAATCCTGACTTTAGAGAATCTTTACGTGCATAAAAACTATTTGTACTGTCGAACAGAGCCACCTGTAGTTTGCAAGTCCACAAAGGAACAATTGCATCCCATATTTTGCAACCCAAGTAATTTTTTTGTATGAGTATATTGCTCTCCAATTTTCTTACCTTTAAATTTATCTCACTGGTAAAAAAAAAAAACTGGGGACCCCTGCTCTAGAAGGCTGTCAAAGATACAAATTTTATATTAGTGAGATCCCTACAAATGTTTCGGGGAGCATCAAAATGTTTGCAGGATTAAAATAAAATAAAATGTTACATATTTGGCTTGTGGAGAATTTCACTAGAAATTGCTTTGCACTATGGTGCACTATTATTCTCCCATAAGCATCAGGGATCCCTAAGTGAGTACCTCCTTATAAAAGATATCTACATTTGGTACTTTGTTTTACATTGGCACCTGGACTTTATTAAGGTTATTTTTTAATGGGAAATTTTCTGATATTTCTAGTCCTAAAACTGTAAAGATATATAGGATGTAATTGTTTGTACTTTTAGCAGGCTTAAAGTACTTCATAGGTTACAAAATACAAATCTTGGCTCATGTCCCATGAAAGCCTGCTGACATTTTGTAGAACACAGAAGAAAACTGACTGAACTATAAGCTAGCAATCTTAGATTAGACCAACCATGTATTGCAGTAAGAAATTTTGTAAGGAGATTGACTTTGCTTATTGACTTAGTACTCCATTCTGCTGTCAGACAATAAATGGACAGTTTAAATGAAGGACTATTTATTTACTTAAAATATGTATTGTTAGGCAGCATCTGCACCGTATATTAAATGTTACCAACATATATATATATATATATATATATATATATATATATATATATATAGTCTTTATTTTTCAACAGAATAAGAGAAGCAAGAGAAAGAGAAAATAGTACAAACATAAAGTAAAGTATAGAAACAAAGGAATAATGCAATACAGGTGTTGTCAATATCAACATATAGATTTTTTTTCTCATACATTGACCATATCTATATTTAATTTTCTACCTGCTAGCTCTTTAGAGGGAACACGCTTTCACAGTAGCAGAATTTCAAGCATATATGTCTTGAAGCCAAAAGAAGAAAACAGGTTTTTGTTTATTCATCTCAGAACTTGTTTGGTTACATCATTCTTTCTGACACTCTGCACAGAAAACAACTATTAGAGAAAAGGTGGCAGCAACTGTGTTAGGCTTCCGACAGTCCGTCTTCTGAAATAAATGCATGATCAGATTTATAGAAGCCATATGTTTTCAAAAGTATGCACATTTTCAAAAATCACTGTATGCAGCTTTGTAACAATTAACCATCTGCTTTAAATGCTGTTAGGGATTGATAAAATCTCAGTGGATGCAGCACAAACATCCTAAATATTATCTCTGCCAAGTGCAAGTGATTAGTTATCTCAGAGAACAATTTGTAGCCTTGTGCGTTCTTGAACATGAAGGACACATGTCATAATTTTATGAAATCCAAGACAATATATGAGAATGCTTGGGAAAAAGAAATCATACATCACTGGAAGACATTGAAAGCTAGAAAATAAAGAACAGAGCAAATGAAAGTAGTAACTTGAATACTAATCTGATTCACCCTGGACTAGTCCTTTTTGAAGCTGCTCTAGTTTTAGGTGCATGTTGTGTCCTTGTACATTGAAGATGCATTGGCAAAATAAAAACTACATATTTTAACAAGCTGCTGACCAGATATAGAATTTGTGATGAATCTTTTCATCATTGCACAAACCATACCATTAGTGTTTGTATTGGTTTCGGACATACATATCACTAGGACAGAAAAAATAATCATTACTTTTAAAATTAATGTTTTAAAATATATATATATATATATATATATATATATATATATATATTCTGTTTAGTTCAACAGACTGCAAGCATACACATACTTTTCACACATAGCTTGTCCACATTACACACATCTGCAAGTATTTACTGATTTTAAGGCAAATGTTTCTCAGATATACCTATCATTATCCATGGTAAAAATAGAGGACCATATCTTTTATAATAAGCGATTACCTAAACCAAAAAGAATAGGTTTGTTCTGATTGGCTGATGATGTTAATGTTTTTAAGAGGCCAAGGCTATCATGATACCAAAATCTATAGTTAGTATAGATATGGGTATATATAATTTATGTGAGGGTATGGGGGAGTCATTGTTAGTTTGTGTATGTACAGTATGGATGCTGGGTTTCATTTGGAGGGTTGAGCTTGATTGACTTTTTTTCAACCTGATTTAACTGTTATGTACCGGTTATGTTCCCGGCTCATAAACTTCCGGGTTTATTCGCTGGCGTGATGTCATCGCGATGGAGCACAATTCAAATAGTATAAGGGGAAATCAGTGTTCTGCAAGCTGCCCATTTTTAGGTTCTATTTGCTAGTTCCTGGGTGTGTTATTCCTGATGAATCATATTGATCTTCTGTGTATTGACCTTTGCCTGCCTGCTTGACTATTCTGACCTCTCCAATCCTGACCTTAGCCTGCCTGTTTACTCTGAACTCTCCAATCTGACCTTTGCCTGCCCATTGACTATTGTACACTCTCCACTCTTGATTCTGGCATGTCTGACTATTCTGCTGGCCAGCCTGCCTGTTCCAAGTGGCATTCCTCCATCTGGTGAGACGATTGTCTATGAAGTCTATGAAATCTCTAAATGTTAAAAGGTTACAAAGTATGGGTTAAAAGGAGAACTACCCCCCCCCACAGCCAAAAGCCACTAGTCCCCCTCCCCACCTCCAACCTACACAGTGTTACACCAATTTATGTGTCCCCTCTAGGAATACTGACCCACACCTGCAGAACAGTGCATCGAAGCATCGCAGTACAATAATGTAATCCCTAATGGGACCAGAACTTGCAGCTCTGAAAGTGTAACTAGTTATGAAATGTCCTTCGTTTTAAACCACATACAAATAACATGGAATGTTATAGCTTACACATGTGCATTGTGTAAAGTGCAATTTCTGACACATTTGTTATTGTCTAGCACAATCGTGGATGAAAGGTTGAGTTCTCTCTGACACAATTGTATCTGATACGTCAAAACATATGAAATTGGATGGTTGCATTTTAAAAAATCAGACACAACTGAACTACAAAACCTTTGAGTCAAGTCTTCTATGCCTCTTGGTTCAGCTGATAGAACCCTGGCATTACAGCCTCCTTCTTGATGTCACTATCTCCAGCAATCCAACTGCTAGCTATGTCAATTGAATTAATGCTCCTTCTTCTTATGGAACTTGAACCTTCATAACATTCACAACGAAGTCTACACACACAAACACACACATACAATATTTATATTATATACAGTATATAAATGATATATTCTCAGGTAGGAGCTTATGCTACAGTATATAGGAAAAGCTACAGCAGTGACTTGTGAGATTTATTTAGATAACTGCACACTTCTTAAGAAGAAATGTCTTACAAAAGTGTGTGTGTAGCATTGACTTAGGTGTATCTTTCCTTTGACATGATCCCTTAATCAGTTACTTGAGGTACAGCACATCGAGAAGGTTACTAGTGAGTCTGCTTTCATCAACAAGAAAGAGAATGGAAATGAGGAGAGGGTCATGGACAAGCGTAGAAAATATTTCCTCTAGCTTGAAGGACAATTATTGTATATTAATTGTTATATGAAGTGGTATTTTGCACACATGGCTTTTATTGTTAAACGTATGCCTATATTATGTGAGAAATATTTTCAAAATATAAAAAACCCTTTCATGCAAAGTGAATAAATTTCTGCTTACCTGAAAGAAAGTTCACTCAAAGTTTCATTTTTTTTAACTTCATCATCAAATGCACCCACATTAAACAACAAAAACCTAAGCTTATATTTATTATTTATAAAGCCATAATAATACTGTTGGACCCTTTCAGCTGCCACACAAATAATGTTCTGAAAATGGCACAAACAATAACAAACAACCACATTTTTTTCATATTTTAGCTGGCAGAGAATAAACATTGCAAACAATGTTGGCTGTCTGCTGTTATATGAACTTGATGTTTCTAGCAAAATTATTTTTTCAACCATGAAAACAAAAGAAGTTTTCTATGTCAAGAAACATAATCATTTTATTACAATGCACTAGGAAGTAACCATCGTTTTTATCAGGTACATGAGGCAGTATCATATATGTGCTTTGTTTTATTTGTGCAGTATTCTAAAATATCCTATCTACAAAGGTTTAACCTCTGCCGACCCGTCCCCCCCAGATAGAGCGTAAGTAATGGAACCATGGCTTAGTAAGGTTGTACTATGAAGTTGTAGAAATGTTTGGGTTAACCAGCACTCTGGGTATTTTATGGAGGTTCTTTTGTTAACCCCTACCCACCCATCCTAGAGTGACAGTGCATAGGGAGAAGTGTTAGGATTATAAGAAAATAGGGTAGATGTGGTAGATAAAAAGAGCAACACATGTTTAAATCAGCAGTCATAGTAAAATTTTGAGCACAGTGGATCAGATTGATAACACAGTATAAGTGATTCCAGTAAATAAAGATATATTAGGTTGTTGGTGATAGAGAAACACAGAGAATACATAAGGCATTAACTAAAGAACACATAGAACAATAGAGAAACAGACGAAATTAGGTTTAAACTAAAGAACATGTAGAACAATGTGTAAAACAACCCCCAAAGTTTACCATGTTCAACAATTGAATGTAATTGTTCTGTGGGATTTTTGTAGTATTTTGTTAATGCTGAGTGCCCCCTGTGGCATATAGTTACTGTATATATTATCCAACTGTTCTGTGTTTTCCAACTCACAGATCAGGTCAGGTGTTCTTCTGTGGCTTTCTCTCTCTACTTTCTATGCACATAAAAAATATCCTCATCTAGTTTTCTATCCAAGCTTAAATGTAAATGTAAATGTTCATAGCGAGGCATACCATACTCGTCTTCATACAAAAATAAAAATAAGTTAAATAAAAAAGAAGAACATTTGTTTTATATTCTCTTTGACTGTTCTTTCCTTTTGAGTCATTTCATACACTCTTTGAAGTACACACAAACATACAAATACATGGTATGCATTTAAATTTATTTATCTGAGGCTGTATAGTGCTCACAGTGGGGATCATTTATGAACACTGGGCAAATTTGCCCATGGGCAGTAACCCATAGCAACCAATCAGATTGCTGCATTCATTGTTCTACTTGCAGCTGGCATCAAAAAGCTGATCGCTGATTGGTTTCTATAGGTAACTGCCCATGGGCAAATTTGCCCAGTGTTCATAAATGAGCCCCATTGTCTTTCTTGTGTTAACTTAGTCAGGAACATGAAAAATAATAGCCCAGGAATTATGAAATTGAGTATAGCTCAAAAATGGGTGGGTACCATGTTTGTAGGTTATTTAGTGGATAATTTACCCCCTACTGTAATTTATAAAGATATTATAAGTCACAGAGGAGTTATGTGACCATATAAAGGCACAAGCCGCAAGCTGAGTGCTTTTATACAGGTCACATAACTCCGAGGTGACTTCTGATGTCTTTATAAATTTCCGTAGGGGGTACATTATGCATTATAATCTACAGTTTGTTTGAAATGTAGGACGTCAGGACGTGCTGTTTATAAGGATATTATTTACAGTCTGGTCCCATATGGAAATGACCAGACTGTAGATTATATGGTGATATTAAGAAGAATTAATTTAGGACTAGCAATATGTCCTGTGGTTATACTTATCTACTGTATATAATAAGAGGAACCCATTTAATGACTGGAGCCATTTGCCATTAAAACCTCTAAATATGTCTTCAATTAAATACAATTGTAGAATGTTCCATTTTTTTTTTATCCAAATGATATCATTTAATTCAAATGCATTCCAGTACAAAACAAAAATTAAGGTATTGTTATTCTTGAATTATTTATTTAATCAAATTTACCATCTATCTGTAAATGTGAAATAATTGTTTTGAAACTGCCAACATGCAATCAGAGAAGAATAGACATGTTCTGCAGCTGCAAAGAGATCAGTCCATTCAGAAAGATGTATCAAATCCATTATTCTTCCAAACCATTCATTAGCCTGTTGCTAATGATCAGCTGTATTCATGCAGCTGTTCCTCCCAAGTCTAGTTCCTCGTCTGAAATATATTATTGTTGTTACAAACAATTGAGCACAGATTATAACAACACCAATTTTCTTTGCTAAAAGAACATTAATGCAGTTGAATGGTCAATTTGTTAAAAAGCTGTTAGAAAATGGGGGGTGGAAAAGACAGTTGTATTTGATCAAAATTGTGGCGCAGCCCATTTCATTATTTCTATAAAAGATGTTCAAAATATTTGGCACAGAGTGTATCAGTTCTTTTGAATTCACAGTACACAGTCATGTGGTGGTTGGAATGACAGTTGCTTTTGTTTACCTTTGTTAAGAAAAACAGAACATGTTACAGGGCAAAATGATAAAGGTTCAGTATAGTATACCTTTTAGCAAAGTAAAACAAAACTATGTTCATGGCAAATGCAAAAAAGAACTTTATGAAATATAAACACTCTTAGGTTGCAGAAATATATGTTTCAAAGTCTTTACATTTCCTTTTAAAGTCAGTGGGGCTAAACTGTAAAAATCAACAGGAAGCCAAGCTATTGAAAAGAAGATTGGATAGATTGGGCCCTTGGGGGCAAAATCACTAAAGCGCGAAACTTGTAATGCTAGCGCTAATTCGCCAGCGTGACGTCAATTCGCAACTTCACCGATTCACTAACAGTGTCCCTGGTGAAAATTCGCTAACGATGTACATCGACTTATGCAACTTCGTACCCTTGCGCCAGGCGAAGTTGCGCACTGACGAAGGGACGTAACTACACTAATTAACTAAGATGAAAATTTTTGTGAACCTTACTTCTTATGCTAGACCTTACTTCACGAGGTCAGACCTGGCGAAGTTCAATACAAAAGATTTGAACTTTTGATTTGATTTTTTGAAAAAACATTTTTTAATTTTTTCTAAGTCCCAAAAAACGCTGGCGTCTTTTACCTTTTGTTGGGTGATAGTCTGAAAAAGAGCAAAAAATTTTTTTGCATTACCCTCATTACCCCCCTACATTTCTTAACATATGGCAACTCAACTATACAGTGGGCACATGTTTAGGGCAATAGGACAACTTTATTTTATTTATTAAAGGTTTCCTGAACTTGTGTAGTGTAATGTAGTGGCTGTAACATACGCCTCTATTATACACTTAAGTTTGCGCCGTATGCATATTAGGCATTGCTAGCACTTTACCTGGCAAAGTAACGTTAGCGCTACTTCACTAAAGTTCGCATCCCAAAGCGAAAATTTGCATCTTTGTGAATTTGCGTAGCGCTGGTGAAAATTCACCTGGCAAAGTGCAGCGAACGTCGGCGAAGGCAACGCTAGCTCATTTCCGCGCATTAGTAAATTTGCCCCCTAGTATCTTCAGAATTCAAATTTTGCAGTCAAACCAGTTAACAATATAGCACCCAGCCCCTAGGAACATTTTTGCCCGCAATGTTAGTACTCAGTGTACCAGTACCAATGTAACCAGCATAACATCCTGTAGTAAACTCTTAAAGGGGTGGGACACCTTCAGGTTAACTTTTAGTAAGTTATACAATTACCTATTCTTGGTGAGCTTTCAATTAGTCTTTTATTTTTTATAGTTTTTTTAATTATATGCCTTGCTCTTCTGACTCTTTCCGGTTTTTAAATAGGGGTCACTGACCACAGCAGACACAATTTTTTTCTTCTGTGAGGCTACTATTTTATTGTGGTTACTTTTTATTTCTTATATATAATAACATAGTAACATAGTAAGTAAGACACACGTCCATTTTCATAGCCAACATATTCCCGTCTTTCTTGCAAACTACCGCCTGGTTGCTAGATTAAATTGCTGCTGAAATTACAAACTCTGTTAATACCATACTTGAGGACACTTGAGGGAGTAGACCCCCGAAACGTTGTTTGGAGATCTTAATAAACCACAAACTGTAAGCACATTTTCTGTGTGAATGCCATATGACTGCCTTTATATTATTGTGATGAAATTACAAACTGCTGAACAAAAAGCGAAAGAATTCAGAAACCACAAATAAAAAACAAAGGCCAGTTGCAAATTATCTCAGAACAGTAATCTCTACATCATACTAACAATGTCACGGTTGACACCCTAAAACTAGAACCTATGCTAAGCACCCTGATCTCGGCTCTTGCTTCTGCCTCTAACAACTGTCTTTCACTTCGGCTAATTGGATGCCGCTAGGTCTTTTTAAGAGAGTTGCAAAGCAAAGGATTCTGGATGAGCAAAGGGACACAAACGTAAAGCAAAAGTCTTTTCGGAAGAATGTATTATGTATGATATATGGGTAGGACCAGAAAAAAAAATGCAAAATAAGGGAAACTTTTAAATCAAGGGATGAAAAATGGTGCTTTCAGAATCCAAGAGACATAATACATACAATGGGGACTGAAAGGAGCCCTAAGTAAGGGCCAAGTAAAATTTGAGATTGCATGTATATGTATTATTTATATTAGAACAAAAATGGCTATTATATATCAAAATAAATACCCAAGTGCTTCAAGTACTGTATATGTACAAGGAATTTGACAGCTATATTACTGACCCTAGCAGTTTTCACACAATGAAACAGTGAAAACAGTGAGCTTGAATAGTATCAGCAATACGTTATAGTGCATAGATTATTTATTTGCATTTTTATTCAAAGGACTTAATAAAGAGAAAACTTTGCTTATATCTCCCTGCAGAATAGTGAACTTAAATTTTATATATATATATATATATATATATATATATATATAGAACATAGTCCAACGGCACTCACCATTACTTAGCAAGGGCTGGGTGCTAACCAAAGTGTAATAGCATATCCAAAGCGATGAAAGCACTCACAGCATATTCTATAGGGTTTCACTTAAAAAGTAATTCTTTATTTCAAGCTCTCATCAACGCGTTTCAACCCACACGGGGTCGTCATCAGGATAGTGTTACAGAGTGACAACACACCTATAAACCCTGTTCACCCACTCACTGTTGGTCTCCAATTATTGCATCACAAGTGTATTGTTATTAACCCCTTGATACTTCACTAGATCATTTGTGCATACAAAACCACTTTCATCAATGGCTATTTTCGCCTTAACATGGTGTTTTAAATACTCATAAGAGTGTATCAAACGTATTGCGGTTTAAAAGTGTAAAAACAGCTGTATACTGCCCAAATATAGTGTGATGTTGTTAGAAAAATTAATACCGCAAGTGCTGTTATCTGATTCAATAAATATCATTATTAAAGTGTCCTAAAACCAATAAATATATTGTTATATTCAACCATAGTGTACTTAAAACCAACATCAGTTATCACTATCTTAGTAGAAAAGGAGTTAAAAAAGCTGAGCTATAACTTCATTTCGAATAGCATTGCCCCTAATTTAAAAACAAATTCAGATGTTAAGTGAAACCCTATGGAATATGCTGTGAGTGCTTTCATCGTTTTGGATATATATATATATATATATATATATATATATATATATATATAGTTAGTCATGTTATTCACCCTACCCAGAGATTAGGTCCCTAAAATTGATATTTATGTTGCTGCCCTCTCTTTACTGTACATAGGAAGCTACATAACATACCATTTAATGTCATGGATTAATCCAAGGCTAATACCACACATTTCCCATTTTTCCCTCAACATAGAAAAAGACCGGTTAAACCAATGTGTCTGTAAAGAAAGAATCTTTGTGAGGTTGTACCCTGTTCTAGAACATTGTCCCTTCCTTTACTACTACTTTTAGCACATACTAAACATTTGCAGGAGGAAAAGGCTTGCTTAAAGGAGCACCAATAAGTCTTTCTTCAGAGAAATCAGAATTTTTATTGGAATTAAAAACATGGGGGACAAAAAATCCTTATCAGGTCAGCCTCATTGTTGATTGGTTCCTATCCTACAGAGCAGAGTGCTGAGTACCACGGGGCAGAACTAGTAGGGTTTTGCAGAGATTTTCATTAAATGAACCCAAAACACTACTTACTTTATTAAGCACATTCCTTTTATATTTTATATCAGGTAAAGCTCAATTGATGCAATTCAATTCAGAAAGACTTATGTCACCGTTTATAACGTGAAAACTCTATTGAAGTCTATGGCAAAAACTGGAACTGAACTGGGAGAAATGTTTTTCTCCTCAAATTGAATTTCATCCATGAGTTTTTATGTGATAAACCAGGAGATGCCCCTTTTCTCACTGAATTAAATCCAGCCTAATATGTCTCTTTAATGGTTCTTAATTCATGTTAGCTAGTGGTTACACATATTTATAGCAAAGACATTCTCTCTGATTTTGGAAGTAGCCTTTTAGAGAGTGACCTCTCTAAGTTCATAAACTACAGGCAGTTAAAAAAACAATGAATGGGTCCAATGTGGTATATGCTTTATTATCCACAGTAATAATCTCCAGTGGTAATTAAACTACTTTTTAACTACTATGAGATACAGACACCCTGAAATGAAAGCATTCCCCTTGTGGTACTGAAATGTATTTTTGATTACAAGAGAGTTCCCAATTTCTTGGAAACAAGACCATGGCTCCAAACTGTCTTCCCCATTACCACAGTCTTTTGCATTCCTGATAAGTAAATTACTTGACGCTTATTTCTCTATGATTTTATAAGAGCTATCATAATTTATGCTTTCTTCCTTGATTAACTTGAGCTGCGTGATTTGTTCTTGGCAGTTGTGGAAAAGATTAACAAGGACGCCTGGTTGCAATCAAATCATTGAACAAGAATTGTTTAGAGCCGTTCCAGCTAATTTGTCATTTCATTTAGGCCTAGCAAATTCTTTCTAACTGAGTTGCAAAAGCCCTTTTTCTAGCCAAGATTTCTTTTTCCAGAGGTCATAAAAGAGATAAAGAATTTGTCAAAGACTTCCGTCAATGACAGAATGAACTTAGAGTTTCCTCCTCTTCTCTCTTAAAGTAAGTCTGCAAATAAATTTCATACGGGCAAAGTCGAAGATCAGATCAATTTACTTTTTGACACTATTTTCTGAACCTATGTTTTACAGTTTTTTAAATATAATTTTAGAAGGCATGCTGTCTATAAACATGTGCATTCTTTGTTGATTATTGAGCATGGGAAATTAAAAAACCATGTCATCAAAATGAATTACTTAATATGACAACTTGTCAAATATTATACAGTAGCTCATGGGTGGGGAGATTTATTTATAATACCCTTTATGAGTTTTCATAGAGAAATGCATCTATTCTGACTCATGTGAGTGTCTAATTTTTAACCTGCCATCTTTTATGCCTCTTCTCTTTTTTAGTCTAGGCACAGACATGTGGATGTTGACCTGTGGAGAAATACAGGCCAAGAAACCGCTCCCTACTGCCAGACATGCCTGCACCCATTTACATTGCCTCGGCTCTGGTGCAGACAGTTGCGCAGATTTAGGTAGGGAAACGAGATTTTGTGGTGAAATCTGCCACATCTGTCTATCCCTGAGTTGAGGCAATGTATTCAGGCACATAGGGCAGCAGTGGAGTCTCTACTTGCTTTCTCCACAGGCCGACTTCTGCGATGTCTCTCCCTAACCTAATGATTCTTTAGCAAATGTCAGATAATCAGCAGATTGAAAGGCTGAGACTCTCAATGGTTACAACCTTTGACAACCTTTGGAACAAATTTACACAACAGATACACTTCAGCTATTATTCATTAGTACACTCCACATTGATATTCTAAAGGTAGAGATCAGCTCATTTGGCGATGTCGCCAAACAAGCGGATCTCTCCCCGATATGCCCACCTTGAGGTGGGCGATATCGGGATGATCCGATTGTGGGCCCTAGGGCCCAACTATCGGATCAGAATGGCACAGATACGGTCGGTCAGATCGCGGGACCGCATAAACGAACAGATGCGGCCGCTATCCAATGGGATTTTTAATCCTGCCCGATCGACATCTGGCCGGCTTTCAGCCAGATATCGATCAGGGAAGCCCGTCGGAGGGCCCCCCACACAGCCCGATAAGCTGCAGACACAGTCTGTCGGCAGCTTTTATAGGCCCGTGTATGGCCACCTTAACAACTGGAACTTCCTGTGAGGTCTTCATAAAGTTATATTTAACACTTCTGACTCAAGGGCAGATTTACAAAATTCACATGAAGGTTTCAAAGTTCGATCAAATTTTCAAAAACATTCGAAGACCACTTCGACCAGTGAATTTTGTAAATTCAAATCGAATAATTCTAATAAAAATCTATTAGAATATTTGACCATTCGACTGTCGAATAACTTCCCCTTTAAATTTTTATTCGACCACCTAGTTCACCAGATCAAAGCTACCAAATTGGGTTTCCTTAATTTTGATCGAATAAAAAAAAATTTTCCTATTCGATCGTTCGACCAATCTAATTGCGGTAAAATTTTACTTCCCTACCTATTCACATGGTCGAATTTCAAATTTATTTCAATTCAAAATTTGACCAATGATAAATCTGCCTCTTAAAGTTACTTAACAGAGAGGCCAGCATATGGTGTAAAAGTTAAGAGTTGAAAAAGACATGCATTTAGAATATACATCATAAAATACATTAGAATGTAACTGTTCATTAAAGGAGAATTTAACCCTTAATTAAAAAAAGCCATACCCTCCAACCCTACATAGAACCCCTCCCCTGCTCACCCCCAGCCTAGCTGCCACCTCAATAAATGCCCTTAATTCTTTACTCAGTGCAGTTTCAGGGCAGAGTTCACAGGTACCATCTTCTTCTCTTCGGAAATCTTCTAGATTTCGAAGATTTCAAAATCTCAGTTGGAGTAATCCGTTTCACAACAACTGCACATGCGCCAAAAGTCATGAAATTGCCAAAGTGAAGGATGAAGACCCAAAGTCCCGGAAGATGGCAGCCATGAACTCCGATGCCCTGAATCTGTACCGCGGAGTAAGTAAAGAGTTAGGGAGCATTAACCATAGGTAGCAGCTAGGCTGCAGGAAGCAGAGAAGGGGGGTCTGTGTAAGGTTTTTTCCTTAAGGGTTTAGTTCTCCTTTAAAGTAGTAGGTGCACAAATTGTCCATTATGATAAACAAATCATTGCTTGGCTTATGATTGTGGCGATTAATTCAAAGTTGTGTGTGCAGGCAGTGTACATCCTTTTTTATGTGGAGAAGAAACAATGGTGCACACAAACACTATAATTCTGTATGTTGTTTCCATACTAGTAGAACACATCCTTTAAATGTTTATTAAACATCTGAGGTGCATTCTCAAATGAGCACAGCAAGTGCAGAACACAGGTGGGAACACACCATTTATTATAAAAACATATTACTGCAAAGTTACAAAATAATTTCTGCTGTTGGAGAAGATAAAAGACAATACATAATTATTATGCAATAACATTGCCCTGTGAGTAAGTAAAATATTCTTTCCTCTGCATCACCTGACAGCTGTGGAGCTTGTATACTAGTCTTGAAAAATTCATACAGGTATTTTATAAAATAAAAATATGAATGAATAAATAAATAAAAACTAATGCATATCTACATTACATTTTTGACTATATTGAAAACATATTTTATTTTATAGTCAATTTAACCAGTTTTTATTTTTACACTGAACAATTCCTTTAAACTATCTTTATAATTTATGTATTTTGTAATCATTATTTATAAATGACAATACGATTACAGCATAGATAACTACTACAGTATACTTTGGTAATACAGGTAAGAGGATTTGTAATCTCTAAACTTATTATCCAAGATGCTCTAAACCAGCACAGTCGTTAGCAATACAGGTATGTGATCCACTATCCGGAGACTCATTATCCATAAAAGCCATCTCCCATAGACTAAATTTTTAATCAAATTATTAGATTTTTAAAAAAGTATTTCCTTATTTTCCCTAACAAGTCAGTACCTTCACTTGCATGAATGTCTTCTGTAATGTAGTAAAAGGAATTCATGGAAAAATATTACTTTTCCTCTGTTATCTAATTTTTGATATGTGAACAGTCAGTACATGTTTTGTGTTGCATAGTTACATAGTTAAATTGGTTTAAAAAAATACAAAGTCCATCAAGTTCAACCCCTCCAAAATAAAACCCAGCATATACACACACATACACACACACACACACTCCTACACTCTTTCACACAAACCATAAATGCCCATAGCTATACTAACTGTAGAGTTTAGTATCAAAATAGCCTTTGATATTGTGCCTGTCCCAAAAAATCCAAACCCCTTTTGAAGGCATCAACAGAATCAGCCATCACAACATCACCCGGCAGTGCATTCCACAACCTCACTGTCCTGACTGTGAAGAACCACCTACGCTGCTTCAATTGAAAGTCCTTTTCTTCTAGTCTGAAGGGGTGGCCTCTGGTGCGGTGATCCTCTTTATGGGTAAAAAGGTCCCCTGATATTTGTCTATAATGTCCTCTAATGTACTTGTAAAGTGTAATCATGTCCCCTCGCAAGCACCTTTTTTCCAGAGAAAACAACCCCAACCTGGACAGTCTACCCTCATAATTTAAGTCTTCCATCCCTCTAACCAGTTTAGTTGAACGTCTCTGCACTCTCTCCAGCTCATTTACATCCCTCCTAAGGACTGGAGTCCAAAACTGCACTGCATATTCCAGATGAGGTCTTACTAGGGATCTATAAAGAGGCATAATTATGTTTTCATCCCTTGAGTTTATGCCCTTTTTTATGCAAGACGGAACTTTATTGGCTTTAGTAGTTACAGAATGACACTGCCCAGAATTAGACAACTTGTTATCTATAAAAACCCCAAGATCCTTCTCACTTAAGGAAACTCCCAACACACTGCCATTTAATGTATAACCTGCATTTATATTATTTTTGCCAAAGTGCATAACATTGCATTTATTAACATTGAACCTCATTTTCCAGTTTGCTGCCCAGTTTCCCAACTTAGACAAATCACTCTGCAAAGTGGCAGCATCCTGCATGGAACCTATAGTTCTGCACAATTTAGAATTGTCTGAAAAAATAGAAACCGTACTTTCAATGCCCGCATCCAGGTCATTAATAAACAAGTTGAAAAGCAAGGGACCCAGTACAGAGCCCTGCGGTACACCACTAACAACACTGGTCCAATTAGAAAATGTTCCATTTACCACCACTCTTTGTAGTCTATCTTTTAGCCAGTTCTCTATCCAGGTGCAAATACTATGTTCCAGGCCAACATTCCTTAATTTAACCAGTAACCTTCTGTGTGGCACTGTATCAAATGCTTTAGCAAAGTCTAAGTAAATCACATCCACAGCCATCCCAGAATCGAGGTCCCTGCTTACCTTCTCATAAAATTAAATTAAGTTAGTCTATTACGCATAAAACCATGCTGGCACAAACTCATAGTATTATTTGCTATGAAGTCCAGTATCCTATCCTTTATTAATCCTTCAAAAAGCTTTCCTACCACCAACGTCAGACTGACTGGCCTATAGTTTTGAGGCAGAGAATGGGATCCCTTTTTGAATAGCGGCACCACATTAGCAATTCGCCAGTCTCTCAGCACCATGCCAGACCTCAATGACCATCACAATTTTTTTTTGTGAATGTATAAATCTCAGCAAGTTTAAGGGAGCAACATTTGTATTTTGTATTTTTATTATTGTCTTTTGAAAACACAGAAAATGAGAGAAAAAACGTTCATGATGTGGGTGGGTGGATATATGCCACCTTTGTCTTGGGTGACAAAACATCATCACCTGGTAGTTATGAGTAACAGAAGTACTTTGAGAGTAGGTAAGAAGAGATGCAAGACAACTACCTTAATAGAAACAATGCAGGGTAGAACATTATAAACTTGGTGTTTTTTTATTTGTTTCTTGTTTTTTTAACAACTCATTCCACTTCTAATGCTGCTCATGTTTGTATACCCAAATGTATTTTCCTATACTTTCCATAATGGCATTTACATCCTAGTGCATGCTTGTGTAAGTGCTGTTTTCAGTAAGAATATATAGTGGATATGATAGGTACAAAAGGAGATTTTTCTGACTTGATTGTCATAATATAGGTTTTCAGCTTTGTTGAGCGTATTTTTTGTTCTATAAATTGTAAATAGGTTTCATCAATCATACTGTGATTTCTTTATACATGCACACCAGCCTAGAACACCAGTTAATTTGCTAACTTTACAAACTTTGTTGATAGTTGAACCAGGTTTTGTGAAATTTGCATACAAATCACGTAAACCCCAGGCTATTTACTTGGAAAGAAAAATCCTACTTTTTTTTTTAACAGCACATCCAGATGCTATTCATTTCAAGTACTGTCACACAAAAAACTGCTTTCCTCTTCAAATTGCTCTTTTTCAGAAAATACCAGATAAGAATATTGTAGGATATTTTCAACTGGAATAATAGATTTGTGCATTGGACTTTTATTTGTGAAGCATCAGACTGGGGGTCCAAGTCCTACTCCTTACGGGCCACCACACCATCCCAGGGCCCCCAGCCACAAAGCACCCTCCAGCCCTCCCAACCCAGCCACAACCTACCTCGGCCTCCCTCCTGCTTACCTATTGCTTCACATGGGCCAGGGAGTGAGGTGGGGGCAGCGACCGGGGCCAAAGAGAGAGGTAGGGAGAGCAGCAGTATTTCAGTAGGGAGGAGTGCTGGGCACACTCAGGGGCATTTCAGGGGTAACTGCCTCCTGAAGCAGCAGCCCCGATGCTGCCCCCCCCCCCCCTGCTCCACACCTCCAACTTTTAGTGTCGGAGCGGGTGGAGGAGGGGCCGCATCGCTACTGCAGTGAGTGATATTGCACTCTCTGCACTAGCAGAGGTGAATTTCCATCTTGAAAAATGGAAATTCGGCTCTTAAAGTTACCAGAGGAGGCTTATTGCCGCATCTTGTAACTGGCCGCTCCATGCCGCCTGAGGCATACAATAAATGGGTGCATACACTGAACATGCAGATTACTATACAAAAAAACAACTAACTAAAGCAAAACTTAGAGGGGGAAAATTATAACTGCTGACAGCACAATTTATTAAGGCTATGCTTTTTGGTTAAAAGACTATATTAAGGGGCAGATTTATTAAGGGTCGAATGGTCGAGGGCTATTAGCCCTCGAATTCGACTGGCGAATATTTGGCAAATAAATATTCGCCAAAATCAAATAGAATATTCGCCAGTTTTGAGCGCATATTCGACTATTCGCCAGAATTGTACGATCAAATAGTCGCAGGAATAGTCGCAGGAAAAAACGCTCGGATGTTCGCCAAAATCGTACGAATCGAATGTTCGAAGTGTTCGATTGTACGATTGAAATTCGTCAAAAGACTTAGGAAAAGAAAAGCCTATGGGGGTTCCCATAGGCTTCTATTGCAATTCGGTAGGTTCAATCTGGTGACGTAGGCAGTCGAATAAAAATTTAAAGGACTGCTTCTTCGACTGGCGAATAGACGAGCGCTCGAATATATATTTATTCGATCTATTCGATGTGCCCGAATATTCTATATTCGATGATCGAAAATACTTAATTTGCAGATTCGAATAGTCACACAATCGAATTGAGACTATTTGCGACTATTTGCGACTATTCATGCCAATATTCTAATTCTTCACACGAATTTAGTAAATCTGCCCCTAAGTAACTTTATTATATTGAACAATATTCAAAAAATAAAAAAGGAATGAAAAAAAGTTAGTAAAACTCTTGGTTATGATAATAAACATCATGCATCTTACAGATTCCTCTATAATGCAGTATATGCTTCATACAATAAAAATATAGTTCTAATGAGAAACCTCACAATATTATATATCAGGAGACTTATTGTGATTCACAGTGTTATTCTTTCTGATCTTTCCTTTGTGATTCAAATAGCCTGCATCCAAAGCAGATGGTTTGTTTTTGGTCTTCTCGCTTTAATCTTTATTATTCCCAAAAACGTGATTTTCATGCTCCATAATGTCAATTGCCTCAACTGATTCTTGAGTTTTGGACTGCGGTACTGTTAACCCTACTCCTCAAGCATATCACTGCTTTAGGCATTTCAGAACCATTAGTTTCTTCATCCTCAAGATGTAAAACCAAGTGGGGCTTTAATCCTCTAAACAATGTGCATATATCTATTGTTTGCATAGTATGTGATTCTCATGACTAATTAATTCTCTATATGAAGAGCGCTAGCTGTTGATATGAAATACACTGGCTTAGAATATTGAAGTCAATGGTATATTGTAGCACAGGGCCTGAAGGGGGGACCGGCAGTGCTGCACTTCTCCAAGATCCGGGGCCCCCTTCCGAGCGCCGCCGAAGATGTCCTGCTCCTTGCAATGCCAATGCGGAAGTGCCGAAGACAGTAGAAGTCCTGAAGCGGCGGAAAGACCTGAAGTCACGAAGGAGCCGACACTGAAGTCCTGAAGCGGCGAAATTACCCGATGTCACGAAAACAGCTATAATGAAGGTTCTGAAGCCACGAGTTCAATTCTACTGACACCAATGTGGGGTTTTTTTTTTTTAAATCCCCTGGCCACCAATGTTTTCTTTTAATACTCTATAGCCCCGTTCCACCAATTTAAAAAAATATATTTTATGGGGCCCCCCTTTTTTTTAACTTGTAAGGGGGGGCCCTGCCACCAATGATTTTTTTTAAAATTCTGGGGGCCCAAATTTTTTTTAACTTGTAAGGGGGGCCCTGGCGCAAAGGTTTTTTTCTTTTAAATATTCTTTGGGCCCCAATTTTTTTTAAACTTGTAAGGTTGCAAAAGTTTTTTTAAAAAATATTCTTTGGGGCCCTTATAACTTATATAACTTAACTTATAAGGGAGCCCTGACCATCAATATGTGTGGGGGGTTACTTTTTTAGCACTGATGTCTGTGTGGTCTTTTAACTTTGATGTGGAGTGGGCAGGATCAGGGGTGGGGCTTGGGTGCCAGTGTTGGTGGGCCCCAAAAAATTTTTTGTGGGGGGCCCCATGATTTCTAATGGAGGCCCTGTTGTAGCATGCAGTCGTAATAATTCAAAGGTTTTTTCCCGGCGTCCCGCCAGGCCAGTCCAGTCCTGACTAGGAACAATATACAGTAGTAGGAATCCAATGGGAAAACTCCAAGCTTATGCCTGTGTTTCAGTAAACATACTTTGGAGTGTGCTTGCAGTATTCCTATGTTATATGACTGCTATATTCCTCAGGTGGACTACAACTCCCATAATGGGCCCAATTCAATAAGAAAAGATTCTCTCATGGTTTATCAAGTAATATATTCAATTCAAGGAGAAACCCAATTTCTTCAAATTCTGTTTCAGTTTTTTTCCCATAGACATCAATAGAGTTTTCACATGATAAACAGTGAAATCTGTTTTTCTGAATTGAATTGCATCTCAAATTGAATCTTGTCCATGAGTTTGCAAGTGTTAACATTTTGTAAATTAATTGAATCTGTTCCAATGGGCCAGATGCAATTTAGTGAGAAAAAGTAATCTCATGGTTTATCACATGAAAACTCATGGACGAAATTCAATTTGAGGAGAAAAAAAAATTCTCCTAATTTACTAGTTTTTGCTCATAGACTTCAATAGAGTTTTCACATGATAAAGCTTAAGCTGACTTTTTCTGAATTGATTGGCATCTTAAATTGAATCTCATCCATTCTAATCACTGAATTGAATCTGGCTCAATGTTTGATAATACAGGTATGGAAACCTGTTATCCAGAAAGCTCCAATTATGGAAAGGCTGTTTCCCATAGACTATATTTTGTCCAAATAATCAAACATTTTTATAATAATTCCTTTTTTCTCTGTAATAATAAAACAATACCTTGTACTTGATCCAAACTAAGATATAATTAATCCTTATTGGAAGCAAATCAAGTGTACTAGGCTAATTTAATGTTTAAATTATTTTCTAGTAGACATAAGGTATGAAGATCAAAATTACAGAAAGATCCGTTATCTGGAAAAACCAGGTCCCAAACTAGGGATGCACCGAATCCAGGTCGAATGGATGGTCGAATTTGCCTAATTTGCATATTTTACAATTCGACCAATCGAATTTTGCAAATTCGATCGAATTTCAAATTCTTCACACAAATTTTGTAAATCTGCCCCCAAGTCTAGAATAATGTGAATTAATTGTGTTATTAGCCTAAAATTTTAAAAAAATCACACATGTATAAATACAAAAATGATCCATTACAAAGGACTAATTATTGTGATTATCATGCATGCAGGATTATCCAAGGGGCATTATAAATAAATTATTTCTGTCACAAAAAAATTGATTTTATTTGGTGTAAAATATTTTACAAACCTTATCTCTGATTTTGAAGGAAAGAGTTATATTATGACCCATTTCATTTCAAGGAATAAAACTTTCAGATATATAAATGAAGTGATATCATAAAAGCTGTCAGAAAATACTCAAATAGTAAAGTGACCATTGCTGTTTTATGCTTGAAGCTACATGAGTGACGACTGTTGTGACATGCATTTCTCTACAGCTATGGCATGACTATAGCTAAAAGTAAGAAAGCTGCTGAGTGTCCTGGCTGAAGAGATGTCAAACATATACACACACACAGGCACAAACAAATCTAATATTTTCGTACCAATCACCAGTTGTTAGTAGGCTACCTAGGAAATCAATGATGGACACAAGAAATAATCAGCTTGTTAGTCATTGTTATTTGCAGAGGCAATATAATAAGGCGTATTAATCAATAAACAACAAAATAAATAATGAATATCAACTTAAGCGTTGTTTGAAAAAGTAAAATTTAACCCCTCCATTTACTTTTCGCCTCTCATTTTATAACATTTGTATGGAATTGTAGGTCTGCTTTAGACAAGTATTATTATTAAAGGGGTAGTTCACCTTCAAGTTAACTTTTAGTATATTGTAGAATGGCCAATTCTAAGAAACTTTTCAATTGGTCTTTATTATTTATTTTTCATAGTTTTTTAATGGTTTGCATTTTTCTTCTGTCTCTTTGCAGCTTTCAAATGGGGGTCACTGACACCATCTAAAAACAAATGCTCTGTAAGGCTACAAATGTATTGTTACTGCCACTTTTTATTACTTATCATGCTATTCAGTCCCTCTCCTATTCATATTCCAGTCTCTTATTCAAATCAATGCAGGGTTGTTAGGGTAATTTGCACCCTAGAAACCAAATTGCTGACACTGCAAACTGGAGAGCTGCTGAATATAAAGCTAAATAACTATAAAACCACAAACAATAAAAAATTTAAACCAATTGCAAATTATCTCAGAATATCACTCTCTACATTATACTAAAACTTTAACTCAAAGGTGAACAACCCCTTTAAAAAAAACTTTTGCATACCCGAGTCTTTTGTGTTTCGATATATGTGTGTTACTTTACTGGTAAGAAACATTAAGAAACTAGTAAGAAACTAGTGCTTCAGATAATCTGAAATCTGAGACTAATAATCTGATTGTCTTCCTATACATGGCATGAAGCTCACAATGGTCATATTAGAAGGTTTAAGATGATGGGCAAAGATATGACGACTGCCCATGTCTGATTTCCATTACAGCAGGAATCATGTGCCGTAGACATTTTCATGGTCAAACAGAGAAGATGAACTCAGAATACAATAGGGGGCAGAACTTCACCCTAAAACAGGAAGTATCTGAAATGAGCTGCAGTTTTCAGTATTTGATTTAGTAACCACATGAAGCTGAATGCAGGGTGAAAGGCAGGTTATTTTGGGGGCTTTTGAGTCTCTGGATTTTTCTAAATTAAAAGGCTTACTTATCCTTTCAGGAGTCATACCACCGCTCCCAGAATTCTTCAGTATGCCTTGGTCTGTCAGAGATCATTCAGTGTGTAGTTTATCTGAGGAGTTCAGGTTTAAATAAACTGTAAAGTCTAAGAAAAGCCTAATCTGACATATCTATACTAAGTGATATTGGGCCTGTTTCATAGAAAGATTTCTTCTTCTTTATTATACTTCATATTAATGTCCTGTTCTTCCATTCTCTGTAATCCCAATTTACTAGAGTCATTTATGCCTTCCCTATCCGTACATGAAGAACGCAAAACTTTAAATGTGTATCCGTTACAATCATGACATTAGAGCAACTTTTTAAGTGTTACTAACCCTTTATTTCAAAGATAAAGATTTCAACCAATACTAGAAATAGATCTGTTCTTATGCATTCTGGAAAATAGGCTATCGTGCTACTAGATTAGAATATGTTATGCCTGATAAAGCTGGTATTGCTTTATGTCAGGAAGGATTGCCTCTGCCTTTTATACAAGAACATGTTTTGTGGCCGAGAATGAATCAAAATGCTATTTTATGCTGCTGCTGGAGGGTGATCATCATGAGACATGGACCAAGTTTTAGCTAATGTAAGTTTCTGGACTGCTGACTTGTAATTTCATTTAGAGGTATAAATTGTAGCTGCAGGGAATTCGCTCACCTTTCTTGTTTCTCTCACCAATATTGCCACTCAAGAATAAAGCAAATTAACTAAAGCTATCTTAAATGACAAGCTATTTCTTAAGGGAGAGCAGTGGCACAAAACAATAAATGAAAATGCAGGGATATGTTTGTTCAAAATATAAGAAAAGCTTAGAAAAGAAGACTGACGGGAAGCAAAGCTGATGGATAAATGAAACCTTTGTAAAGTTGTTTAAGCAGTGTTTAGGTTTTTGTAAGCGGGGGGGTTCACATTATTTTCCCAGCTTTTCTATTCTTGCTCCCCACAGTGCAAATCACATGTAGTGTACATCAATAGTTCTCAAACTAAAGGGCTGCCCCCCTCTACACGGGGTGGGTCAAGCCCAGTAGACTGGACCTTCTACATAGTTATGGAAACCCTGGAGGTGCCGATAATTTTGTTCTAAAAGTTTAGTAAGCTGAATGGATTCATGTAAAAACATAAAAGACCTGGTTGTTCTGGTCAGGCCCCAAGCAGCACCAAACAGCAGTGCTTACAAGTGCTGTCTGGCTCTTAGCATCTGCATTATGGTTGTTTACTGTTAAAGGGAAACTGTCATGGGAAAACATGTTGGTTTTTTTTAATCACATCAGTTAATAGTGCAACTCCACTTCTGCACTGAAATCCATTTCTCAAAAGAGCAAACAGATTTTTTTATATTCAGTTTTGAAATCTGACATGGGGCTAGCCATTTTGTCAATTTCCAAGCTGCCCCGATCATGTGACTTGTGCCAGCACAACTGCTTTCTGGCAGGCTATTGTTTTTCCTTCTCAATATAACTGAATAGTAAGCAGTGAGACATGGGTTTTACTATTGAGTGCTGTTCTTAGATCTACCAGGCAGCTGTTATCTTGTGATAGGGAGATCCCTTTAAGCCTGTTTGCACAGAGTGTTGAAGGGGAGATAATGGAAAAGACCTGCCCATGTTGATCGGACTCAAACTCAGGACTCACTACACAGCTATGCTTGCCTTTGGCCACTGGATTAGAAAACTTAAGATAAATTCCACTGATGCCCAAGGAACTGACTGACTTTATTAGCACATAAATTAACTATGTTTACTGTTTATATGAACTACTACTGCAGCAATTCTCATTGGGCCACTAAACTTACAAATTTACATGACTTATACAGAAACTTACATACTATCTATATCAAGCAATGACAGCACAGAGTAGTATAACAGGGGAAGTAGGTGGGAAGGGATTAAACTAAAGGCAAACTCCACTGAGCCCCAATGAACTGACTTGCTTGCACATTAATCATACCTCTCGACAGTTGAAAAATAGAAAGTGGGACAAAAAGATCTCTGAAAATGTTTTGGCCATGCCTATTTTATGGCCACACCTTCTACAGATGCAGTCACTTTGGATGGTGAGTTTAATGCGTCGCGACTTAACTCATTTATCTCATTTATCCCACTTATCACAGAATATTGTGTCACAGCATCCCATCGAATTAAAGAGTTCACCATTGAAAACAATGGAGCTTTGGTATGCTAATGAAAAGGTTAAATGCATTAAATGAGTTAAGATAACTTTAGATAACACAGTTTCTTCAATTAATGCTGAGTCACGACGCATTTAACTTACAAATCCAAGTGACTCTATCTGTATATACCACATCCATTTTACAAAATTTGGCAGGTTATTGAAAGTTTGTACACATTTCTGAGGGTTCTAGAGTCAGGATTTATGTGTTCTTATAGTTTTGCAAATGAAGGTGAATTGCCTTTTAAGCTGCAATTCACAGTTTCCCCAAGAGATCTGCTTATCTTAAATAGTTACAATTGTATCTTTCCTTAGCTTAAATAGTTACAATTATATCTTTGCTTATCTTAAATTATTACAAATGTATCTATTTGCAGCTTCCAAGTATTCTGGGCTCTCTGCCAGTTCCAGAAACGTTGTATCTTTTTCTGGCTGTTCAATGCAGGAGATCAGATAAACTAAACTGAACCTAGCTGAAGATCATTGGGCCTCTAAACTTCGTGAAGAAGACATTTTCCATAAATATATATTTTGGCAGCTTAAAGGAGAATTAAAAGTCTAATCCATTGGGCATCCCCCCCCCCAAGAATTTTAATGACTTACTTGATACCCTGGTCTAGTGCAAGTGATCCAACTACCTCTGTCTTCCAAATCCAGGGGCTCATACAGTAGAGTGAAAAAAGCTGCCTTTTTTTGTTATGGAATCTCTTTTAGGCCAATACAATTTTCTGCTAACAGGAACACTGGCCCAGGGTATCAGATAAGTCATTACAATTCTTTGGTAGTGCCATAACATTTGCCACCCCTCATGGATTTGACATTTCCTTCTCCTTTAATAATCAAAGTCCCACTAGCCCATGTATCCTGGGCTCTGGCAGTTGCAGTGTCAGTTTTCTCTATAATCGGTAGCTGTTTTGTGAGTTTTTATCATTGTAGCACCTCCACAGCCATCAAGTTAAACCTTTTTTCTCCCCAGTAAAAACTACCCACCTGCTAGTTCATTGTGTAGAGCACACAAATTGCCAAAAATAGTTGGTACTACATGCTTGTGTTCATGGGGGTCCCCAAACAAGTAACTCATACTCACGCTTACAAGCCTCTTTGTAGGAGCCTCTAGCTGCTCTGCTAACTACCCTGGCCCTGTCTCACTCCTTGAACAAGTTTCTACTACTGTGTGATGAATCAAATGAATGCACCCACCAAATAATGCTAGTGTCTGTATCTGTGTTTGAATGCGGTTATCCACTTGATAGTGTCTCTGCACTGACTAGCACTGCCAGTGCTGCCTTGGTGCAGAAACACAGAATACATTTTTGCTCTGAAAAACCAAAACATTGGTAGTAAAACCTACTTTTACCTACTTGCCCCACCTGGAAATTTTTCTGAGGACACCCATGGGCGCATTGATGAAAGAGTGAAATAGAGTTTGCCACAGTTTCCCATAAAGAAAAACAAAGTTCCCTATTTATTTGTACGGGACTTATAGGGCCTTTAATTAAAGCATGGTTAAACTGATAAATATGCTGCTTAAAATCTAATACAAATGAACAGAGAGCTGTGAAATTTCCTTACGGCAAGCTCTATTTCATCCTTTAATCAATATGCCCTTTTGTTGGAAATGCATCCTGCCCAGGCAATATTCAATCCATCCTCCAACATTTTCAGAGCAATTGTAGCTGGAGGAAAATGAATTTAATCAATTTCTCCTTCCTACACAAACCACTATATGATAAACTTCTCATTAACTATAGGCCTGACTCATAGACAGAAATAAGGGGAAGTGGTGGGCTATAGAGATATAATTATTTCCTTTAAACTAACTCTACTAATACTAGGGAGAAGGTGGGGGTTTTTTTTAGAAGGAAACCAAAACAATGATCCATTCTTTCATATCATATCTTTTTTAAGATCTAGTGTCAATTCAGATTTTTTTTCAGCACTAGATATAAAGCAATGTAGCATTCATAATGACCAGAAGCAGCCTTCTGGAGATCAAATGATATCTCTATATAGGCATATTTGCCGATTGAATCCTTTGGATTAAAAATTGAGAACATCTTGCTTTGGCACAATTTGACAGCATTTCTTTTTTTAGGCATCTATGTTTTGAATTGAACATGAATATTGCACCACATATGCAGAGCTTGCAATCCATAGGGATATTGGAGCTGGAAATATAGTTAGAATTTTATGGGCATAAGCTCTGCTGAGGAGAGTAGGCCGGTAGCGTATGTTTAAATCTGCCTGTATATTTGCTGCATTGCTATTGTTTAATAACCCTTCCAGTTGGCTGTTTTCCCATTGCTAGAATAACTATACAATTCCTGTTCTGTTGAACATTGTATTTAAAGCATAAAGTCATTCCACACACAAAGCAGAAATAACCTGTGACTCAAAGCAAAAAATAAATCTAAACTGAGTTGGTGAAAACCCATATTCAATAAAACAAGAGATGTGAAGGAAGCGCAGGAATCATTTTTCTAGCTGGTGTGTAAGTGTAAATGAAGACACCTTAACTATTCACCATTACATGGACAGACCAGCCAATCAATAATAATTTATTCAATAATAACCAATTCATTAATTAATACTAATGGACAAAGACCTACAGTAAATCAGAAATGTCTATTATTATACAGAGATGACAACCCACTATTTGGAATGGACTCTGCCTCTGATATGTATTTTAGTTAAAGTCTCCTTTCCATATTTAACTTGTTTTACAACAAAGAGTTGCTTATTGGTACCTTGTATCTATACAGGTTTTAGCCAGGCTGGCTTTGGCCAATAGCAATTCCATGCAACTTCCAGTAGAGCACAGTTAATTTGATCACTTTTACATCCACCAGATGTTGCACAATCTCAGATGTAGTGTTTACAATACCCACAGTGAAGGCCACAGTGGTGTATTACTCCAGTAATAAATCTGTTCCTGAACTTAACTACTTGAGTCCCCATACTGGTATTATTATTTTATTATTAACATGTATTTATATAGTGCCAACATATTTTGCAGTGCATCATTGTAATGGAAGGGTATTCACGCTTACAAGCCTCTTTGTAGGAGCCTCTAGCTGCTCTGCTAACTACCCTGGCCCTGTCTCACTCCTAGAACAAGCAATTTCTAACACTTTCTACACCTACTGGGACCTACCTTCATTCCAGGACTTCAAAACCACCTTCTCCAGAAAGTGGGAACCAAAAGAGGCCAAGCACATTTGGGCTTCCCTTTTTAGAAAGAGGAAACCCTGACACCCTCAGGATCGGACTGGCCCAGCGGGACACTGGGAAAAAACCTGGTGGCCCCCAACCCTCATGGGCCAGACACCATCTCCCGATTCCGATTGTACACTGAGCAATGCCATATGTGCATGCGTGCAGCACCATTCACACATGCACTCCGGCTTTATTCTCGTTAGCTTTATCACGCATCACAGTAGGGGGGTGGGGGCCTGGTGGCCCTGGACAGCTCAGTCTGACCCTGCACCCTCTGGCCAGTTACAGAACTGCCAAGAAAATACTTCAATCCAGAAAGCACAAACATCTCCCCCTCCCAACTGTCAAAACCTTGATGGCCAAAACCCTCCAGTGGACCGAAGGTTGTATATGCACACACACACCAGAAATGCCCCACACAGTTTTTTTCCCTTTTTATTTTTTTATTTGTTTTATTATGATGTTTCTGTGGAAATACTGTCACTTTTTCTAAACAAGGTGACAAAACAGTGTGCCCCTTGTCCTTCATTTCTTCAAATCCATTTAATTAATTTACAGATTTGACTGGTGTAGCCTAACAATGGATGACATTTAGAAAGAGAGTGTGATTATCCATTTTTAGATATATTAAAAGGTTGTATTGTAATGAAAAAACAAAGCAATTAGCTTACGGCAACAATTACAGCACCTGTTACATTAAAGGAAAATTCCCATTGCAAATATATTTGTGTTCCTCCTCATAGCAATTTTTAAGTTATCTTTTTTTCCTTTATATCAAAATATATTTGTACTTATGTACAAAATGCATCACTGTAGTGATTTCGTAGATAATATGTATACATGGGTACACATTTGTGCTTATGTTATTGGGCTTAGAAAAACATTTTTCAGATGTTGTCTTTATGTTTTCCTGACAGTTATGAAAGTGTTTAAAGAACTGGCACAAAACAGATAAATATGTTATGTCAAAGCAGTTGAACACCATTCTATTATTATCACTGATTGCAAGCAGATAGTAAAGCTTCAGACAACTTTTTCTTACTTGAACACATGGAACAAGTAGTAGACATAATTAGTTACTCCTCTATAGAAAAAAATGCAAATCAGGCTCTATTTTGTTATTTTATGTATTTCCCAATGCCAAACTTGCCATTGGCTTTCTTCTCTAGCAAGTAACATCTACATGTGACCTGAAAAGAATAGTGAGAGGAGACTTAAAGCATACCTCCCAACATTTTGGAAATAAAAGGAGGGACAAAAAAAGTTGCCCTGCGGTGCATGGTGATATTTTTTGACCACCCCCTAATTACCATGTTCATTTTACGAAATTTGGCAGGTTATGAAAGTTTGGACATATTTCTGTGATTTTGGTTTTCTTCAGTTATTGCAGTTTTGCTAATGAAGGTGAATTGCTCTTTAAGCTGTGAGTCTAACTTTTCCTGTTATTTTATATTGTTACAAATTGCTTATTTGCTATCTTAAAATTGTAACAAAAGTATCTTATCTGAACCTCCTGGTAATTATGGGCTCTCTGCCAAAAGCCAATTAAGTTAGAAATGTTGTAACCTTTTCTGGTTTGGTGCGGAGAAAAACAGGACTTTCCAGTACAAATGAGGGACAATGGGTTAAGCTGTCAAATAAGGGACTGTGCCTATAAAAACTGGACAGTTGGGAGGTATGCTTAAAGCACTTGAATTTAGAAAAAAAAACAGTATAAGATAAAGAGCAGGGATTAAGGCACGTGCTGTTCATCTGCTCAAAGTGAGGAGAAAGAAAAGCCCTGGAGCTATAAACGCAGGAGCTGCATGACAAGGGATCCGAATGACCAGCAGCCAAATTACACTGGTTTATATTTAAAGATTGGCAAAATCAAATGCATCTATGTCTGTGATTGGGTGAGAAGGAATGAGCAGGACCGGGCCATGGGGTAGGCTGAGTAGGCACGTGTCTAGGGCACAAAGCTGTGGGGGCTCCAGGCACATACCTTCTCTGCCTCTGCTACTCCCTAGCCTGGTCCCCAATCCCTACTCCGGCGGCCATCATGTAGCCCCACCGTTTTTTACGTAGATGTGCACAGTTTTCCGTGCGGCACTTGTGGGGTGCTACTACCGGCCAGGCTGCCTAGGGTGCCTGGACGGAGTAGCCCAGTGCTGAGTTCACTTCATTATCTTCTGAGCAGGTAGAAAAATCCAGCCCACCTACCCAGCCCAAATACAAGAAGGAGACTTTATTACCTTCTCTGTAGGTCGAGGCAGCCTAATACTCAGTGGTGGATATAATTACATAGTGCTGATCTCAAATGAGGAGCGGCAGAGCATAGTTGCTATCCCATTTACAATGCCCCCCTGAAAATTGGGTAACATAAATGCCATGCCAGTTTCATGTAATATGTCCCCAGAATATAACATATGGTAAATGTAATGATAATTCCTATAAAAAGTAACACACACATGTATTACAAATGTAATGTGTAATACCCACAACACATTTAGCTAGCTAAATTTTTTTATAGCCTGTAATGCTGTGAATGAGGTGTAGTTAGGACAGGATAGTTCTCTGTAAAGCATTTTCTAGGAATGTGAGGTAGATAGAACTAGTGAGCAAGTCCATCCTGGCTCCAATTAGGAGGGATAGCAAGGGGGTAGCTCTGCCCTCAGGCAAGGCTGGTCCGTAGTGTAGGGATCATAGACTAATAGGAATTTAGTTTATGTGATTCCCCTGATACAACATGTGGGGATCCAAGTCACTATTCAGAGATCCTGAGGGTGCATCTATCTGTGTGGTACATTATCTCTACAGGGATGTCACAAGGTGCTGGCTCTGTAATGTTGTGATTTTACCTGACATGTTTGTGATAAACCTCAAAAGATTGAGAGATTTGCTCTGTAAGAGAAAAAAAGCCTATTGCTATTTGTTTGGTTTAAGAAACTTCTGGCATCCAATTCTTGTATTTAGTCATAGGGATGGCGCGAACTTGTTTGCGCGAACATCAGGTGTTCGCGCTCGCCGGAAGTTCGCGAACGTCGCG
>CM044441.1:54421977-54434871 GCA_024363595.1 Xenopus borealis | reverse complement strand
GCGGTTTTGCGCAAGTTCGCGAACATGTTCGCAAACTTTTTTTCCGCGGTTCGCGCCATCGCTATTTAGTCATACAGCACAAGTAAAGGTGTCGTTGTAAACACCATTCCTTCCCCCCTATGTAGAAAAGGCCCGTCCTGTGGAGAGAGGGTCAATTGTAACCAGTGTTCTACTGTTTCCTAGCTTTACAAGGTCTAGCCTAGTGTGTCAGACAAGTTTGGGGAGGATTAGCCTTCCTTAGCCTTCATGAAAATCTGCCTATGTGCATTTATAAAGATAAGAGCTTTTCTTTTAAATTTAAGGAACTAGGATTCTCTGAGTTTAAATACTGTCCTTCTACTTCTAAACACATAGACAGCTCTATGCTCGCTCTCCTGCTGGTTGACTACACTGTTATTTGCCAGCATGATACTGTAATCAACTAGAAGAATGGCTGACAGAATGATGATTGTGCATTCAGAAGTAGAAGGAAAGTAAGTAATCCCAAAGGCAATGAACACATAAGCAAAGAACACAAAAAAGACCCTTGAGCCGCCATCACAGGGGAAACCACAAGAAAAGCTTTATGGAAGTGAGGCATGCCCTTTTTCATTACACTTTGCATCTTCCAAAAGTTCATATCATCATTATTTTAGATAAATCTATACAGGCATCACATATTCAGTTCCCACCTGGGCCCTTTCTTTCAAAAATATGGTTTTTTTTTCCATGTCTGTGTGGGTTTCTTCCAGATCCATTGATTTACTCCCACATCCCAGAAATAAAAATGTAATGTTATGTGAATGTAAGTGGGTCCTTGGTTGTATGTTTTAATGGAGCAGAGACTGTTGGTAATGATGTTTAATCTCTAAGTAAAACGTTGTGTATAAATAAAGGAAAATAATAATAGTGTAAGGTATAAAGAGCACTGGTAGGCTTGTTTGGACATATTTCCCCGTGTCCGTTCCATTACAATGGAAAAGTGATTTAGAATCTTCATTAACATAGTTTTATTACTTTAGCTAGGGTAAGCATACTACTGATGTTAATAAATTCTGTGCCAATGATTAATGTTGGCTACCAGTTTAATGATTGGTATGGATGGTAATGGGGTGGTTCACCTTTAAAGGTATACTTTCATTGGAAAAATAATATTTTCAAAATTAATCAGTTATAGTGCAGCAGAATTCTGCACAGAAATAATTTTCTCAAAAGAGCAAACATTTTTTTTATATTTAATTTTAAAATCTGACATGGGGCTATACATATTGTCAGTTTCCCAGCTTCCCCAAGTCATGTGACTTGTGCTCTGATAAACTTCAGTCACTATTTACTGCTGTGCTGCAAGTTGGAGTGATATCACCCTCTTCACCCTCTCTCCCCCCCCCCCCCCAGAAGTCCATCAGCAGAACAATTGGAAGGTAATGAAAGTTTTAAAATATTTCTCCTTATCTAAACTGTTACAGCTACTTATTTTCTTATCTCAAAATTGTTAAAGTATTTTATTTGTACCTGTTAGCTGTTCTGGGCTCTCTGCCAAAAGTCAATTAAGTTAGAATCTTAGTGTCAAGGTTCCTTACCCTGGTGGTCCCCGCTGCACCGTTCCTCTTCCTAGTGCTGGTCACTATAGTGTGCGTGCGGTGCGCACTTCCACATTGTATACACGCATGTGTGCTGGCGTGATAACGTCAGCACGCAATGGCGCAAAAAAGGAACTTTCTGCTCTGACACATTGCCTGTGATAGGTTTTGTACCTGGTGCTCTGTACTTGAATCCTGCTTGCTATTCTGATCCTGATTCCCATGTTTGACCCTGCCTGGCTTTGACTATTCTGATATCTGTATCCTGACCCGTGCCGATTATCTGACCCCATTTCTGCCTCATCCCCATCTGATTGATTACCCAGTTTGACCCTTTGCCTGGCTGACGATCCTTGCTATCTGTCTGCCTCGACCCAGCCTGTTTGACCACTAACCTGCTTTATCCTATCTGCACCGTAACCTTTGGCCTGAAAGAATCTTTACAGTCATGCCCTTCTGCCTATCCAGAACTTCGACTTGCTCCTCTCCTTAAGTCCAGGTGGCATTAGAGTAGCTGAGGGCTCCTCCCGAAGCCAAAGGCGGTCACACTACTAGTGAAGCCGAGCTGAGACCAGGGAGCTTGGCATCTGTTCTGGTGTTGGGTGCCGACCATGACATTTCGTTTCTTTTTTCTGGCTGTTCATTGCAGAGAAAAGAGGGACTTTCCAGTACAAATGAGGGACTGCAGGTTGAACGGTCAAAAGAGGGACTGTCCCTCTGAAAAAGGGACTGTTGGGAGGTATGTAGACTGAATAGTGACAGAAAGGGGTCATCAGCCTCTAGGCCAATGATACACATTACAAATTATACTAATAACCCAAACTGGATATATTCCTTTCTGTCCTGCAACCAGGGAATACAGAAGTGTAGGGATTTAAAGCCATAAGGGAGTATTAACCCAATGGGCCCCTACATATTATTTTGGAAATTATGGTTACAATGCTTACAGTCAGGAAAGTGTTACTATGCTAAAACTTCTGAGAATTCTAAAAGAGCCCCTATTTTAAAGTTATCTGCCTCCTAATGTTTTTGCAGTGGGAATACGGTTTGAAATGTGTTATTATTTATTTACTTTCAAATCAAATTACAATTAAAAAGTAGTACAATATTTTCTGGAGATACTGGATATAGAAGCTAATTAATTGCTTATTACACAACAGAAATTGGTATGCGCAAACTTCTTCTGGCACATTATTAATTCTCAAATTGCTTCTGTAATGGGATTTTATAACAGAAACTAGAGCGATTAGTCTCTGAAATGTTCTTTTTGAAGCAAACTAGGCTAAGCATGAAGTGTTTTTATAACATATAAGATAAAATATAATAGGACAGTTAAACTGAAGTCACAGCTTTGTTAATGAGAATAAACTGTTGAAAAACCAAATATATAGATCTGATATACTGTATAGACTTAACGTTTCCTTTTTTGGTTTGGGGACCAGTCGTGGAAAAATTATTTTCAAGGACCAGGGGGTCAGTGGAGGTCAGGAGGGGGGTTGTCGGGAGTCGGCGTCCATTTTGGCGTGCTGGTGTCCATTTTGCCACACCTTGTTAATTGCGGGCTAGGCTCAGTGGCCTGATTCTGGGCCACAGCCTGGTGGTTGGGGACCCCTGTCCTAAAACATTGTAGATCAGAAAGCATCTTAGAAATAGCAATGGTCAGCCCTCTATAAGTAATGCATTATTATTATCCCAGACAAATGTATTTGTTTTTCCATTGCTTTTTGAAGCACATTTCTATACTTTCACAATGAGTGAATTTATTCATTTGCTTTGTTTTGCTGATTTGGATTGTTATAATTAGCTTTTGCCTCATTTCTTTTTACTTTTCTCCTTCCTTTCTTTAACTGTCTACTTAATATTTATAAAGCTAAATGAAGGAAAATGGAAAAAGGGCATTAGGATTTTGGGGAAAAATTAAAAAAAAGTCTTGAGGCGTAAAACAATTAAATGTGTAGAGTTAATATAGTATTGTTCATTAGGCAATTATTGCATAATTAATTTTAAATGCACAAGAACTGCTTGAAGGTAGAGTTTTCTGTGCTATCAATACATTTTCCATTAAAAAGTACAGACTAAATTACTGAAAAACTCTAAAATAACTAAATAACTTCAGAATATATATTAAATAAACACTATTACATGCAAAGCAAACATTTTTTCATTGGGGAAAAATGTATAAAATAGCAAGGCAAGCATCCTTACTTCCTTTCGTGGTTATGAAGACAATTATAATTATTCATTTCTCTGCCATCTTAAATGTTCAGAGATAAAGTGTTTAGGCCTATATTGTTTTAGTGCATTCCACTTGCCCACATCAGTCTAGTATCGTCTTCAAGTTGGCCATGCCTAATGGATATTAAATTTACTGAATTTAAACTGGAACACCACCAAATATTTTAAGTTAAAATGCCGTTATTGCATACTTTTAGGTCATTACAGGCAGTACAGAGATTTGGTGGTACTGTTTCCAGTGGAAATTGGCCATTGGGGGGAACTTGCATTGCATTGGAATTGTACATTGTACTGACTGTTGCGCTGGCCACTTGCTGCTTACCAAAACTTTACTGCATTTGTGAGCCATTTCAAGGAGAACTAAAGCGTAATTGCAATTTATTATGGCCAGATTTTTCAAAATGATAAATGTATCATGATACGTTTATGGGCTTGAGCATGAGGTCAGCGTGTAAGACTCGCTTACTATGTACATGAGTGCTACGCAAGATCTCAGCGTGTACCAGGAGTACCCCAGCAATGGTGGGGCCAGTGTTTTGAAAACAAGACTACTGTATTGTATCCTCTGACTGGAGTGCAGTCTCTGTTAGCCTACTTCTTTGGCAGGGTAAGATAAAGGGTGACGATGCCCTTTAAAATGGCAATTTTCTATTTAGGATTACCCAATGGGGCAACTATTAATAAGTATATTTTTTATAAAAAGGGTTTATTTAGATTTAGTAGGGGTTTATATATGAGCTGTTTTATGCCACATATTTTTATAGAGACCTACATTGCTCCTGAGCATTGTTTTCCTTTAAGCTGCTAGGTCTTCCCTTCTTTTGGCTGACCCACAGGAGGCACTCAGCTAAAGGTGTTTTTAGAGCAGCTCCATGCAAGTGCCAAACTTAGGCGTTGTTTGAGCCAGTCTTCACCATTGACCCGTGGCCTGCTATACAGACCTGTTCTTGCTTGACACCTGCCAAGAACTCCTGCCTGTTATTGTCTGCCATCTTCCTCAACCCCATGTGGACTGACCTCTGTTATTTCACATTCCACAGAACCGGCTTTTTTGTTTGCTTGCTCATAAATCATTGCATTTTCACCTTAACATGGCTTTCGGTTTCTATTTAGCCATTAAAATGTATTACCAGGGTTACACAGAGCAGAGGTCTCACAGTCCTTTATCTTAATAGGATAGCCCATAATAAATAATATACCAGTTATCACCTTGGTGTACTAGTTCTCCAACAGTATTTATATTTACTGTTAGGGCATTTATCTGATCATTAGTGAAAAGGGAAAAAGAAGCACACCATACTTCTGCTCCTGCCTTCAAAGCATTTTATTGTTGCAGATATGTGGCACAAGCTTTGGGTGACAACTCTTCCTCAGGTGGGGTTGTCCCTGAAAGCTTGTGCCACATATCTGCTGCAATAAAATGCATTGAAGGCAAGAGCTGTATGGTGTGCTTCTTTTTCCATTTTCTAAGAGATTACTGCGTTGGTCTTGAAGCAGCCTGGGATTGAGAGCACCCTATAAATATCAAGTAAGTGGTGTCCTGAAAGATTAACAGTTTTTTTGATCCTTAGTGAAACCCTCCTTTTTATCTAGCCATATAGTAAATATCTTCATTTCTGATTTAGTAACAGATGTAGAAAATGCTGAAAATGAGTATGATACATATACAACTCAGCTAAGGCAGTTGTGTTCTCTTTATCAGTATGATGCTACATAAGTTTAGTCATTCAAAACAGCAGTGTATAAATAGTGTACTTGAATTCTCACACTGCTGTTGTGGGCTCAGATTATGATGGTTAATTAGTTCATTATTACTGTAGAGATAATCTTGCTTTTGCCTTAACATGGCTTTCAGTTTCTATTTAGCCACTAAACATGTATTACCAGGGGTCCAACCAACGAGTCTGACACCTGTTGTATCTTCCTGACACCTATAATGGCTGGAAAGAACGTTCTTTTGCAACCCTGTGTTGCGTTTGGTAGCCGAGGATGAGGAAACTATAACAGTGCTTTATTAGAAAGTTCATGCAGCCATTATACAACTGCAGTACTTCCTACTTTCACTTTCAAGCTGTACAGAAAGTCCTGTGTATGCACAGTGCCACCTGCAGGCCATTTGTATAAACACTACACATGGAACACTGGCTTTCCAGCTGGATACATTTTTACAACCAATAGTAAAATATATACCATAGTAAATAATACAGCGGATTATTTTGTTAATGCTCAAAGGTTTGATATTGCACACAGGTCCTGTTCATCATATGTCCAAATTTGAGATACGTACAGTATATACCATACTGCAGTGATCCTCAAACTTGGCCCTCCAGCTGTTAAGGAACTACAAGTCCCACAATGCAATGAAGGAGTCTGACAGCCACAGTCAGGCAAATGCATTGTGGGACTTGTAGTTCCTTAACAGCTGGAGGGCCAAGTTTGAGGATCACTGCCATACTGTGTCGATTTCCATTATAAGTAAAGACTTCTGGACGCTTTGCCGAAATCTCTATGTAAAATGTGTTGCAATAATTAGTGACTATTTCTTGTATGTATTTATATAAACTGCTATACTGGTATGGGATCCGTTGTCCAGAAACCCGTTATCCAGGAAACTCAGAATTACGAGAAGGCCATCTCCCACAGAATCCATTTTAAGAAATGTATTCTATTTTTTAAAAATGAGTACTATTTTCTCTTTCGTAATAAAACTATACCTTGTACTTGAGTAAGATATAATTAATCCTTATTGGAGGAAAAACAATCCTATTGGGTTTAATTCTTGTTTAAATGATCTTTTAGTAAACTTACAGTCAGGGCCGGATTTACATAGCAGGTGCCCCTAGGCCCACAGCCGTTCGTCGCCCCCATACTCTATCCTTTATTCGCAAATTTTCATAATCAGGACTGGAGTTTAAAAAACTATTGTATCTCCTGAGTATCCCCAGTGTTTCTGAACCAATGTGGGTGTGGCTGGGCAGCATGCCGCTACCCTAAAATCCTGTCACCCTAGACCCAGGCCTAGGTGGCCTTTCCACAAATCCGGGCCTGCTTACGGGATGGAGATTCAAATTATGGAAATACCCCTTATCCTGCAAACCGCAGATCCTGAGCATTCTGGATAACAGGGCTCATAACTTTTATGCTTTATTATGCTTTTCACCAGTGTCCTCATGGAAAATGTAGTGTATATTGCCATTGCTCAGTTATTTGGGATGGAGAAGAGTATTACTGTATTTGTTATATATGAATACATGCTTCACCCACTGATACCAATTATAAACTGCATGCCCATAGATTACATTGCATTAGATTAAATCAATCCCCTATAGTCAGTTGTCATACGTGATACTGTATATATTGAGTGAGAGATTTGTTTTACCACACATAGTAAAATGAATTTTCACTTTCAAAATTAATGAGATGTTCCTGAATCTGATATGGTATAGATAATGACAGGGTCACGGAAATAATATTGCACAGATTGAAATGAGACATGCCCAACACATCACCTTTAGCATCAATTTGAGACAATCTACTTTTCTCTCATTAGCAGTCTTAAATATTCATGGACACATTATCAAGGACCGTCCATTCCAGTGCATTTGTCGTGGAGAAAAAAAAATATTTCCTCTTTATTTCAAATGCTTTATGTGTCGCCGTAATATTGCTTTCATTTTATACATTTCAATCAGCATAATGGAATTTCTGCAAACGTTGTCACAGATAACTGAGCAAATAGTTACTATAGATTAAAACCTGTGGGGAAAGCTGAAAGCTTTTACTAACCTTTTCACAATATCTGACATGAAAAGGTCAATTAAAAGCAACTTTCCCTAGGTAGAAGAGATTGCCTATTCTCGTTAATGGACCCAAATGCTATCAATATTATGGCGACTTTACAAATAACACTTGCGATTCAGTGTATTGTGTACTACCACTAAATAGAGTGCTGAGCAGAAATGCTTTCCGTTAAAGGAAAAATATTATGAAAAATAGTATTTACGGTTTACTGTTCAGCTAGCTTTTGATTTGTGCAGTGACAATCTAGAGGGATTTTAGAAAGGGTATTACTTGCTAAACCTCTGTTAGACTTATTGATTTCTGGTCTCTGCAGAAGGCTCAGAAATACAGTACTATAAGAGTAATTGCATTTTGTAAAGAAAAATACTCTACAATAGGTTTTAAGTAAATTAAATAAATACAAATACAGAACTATGCTCTTGTGGCATAATGCATATTCAACAAAGTTGTCCAACCCACCATTCTTTCTGTGCTGTGTCTCACTCCTAGTAACATCTCACAGATTGCAGCACTCCCAGTTGAAATAAAACCGCCTTTATTATCTCACATTCGGCTCAGCAGCAACGTTTCGGACCCACAATGGTCCTTTTTCAAGCTGACAAACTTTGTCAGCTTGAAAAAGGACCATTGTGGGTCCGAAACGTTGCTGCTGAGCCGAATGTGAGATAATAAAGGCGGTTTTATTTCAACTGGGAGTGCTGCAATCTGTGAGATGTTGTTTGTGGAAACATGTGCAGGTGAACACATGCTGTGACGTGCACCCCTCTGATAAATGAATGTCCGTGTGGAGCTGGGCCAACAAGAAGTTGTGTGTCTCACTCCTAGTAACCCAAACCTTGCAACTGTCCTGTTTTTCACGGGATAGTCCCAATTTTGACAGCTCAGCCCGTTGTCCTGCATTCTTATTGAAATGTCCAGCATTTCTATTTGAGCTTGTGCACTGATGGCAGAATACTCAGACCCTGCATTACGATACAGTTGTAACTAATTAGATAAGCAGGTCTCTTGGGAGAACTGAGACTTGTTGCTTCATGGACAATTTCACCTTCATTAGCAACACTGTAATAACACATAAAACATGATCTTAAAACTCCCAGAAATGTTTTTAAGTGTTCCATAACCTGCCAAATGTTATAAAAATTGTATTTAGAGGGTGTGGCCATAACATGGGCATGGTCACATAATTTTTTTTTTTCCCTCTTTCCATTTTTTTAAATATTGGGAGGTATGGAAACCCCTCAAGGTATCAAAAGTCACTTTTGAAAACCATGCAGTAGGTCAGCTGGGTTTACCGCTTCCATTGGGTATACAAACAGTCTTCTCCTTGATGTACCCCTTATCAGGAACAGACTAGGCTGGCGGGACACTGGGAAAAACGCTGTGGACCCAGGACCTTGTGGGCTGGCTTTTCTCCAAGAAGATGGGTGTTTCCAGGATACTGACGCCCCCCCCCCTGCAAAAAACAGGGGTCTGGTGCACTGCAGATCCCTACACCCACCCTCCCAGTTGTACCCGTAAGAGAGCAGCTGGGGAGAGGGGATTTTCTTAACTATAGAGGAAGCTGACCATCGGGTCCTCCTGATCCACGTGTCCTCCTGCAGAAATAGGGTCTGCTTCCTCTATAGTTAGTGACTCCAGTGGTTAGGACATATGTCTAATCAGTGAAACCCCATCTGTTTAATGCTGGGCTCCTCTGCAAAAAAACTTAGGAGGGGCTCAACCCACTGCAACTCCTTCTCTCCACCCGCTCTCCCAATTGTGGCCCAGGCTGCTCACATCAGAAAAGGTAAAAGAGCTGCTGGGCATGGCGGACTTTCTTAAACATAGAAGAAGCAGACCCGAAGATCAGGCCACCTTATTCTCTGGGTCCCCCTGCAGCCGCTGGGTCTGCTTCATCTATAGTTAGTAACACTAGTGGTTGGGACATATGTCTGATCATCAATGAAACCCCATTTGCTTTTGCACAGCCACATAGAAAACATCTACATTTCTGGTTAAGAACCAGAGGTAAATATGCTGGAAACTTGTGTTTTTATTCTTTAAGAAACTTTAATTATCTCAAAATAACAGGTGATACATATTTTACTCACAGCTAAGGCAGTTTTGTGTTCCCTCGATCAGAATGATGCTTCATAATTTTAGTCATTCAAAACAGCAATGTATAAATAGTGAGCTTGCATTCTCATCTGCTGTTCTGGGCTCAGATTATTCCGGTTCACTTAATTAGTTCATTATTACTGTAGAAAACTATGACAAACCATTTATTTCGGTAAAATATAATTTTCCAATTAATGCGGTTAACATACAGTACAACCCCACGCGCAAGTATTCTGCAATAATAAAGTTTTCAAGCATTTGAATTCATAAGTTAAGCAGTTCAATATGCTTACATGACACTCAAACTGTTTTGGAGAGGTGCTTGAATGGAGGAGGTTTCCATTCTTCCTAAATGACAGCAGCATGTTCTATGGTTCATAACCATAATCATTTCTCATTTTACATGGGCATAGATGCAAAGGGAGCAGAACCTTTTGGATTTATGTGGACAGATAGGGTTGCCAAAATAACCCTTTAATAAGGGACAGTTATGAAAAATGTAATGCTGTGCTGGGATTGATGTATCCTTGTTTGTTTTGGGTGAGTGGTCAGGTAGTGGCTCAGAATGCAAAACTGTCTAAAATAAAGGTGTGATGAAAGAAAGCTATGAAACTTATAAATACAGCTTTTTTAACATACAGGTGAAAAACAATTATGTAAACGTTTTTAGCACAGTATTTAATTAGAAAAATGTGCACATATATATATATATATATATATATATATATACACTGTGTATATATATATATATATATACTGTATATATATAATACACAGTATAACACAGTGATAAGATCAAAACCTTTCAGATAAACCCTCAGTTACATGGTTAAACATTTTGGATAAGTCAGATGCATATGCATGAAATGGCAGTCTTCCTCACCCACTAAGATTCATATCCTCATGTGAACTATTCACAAGTCTCATGCTCCAAAAGGCAATTATTTCTAAGTATGTATGCAACATGCATATAAACCTAGGGGCAGATTTTCTAAATTCATGTGAAGAATTCGAAGTTCGATCGAATTTGCATAAAATTCTAATTCGGATCTTCGAATATGCAAATTAGGCAAATTCGACAATCGAATATTCGAATTCGAATAAAATTTTATTCGAATATTCAATGGTCGAAGTACTTCCCCTATTCGACCACCTAGTTTGCCAGATCCAAGCTGCCGAATTGGGGTTCATTATTTTTGATCGAATAAATAAAAAATTTGATCGATAAAATCGTTCTGTCAGGATCGTGCCACCTTACAGCTTACCTGCAGCTCCGGGTGGCACATCCTCTCTTCTCCGCCGTCGCTCCCACAATGACGGTGCCCATAGCCGCCACATGGGTAGCAGCCCCGGCGTAATGACGTCAGGGCGCCACAACGCTGCGGCACGCTGACTCTCACGCACCTGCGCCGTTTTGGAGCCAAATTTGAATATTTAAAGGCGCCCAATTATAGGACTTCGTTGCTTTTGTTCCTGGGTACATTTTGATCCTGTTGTGCTGTATTTTTGCCTGCAATATAAACCTTTGCCTTGACTTTGACCTTGATTCCTGCCTGATCCTTGCCTGTACTGCGTTATTGGACAATTAACCCCTAAGCTTCCTCCTTGGTCCCTACTACTCCCCTAGGGTGCCTACTAGGCCTACCCTGACATAATTGGGCCATGGACCCCACTGAGGAAGCTACACAAGAAATCAGACGAGCGCTACGCAGTTGAGAACTATGAAGCACAGCAGTCTAGCTTTGGCTTAGCCCTAATGGCCATATTGGACAAGTTGTCAGTTTCTCAACAAGCCTTTTCACCCGCTTCGACTCGACCTCTGGAGTCTTCTTTCCATTCCTCCGAGCCACGTATCCCAGCACCTCCTCTCTTTAGTGGCGATCCTCAAGCCTGTAGAGGATTCCTGAACCAGTGTCAAATCCAGTTCACGTTGCTCCCAAGTCAATTTTCTTCTGATCGTGCCAAAGTGGGATACATTATTACTCGTTTGTCCGGAAAAGCTCTTGAGTGGGCCTCCCCCTGTGGGAGAAGAAGGATCCCTTAACCTTTTTTGCTTGTGAGCCACATTTAAATTTAAAAAAGAGTTGGAGAGCAACACAAACATGAAAAAGTCCATGTGGATGTCAAATAAGAGCTCTGATTGGTAGCCCCTATATGGACTGGCAGCCTACAGGAGAGAAAGTTTGACATTACATCTGTTTTTTATGCAACCAAAACTTGCCTCTAAGCCATTAATTAAAAATTAAGCACCTGCTTTGAGGCCACTGGGAGCAACATCCAGGGGGTTGGAGAGCAACATGTTGCTCACAAGCTACTGTTTGGGGATCATTGCACTTAATTAATAATGCTAATGCCTTTATTTCTGAGTTACGGACTATTTTTGACGCTCCCGGTCGGGTCGCGTATGCCTCCTCTCGGCTAATGCAGATTCGCCAAGGGACCCGGACGGTGGCCGATTATGCCGTAGAGTTCTGTAATTTGATTGCCGAGACAGGTTGGAACAATGAAGCCTACCATGCTGCTTTCTACAATGGCCTCTCTATCCGCCTGAAGGAAGATGTTGTCTCCCGTGAGCTACCTACTCATTAGGAAGATCTTGTGGCTTTGGCCATTAAGGTGGACACTTGCCTTAGAGAGCACCAAGCAGATAAGGATCGTGCCAAGAATTTCCAACCTCCTTCAGTTCCTCGTTTCCAAAGATCCTTCTTTCCTAGTGTACCTCCTGCTACAGTATATTCGTCTCCCAATCCTCCAGTGACTCTTGCTGATGAACCTATGCAGTTGGGCCGCATCCGTCTCTCTGTGCAAGAGAAATTCAGAAGACGCTCAGAAGGTCTTTGCCTTTATTGTGGGGAGAATAATCACTTTGTCACAGACTGTCCTGTGAAGCCTAAAGAACCGTACCACCAGAGTAAGCTTGGGACATCGCAAGTGGCTAGTGTCACCCCTGGTCACCAAACAAAAACACACCAATTGCTTCTCCCCCTACAGATCCGGCTCCCCCATAAGGCTGTCCAAGTATCTGCTTTTTGGATTCCGGCTCAGCCAGAATTTCATGGACCTTGCTTTCGCTAAAGAAAATGGGATTTCCCTATTACCTATGCCCTCACCCTTACGGGCATTTGCTGTTGACGACAAGCCTCTAGTAGGGATGGCGCGAACGTCGGAAAAAAAGTTCGCGAACAGGTTCGCGAACTTCGGG
>CM044441.1:54393415-54418601 GCA_024363595.1 Xenopus borealis | reverse complement strand
CTTTGTCGCTCCACTCCTCTGTGTTGCCTGTCTCCCAGCTGGTTTCTACCCCTGGACCAGTCAACCCTCAGCAACTGGGTCTTCAGTGGTCTCCACTGCCTTATGCTCTAGAGGGGCTTCCCCAGCAGCTTCCGCTGCCTACAGCTCCAGAGGGGCTTCCCCAGCAACCTCTGCTGCCTACAACTCCAGAGGGGCTTCCCCAGAAGCCTCCGCTGCCCACAGCTCCAGAGGGGATTCGCCAGCAGTTTCCGTGACCTACTGTTCCAGAGGGGCTTTCCCTGCAGCCTTTGCAGTCGACAGCTCCTGTGGACTTTCCCCAACAGCATCCGCTGTCTATAGTCTCCAAGGGGTCTCATTTACTGCTCTCGCTGCCTATTCTCTTTAATGCTCTTGTTCCTGCCTGTGTCCCTATGTTTGTTTCTTGTTTTATTGTTAACCATTGTTCCAAGTTTTTCCACAGTTCCAGTCCTGGTGGTCCTGAGGCCCTCCGTAAGGAGGGGGTTACTGTCAGCTCCGGGCGGCGCATCCTCTCTTCTCCGGCGTCGCTCCCACAATGAGGGTAGCAGCGCTAGTGTAATGATGTCATGGTGCCGCAACGCTGTGGCACGCTGACGTCATGAGCCAGCGCCGTTTTGAATATTTAAAGGGGCATTGGACGCTGTTAAGGCGCCCAATTATAGGACTTCATTGCTTTTGTTCCTGGGTGCATTTTGATCCTGTTTTTCTGTATTTTGACCATTGCCTGGACTTTGTATTGCTTTTGCCTGCCTATATAAACCTTTGCCTGGACTTTGACCTTGATTCCTGCCTAATCCTTGCCTGTACTGCGTTATTGGACCTTTAACCCCTAAGCTTCCTCCTTGGTCCCTACTACTCCCCTAGGGTGCCTACTAGGCCTACCCTGACATGCTTGAATCAATCGATTCGAACGATTAATTGATAGAATTTTTTCTATATTCGATTGTTCAATCGATCGAATTGCGGTAAAATTTTTACTTCACATGGTCGAATTTCACATTTTTTTTAATTTGACCAATAGTAAATCTGCCCTTAACTGTTGTGTAGCATGGACTACATATGTGCCTGGTGTTAATAGTGATAGTGTGAAATTTTATTTAGGAAATGTAATGCTTACACATATCCAACACTAGAAACTTTTACTACAACTCAAGTTAATTTTTCTATTAAAACAAAGTTGACCTAACTCCCATCCTTGAATTGAACTCATTTATTAATAATTCTTCTTGAAAAAGTTGATTAAAAAAAACATTGCAACAAATTTGTGCATCAATTCGAATCACACAACTTTTTCATAGTAATGGTCCTAAAACTTGACATTCTTGATTATCAGACAAGACTAGAGTCGATCATGATGTCAAGAAACATCTTCAGGGACCTCTGCCTGACTTCTACATGATGTTGATAGGTTTGAGATGGAGTATTATCTGATTTTTAGCAGCTTTGAGGTATAAGTAATCTGTAAAAATTAAAAAAAAAATTCCACTAAAAATGTTTCTTCTTTAAAAACCCAACCAGAAAAAGTTAAGGTTTTATAAATGGGCCCCTAAGAGACTAAATTTGGGTATTTAATAGGGTTACCACCTTTCCGTGACAGGAATGCGGGGGCGAGTTTGATATCACCATTGGCTATGATGTGGTGATCAATGATTGGCTGGTAACCTTGTCAATCTAGGAGAGTCCTGCTTGGTTTTTCTAATGTGGAAAACTGGGTAGACAGCTTTGACTAGGGTAGCCATTCTGAAACCCAGGTAAAAACAGCACAGGTGGCAACCCTATGATTGGCTGGTAACCTTGTCAATCTAGGAGAGTCCTGCTTGGTTTTTCTAATGTGGAAAACTGGGTAGACAGCTTTGACTAGGGTAGCCATTCTGAAACCCAGGTAAAAACAGGACAGGTGGCAACCCTATGATTGGCTGGTAACCTTGTCAATGTAGGAGAGTCCTGCTTGGATTTTCTAATGTGGAAAACTGGGTAGACAGCTTTGACTAGGGTAGCCATTCTGAAACCCAGGTAAAAACAGGACAGGTGGCAACCCTATTATTTAATATTGTACTTGCTTTGTTTAGAACTGGGATGAAATCACACCGCTTTGTGGTCAACTGAGATTTGTGCCACTGACTGAAGATAAATACTTCATCTATTAACCATGCCACAAATGCCTTTTTATAGTTGCAGAGATACCACCATTTCATTAGGATGATAATGCCAGGATTTTTCGTGACCTTATTTTAGTGGAAAGAATTATATCTAAAAGGGTAAGTATGCTTTTTTATATTAAAATCCCTAGAATAACTCTAAACAGCCCCAAAATGATGTTTCTTTTCCTATACTGATGTCTGATATTCAAAGATAGAAGCTGAACCATGATGCAGAAATCAGTAAATGTTATGCTTCATTCTAGCATGAATAGGAAGTCAGTCAAAGTGATGTCTACTGTGCAGTAGACAGCTCTTTGGATGGCTTCTTATTCAAAAGAGATGGATGGTTCAGTATACTGAAGGGGGTTGATCTTAATGCTAGGTAAAGAAGTAAGTGTTTTCTGCAGCAGGTTTCAGCTTCTCTTCTGAGACAGGTCATCAGAATCAGTGTTGGGAGAGAGGTATGCCATTTTGGGAGCCATTTATAGTCTGTTCAGTGATTTTAAAATAAAAGGTTCTTTTACAAAATCAGGATTGAATCATTATCACTATAGCAACATCAGATCAGAAGGATGCAGTGCTATGGATGGAGTACAAATTTGGAAGCCTTTATCCGCACTATTAACATCTTTTTGGACCTTAGTTGTCCCTTCATTCTGCAGAATACGTTTATCTTTGTGTCTTACATCTTGGATCTTGTAACCACTTTTGATGTCCTTTTTTGATGGTGCTTTTTGCAGAAGACATGCCTCCAAATCCCTTCTACCAACTTAATCCAGAGGCAGGGCCCAAACCTTACACCAACAATAGTTTATTAAGATGTGGACATTAAACAAAAAAGAGCTCTTTAAAGACCATCTAACCTGGCTAAATGCCACAGAACTATTCAAAACATAGAATGCTCAGGCTGCAGTAAAACACTGGTTACTTTATACATCAAGCTCATGTTTCCATTCTAGGTGTAACACTGTATTCATATTTAGAAATGCAAGTGTCCATGCTAAATGGAATGGAAACTAGTTGATGGCGTAAATAAGACATATGATCAGTAACACTACCTGCTCCTGTAGGCAAGGCAGGTAAAACCTCCACAGTGACAGAAGCATTCCAGTTTTGTGTGAGATGACCACATCAATTTACATAACACATAACCAAAATATTGAACTGGATCTTCCAAGATATCAGCAGCCATAGAATATCCAAAAGTATATAAGGCATGCCACATCTAGGAAGAAGTTCCCTTTCTTTTGGTGCATGTTGTCACTCAAACAACTGATTAATGCAAAAACTAATGTAATAGCACATTACAGATGAAAAATTATTTGTTTTCAGCACTCAAAGTGTAACTTTCTAACTCCTTACATTACTACTAATTATAGTGTGTTTTTTATTCTTGGAATAAGCTTGTTTCTAGTGATTGTGGCAATAGGATGCATATCTTCTGAAATGTATTGGCAATAATGATAATATTTTCCTGGCTTTAATATTTTTCAATCACCCTGCACAATGACATCTGCTGTAATTACCCTCTGGCATCTGAAGGTATAGAAATAGAATCTGCTGCATAAAAAACAAGGATTTGTACACAGTGATAACTATCGCCAATGTTGACTTCTGGGGTTTAAACTGTAATTATATAAGCATCACGCAGCACAGAATTAGCAAAATAATTAGAATTTTTCATAACTGATCATAACAACCAACTCATGGTGATGATGTCCTTTATATGTGCCATCTAAATCAGCAAAAGGTGTTTTATAATTAACATTTCAGTCCCAATAAAGTATATTTCTTTGTATGCCTTCAGGAACCAAAACGTTCCAGTAAATGTTTCCTCCACGTCTCAAAAGTCTCACCAAAAACCAACAAATGAGAGGCTGGCTGGATCAATTAGCTGAGGTTAACTATGAATTAAAGATAATGCTACCTCTCAACTGCTTGATTTTCCTAGGTAGGCATTTCAAAAGTTTACTAATATAAATTTTCTAAAGGAGTACCTAGTGTGTGTCTTTACCCACAAAGCAACACTGTTTCCCAAAATCCTAGAGATATTTCACATCTGTACAGGAACAAGGTGTAGCAGCGCACACGCTTAACCCACCTTCTGCTGATTTGCCTATTGCACAGCGTAGAGGGTACCGCAACCCCCAATGATCCACTGGAAATAGAAGTGGCACTCAAGGCAATTGAAGTGCAGGGTTGCCCCTTGCAATTTATTTGTGCGAACGTGTCCTCTATTTCCAAACATCTGTTCTTTCTTTGTTTTCTATATATTAAATGGTATAACTGATTTAAGAATGACATAGGGTCAGATTAACTAAGGGTCGAAGTGAATTCGAGGGAATTTTCGAAGTTAAAAAATTCGAAGTCATTTTTTGGATACTTAGACCATCGAATAGGTTTGATTCGAAGTAAAATTGTTCAAATATTCGACAATTCGATAATCAAAGTCTCTTTAAAAAAGATCAACTACAATAGTTTGCCAAATTAAACCTGCCGAAGTTCTATGGGAACCTTCTAGAGCATTTTTCTAACTTTTTTTTTTAAGATCGTTCATATCGAATGATTCAAACTATTTAATCGTTCAATCGAACGATTTTACTTCAACCGCAGGATAGCCAAATTTGGTGAAAAAAACTTTGAATATCGAAGTCAAAGTATTTCAATTCGATGGTCGAATTTCAATTCGAAAGTTTTTCACTTCGAAATGTAACCCTTGATAAATCAGCCCCTTAATATTGTAAAGTATTATGGGTTATTAAGGGGCAGATTTATCAAGGGTCGAAGTGAAAATTCGAATTAAAAAAACTCAAATAATAAGTAATTTTTGGGTACTTCGGCTATCGAATAGGTAAAAATTTGATTCGAAGTGAAAAAATTTGAATTAAAAAATTCGACCAAAAGAAAATCAAAGTACTGTCTCTTTATAAAGTTCCAATTTGACCCTTTGCCACCTTAAACCTGCCGAATTGCTGTTTTAGCCTATGGGCGATCTCCTATAGTCTTTTTGAAATTTTTGAAAAATCTAATTTTTTTGGAGGAAATTGTTCAAAACAAACAATTCAATCAAACAATTCTACGATTTTAATTTGATCGAGAAAGGACCTATTCAATAGAATACGGTCTATTTTCAATTAAAAAAAACCTTCTAAAGCAATTTGATGGTCAAATTTCAAAGTTATTTCACTTGAAAATTCAACCCTTGATAAATCTGCCCCTAAGGGGCAAATTTACAGAATTCACGTGAAGAGATCGAAGTTCGATCTAATACCGATCGAATACTGATCGAATACCGATCGTACGATTTTTTCGGAGCATCGAATATGCAAATTTGGCCACTTAGATCATCGAATACCGAATATTCGAATTATCGAATGATTTTAACTTTTAAATTTCTTCGAATGCCTACTTCGCCAGATTGAACCTACCGAATACTAATCGAAGCCTATGGGAACCCTCCCATAGGCTTCTTTTGCAAACACCTGCTCAAATACCATTCGTACGATCGAACGCCTCAATCGTTCGAATTGTACTAATTTTTCGGAAGCTCGAAGGCAAAAGTACAATTTTTTCGTGAAATCGAACGATCGGTATTCGATCGTACAATTTCATTGAGAAATCGAATATCGAGGAAATAATAGGCTAAACCTATTCGATAAGCATTCGATAGTCGAATGCTTATCTTATTTCGAGGGGATTTGAGGGATTTTATGTGAATTTTAGTAAATTTGCTCTTAAGTCTTGCCTCATGACACTTTTTTCTCAAATAGATATGTTGTATGGCTCCTTAAGATAATTGGCTATTAGAATTGGATTCTGTAGAAAAGCCTGCCTCACAGCATAACTGGTGAGATATGGAATTGCAACCAATGTATAATTTACAAAAATAAGAAAGAAATGCAAAAAAACTAAAAACAATCCATGCAAATGTAAATGTAAGCATAGGGATCTAAACTGTGCCAGAAAAAACTGTAACCCATCACAGTCAGTTAAAAACTTTTATTCAGAGCATAAATGCCAATCCAGTTTATCACTTATCAGTTATGCCATGTATTTATTCATGAAAATCAAAAACGTTTACTTCATTTAAGTTAAATCAGACGGCACGTAAAATATTCTACACTGTAATTCTGTTTGCATATTGTATGAAATCAGAACAATTTATAAAACAAGAAGTATATTATTTATCTGTGAGAATACATTAACAGGGTAACCGCAGAGTGATCTATTCTGTCATTTTATATACAGTATATATATATATATATATATATATATATATATATATATATATATATAAAACAAGAATGTATATATGTACTGTATATTTTAGTATACAATCTATCATTTTTCTTTTGTTGGATGATTAAAAGCCACAGAGTTTGAATTTAACCTCTAAAGGGGGAATGTAATTAAATTTGCAAAGAGCAAAAGAATACGCATCAATAAGAATATTAATCCACATCTCGCAATGTAATTTCTTAAGAAGTGCTTGAAGGTGTCGTTATCGTTAGGAGCAAACATAACGACTTTTTCAGTAAGAAGTTTTATTACAATGACTGCGTACTATAATGACAAGCTGTAAAATTCGCAAACTCTCTTCCACTGTCGGAAGTGGTCGCTAACCAGTTTCCGGGTTCGCAGAAGCTATATTAAATTTGCAAAAAGCAAAAATTGTTCGCACAGAGGCATAACTTTTCACATTGCAAATAGTTTTTCCGTTACCGACTTTTATTAGATTCCCTCATAAATAATGAATTTAATGTTATTTTTCTAAATGGATCCAGCTGAAATAAATTCTGATGGGTATCTGCTGAATAGTTTTAAGGGCATTTTTACCTACATTTGAATTTTTTTCTAATACAAAAATTTTGATATGAATACATTATTCCCTATATCTACTTAGAAGGAAGTATTGCGCTCACCCACTAGTTTAGGTTCAGGGAATAGCACAGGTCCCAACAACAATGAAGAAGCATCATAAGCTAGGCAACAGCCTACTTAACCAAAATCGTTTGTGCTCAGTTTGTGCGGTAAATTTTTTCTTAAAATTACCTTGCTGTGGTATCATACTACCCACAAGATTCTTAGCAGGGCACATGGTATGACTCACATAAACATATGAAAGTTAATCAAATCACTAAAAATCTGTGTGTGTGCCACTGGACATAATCTGGTAAATAAGTGTGTTTGTGCCACCATTATAGATTTTATGATCTGTTTCTTGGGTCTGCTCTATACATGTTGATTAGGGTCTTTTAGGGATGACTGTTTTGCCCTACAGTTACCCTATATCCCCTATGATGAGATGTAAAAAGGTTCCCCAAAATGTGAGCTAGTATATAGAAGCCATACACCTAGGTGTGTACCAAATCTCCAGGTTGACAGCTTTGGATACATCTCTTTAACAATAAATTTGGTAACTCACCTCTCTACTATCTGTAGAGTTAACTTGCTTTCTTTCTCGTGTTTCCCGTTGGTAATAATGTTGGGTTACCTTCCTTAGGATCATTCGTCACTCTGGATTATACTTTGTATACTGTAAGTGTCTGCTGTGTAACATCTGATTTCTAAAGTAATTAGATATGTGTGTAAATGTGTTGCTCTTACACATATTGTTTCATTGATTTTCCACGGAAACACAGTACAGGTATGGGATACTTTATCCAGAAACCAGTTATCCAGAAAGCTCTGAATTACAGAAAGGCCTTCTCCTATAGACTCCATTTTATCCAAATAATCCACATTTTTAAAGATTATTTCCCTTTTTTCTGTAATACTTAAACAGTGCCTTACTTGATCAAAACTAAGATTTAATTAATCTTTATTGGAAGCAAAACCAACCTTTTAGGTTTATTTAATGTATACTTAAGGTATGACAATCCAAATTACAGAAGGAGTCATTATATAGAAAACCCCAGGTCCAAAGCATTCTGGATAAAATGTCCTATAACTGTATAGCCTTATAACTGGCTCTGCATCTTTGGTAGCAAAAATCTTTTTAGAGATTGACACACACCATTTGTTTAAAGTATACATATATTCTGATATTGTAACAAATGATTATGGGAAATGTTGACATTGCCTTGAGGTAAAGATAAGTGGCAAAATGAGCCATTTGTTCTTCTAAAACAGCGGTCCCCAACCTTTTTTTTACCCATGAGCCACATTCAAACATGCAAAGAGTTGGAGAGCAACACAAGCATGAAAAAGTTGCTTAGGGTGCCAAATAAGGACTGTGATTGGCTATTTGGTAGCCTCTGTGTGGACTGGCAGTACACAAAAGGCTCTACTTGGCATTATACTTAGTTTTCATGCAATTAAAAATTGCTTTCAAGCTTGGAATTCAAAAATAAGCACCTGCTTGGAGGACCCTGAGAGCAACATCCAAGGGGTTGGAGAGCAACATGTTGCTCACGAGCTACTGGTTGGGGATCACTGTTCTAAACACTAAATTCACTTGGCTGCTGAAGTTCTCCATGGAACAACATTTTTCATTGTTTACCTTTTATATGTATGTAATAATGCTAAGCATATGATTCCCTCTAGTGAAAAAGTATAGTTGAGTGGGACACATAGTATGGAAACATTTTACTTTTCTCCTCTTTGAATATGGCATGGAGCCTTGAGATTCAGTGATCAATTTGATATGAAGCTACAGGGGTTACATTTGAAGAAGCCTATTAAAGTAGATAGACGGTTTTACACTCATTAGTTCTGTTCCTGTGGATTGCCCATTTTTCTTAGTGTTTTGATTAGCAAAGAATCCTTTTTAAATGTCTAGCACAGTGTAGTTACCATTAACCACTTTTTTTGTTTTTGCTAACCTTGTGTCTGACTAACCTCCTTTTAATCGAATACGGCATGATGTTTTATAGATGGAAATCCGTATACATGGTGGGTTGGAAAAGGCAATGAAAAGCATCACTATTGGGGAGGTTCATCTCCTGGTATCCAGAAATGTGCATGTGGCATTGAAAGAAACTGCAGTGACAGCAAATTCCACTGTAACTGCGATGCTGATCAGAGACAATGGTAAGGAGAAGCATAAATGACAAGCATTCTTGTCATGACAGCTCATATCTGTTTTAACATCTTTTATACACACTTAAAACCAGGTTTTGCTAACATTGCTACTAGCAATCAGAACATTAGACAAGTGCCAAAAAACAGCCATAACATTTTTCTACAGTGTCCTATTCACTTTGCACTTAATTAAAATATACTTGTTAATTAAATCACTGTTTTTCAGCCAACAATTATGTTGGTTTTTTTTAACATGTAAATGTTTTTGTATATTTAGTACAGGTATGGGACCTGTTATCCAGAATGCTTGGGACCTGGGTTTTTCTGGAAAATGAACCTTTCCATAGCTCTACTAAAAAATCATTTAAATAAACCCAATAGGCTGGTTTTGCTTCCAATATGGATTATTTATTTCTTAGTTTGTATCATCAAGTACAACAAAAAATAATTTTTTTAAAAATTTGAATTATTTGATTAAAATGGAGATGGCCTTCCTTTAATTCAGATCCTATACCAGTGGTTCTCAACCTGGGGGTCGGGACCCCTTTGGGGTCGAATGACCCTTTCACAGGGGTCCCTTAAGGGGTTCCAGGAGCAGGTTAATCTCTCTCCCCACTAGCACTGGGGCAAGGTTTTAGCTCTCTGGGTGTTGGTGTTGGGAGTTGTAGTTCAGTAACCTGTGTAGGGAAGCCAGTTGCACTACAACTTTCTATAGTAGGGACTGCCATACAGCTCTCCCTGCCCATTTAAAATTTGTAAAATTAAGATGGTAATTGGGGTGTGGCCACAAAATGTTTACACTCTACACGGAAAACAAACCTTTATGCAGTCACACTGTCTCCTGCACTTTCCTAACAATCCGCTCTGGGCTGGTAACGAAAATATTTTAATATTTTATGGTTGGGGGTCACCACAACATGAAGAACTGTATTAAAGGGTCGCAGCATTAGGAAGGTTGAGAACCACTGTCCTATACCTATACTAATATTAGAAAATCCATCCAATCCAAAGTGCTAAAGATAATCCATAATATTTCCATGGTGTTCTGTTTAAATGAGCAATTTTCAGTAAATTGCACCTGATGTTAATGAAATGAGTGATTTGGGTTTTTTTTGTGTCAAAATTCTGTTGGGTTTTTAAACATGTAAATGTTTTAGTATATTTAATGCAGAAATATCCCTTATGCAGAAAACCCCAGATCGCAAACATATAGGATACTGTATGCCGCACCTGCAAGATTTGCTATTCAACTTGACTTTTCATAAAAGCATGTGATAAAGTCTACGTATAAAAAAATGCAAAGACTATATGTAACATTCTGGCAGGTTATTGCTAAAATGATCTTTATCATCATTAATAATGCTGTATGCTGTAGATGTGCACCCCTTTGATTGAGTGCACAATGAAAATCCTACTGCTTTGTTTGAGAGTATTGCAAACTAAAGTAAGTCATAAGGAGCAAGCCTTTAATAGCTTTTTCTTCAAGGTAGCTAATGGTTGTTTTGAATGTAACAAATGGGACTAGCTACAAATCAACTAATGGAGATGCATACAATGAAACAAAGGCTATCTTAAGAGAAAATGAAGGAGCTTTCACCATTTTAATTAGTAAGAGATCTAATGTGCAAGTAATGAAGTTACTTATAGCAAGACTAATATTACCCACTAAAACTAATGGAGCTGCAGTACTTAAAGGGATACTGTCTCGGGAAAAAATGTTTTTTTCAAAACACATCAGTTAATAGTGCTGCTCCAGCAGAATTCTGCATTGAAATCCATTTCTCAAAAGAGCAGATTTTTTTATATTTCATTTTGAAATCTGACATAGGGCTATACATATTGTTAGTACATATTGTGACTTGTGCCCTGATAAACTTAAGTCACTCTTAACTACTGTACTCAGGGGCAATCCCAGCCACTTTGCCACCTGAGGTGGCCTTGAATTTGCCGCCCCCCCCTTCCCCACGGCGCTCACTTCTCCAGAGCCAGACAGGGTTAGGGGGTCCACGGCGCTCTGCACTGGAAGAGCCGAATTTCCGGGTTGAAAACAGAGGGGAGCTACCACCTGAGGCGAGTGCCTCAACTTGCCTCATTGGCGGAGCGCCCCTGGCTGTACTGCAAGCTGGAGTGATATTACCCCCAGCAGCCTAACAACAAAACAATGGGAAGGTAACCAGATAACAGCTCCCTAACACAGGATAACAGCTGTCTAACACAGGATAACAGCTGTCTAACACAGGATAACAGCTGTCTAACACAGGATAACAGATGTCTAACACAGGATAACAGCTGTCTAACACAGGATAACAGATGTCTAACACAGGATAACAGATGTCTAACACAGGATAACAGCTCCCTAACACAAGATAACAGCTGCCTGGTAGATCTAAGAACAGCACTTAATATTAAAATCCAGGTCCCACTGCGACACATTCAGACACTGAGTAGGAGAAACAACAGCCTGCCAGAAAGCAGTTTCATCCTAAAGTGCTGGCTCTTTCTGAAAGCACATGGCCAGGCAAATTGACCTGAGACAGCTGCCTACACACCAATATTACAACAAAAAAAATACACTTGCTGGTTCAGAAAATATAATATAATTCTATATGCCAGTTTTGTGATTACACTGGTTTAGAGTTTTTAAGGAGGGGGATATCCCTCTTGTATTTATTATGCATCTTAAGAGCAATTTTGCACTTTAGGAGTTTGTTAGGAAAGATGGAGTTTTTGGTCCCAAATTGCCCACAGGTAATATCCTCTTTGGGTTGCGACAAAGCACCATAACATACCCTTTTAATCCAGATCACCACAAGTAAAATACTTTACATGATCTTGCATAGCTTAAAGTACTGATCCCCAACCAGTTGCTCGTGAGCAAAACAGATGGTTTGGTCTGAAGTCCTAGCTTGGAGGCAAGTTTTGGTTGCATAAAAATCAGGTGTAATGCCGAACAGAGTATCCTGTAGGCTGCTATGGGGTTAAGAAAATTGCCAATCACAGCACTTATTTGGCATACCCCATGAATTTATTTAATCCTTGTGTTGCTCTCCAAATCTTGTTATATCTGAATGTGGCTCACAGGTAAAAAAGGTTGAGGACCCCAGCTTGCAGGGTATTTTCCAGATGCTTTATCTCCTGTGAAAGAGGACTCAGGGGTTGGGGCCTGAAAATGAAGTTTTACATCAGAAAAGATTTAGAGTTATTACTACCAGTGCACTCAACTTTGCAGGCAATAAGAATTTTAAACAAAACAGAGCACTACATTTTCCTTTATTCCAGTTTTATTTTAGATGCTGTTAGAATAGTCAAAGCAAAGAATGCATTAAAATGCAAATATTATTCATCTACAAACAATAAAGAGATTGGTATATGACAGTCATAAAACAAGTGCTACTGACAGTAATGAAGCATTGGCAAAACGGGAATTTGAATGCGACCTATGGTCACTCTCTTCTCATTTGCCCTACAGGGGTTTTCTGCCTTTTGAAAATGAACTATGAATATTTACACGTACGTAATATATATACTCTGTTCAATGTGAGTTTTTTAATGCAGTGAAGCATTTGAGCGACTTTTGGAATATTCTTCTTAATGATTCAGAGTTACGCTCTCAATTGATTATGCCATTAAAACTGACTTTTGTGTGGCGACAAGAGAGGTGAAAAAGATTATAATTTGATGCTCCTATCAGTGCAGAATTGCTACTAAAGAAGAAAAAGAAGAAAAAAAAGTGATTAGAGCACTGTATTTGCTTCTGTGTTTCAAAGTGTTCTGCACACTACAGTAGAACTGTCAAAACTGCCTTCTACATGATTTAATGCCCCTGTAGGGCATGTGTTCACCAAGCATTACCTCACCACATTTCCAATTTACATTTATATTACTATAGTTGATAATGTGTGCTCTTGTGAGGGCACGTATGTGTATTTTGCTGTAAATCATAGCAGCCAAAGAATCACAACAGTATAGCTTTATGTAGGAAGCCGTTTGAATTACAATGTACACATACACTTTTTAATGAATTAATGTGCCAATGTTCCATTCCAAAGAGAAAATAACTCACTGCACGAGTAGCATAGAAACTTTTCAACAAAAGAAACAATCATCCTTACGTGTTTAATGGCCATGATGCTAACCTATTCAAGCTCCAAACAATAAGGTGTTCAAGGTTAGCTCTAGCAAAGACATTGTTTGCACTCCAGGGGATGTAGTACTACAACTCTCTGCAATCCTCTAGCAGTTCAACTAATAAAAGAATGCCTGTTCTTCCATATTTCAGTGCCAAAATTACCTGTTGCTCAACCACGGGATTACTATATATTGTCAGTGGTATGGCAACCCTGTTGCAATAACGACCCTTTCCCTGTAATATATACCTCCATACATTCTATAGTTGATATTAATGGGTGCATGCTGAATACCCTAATCAATATAAGCTTGCTGTTTATGGCTTATTATGACATATAACACTATACACAATATAATAAAGCAATTGCTTTCTAAAGGTAGAGAAAAATAGATAATGATATGTAACCTTAATGTAAATTACTGGCATGGGACCTAGTATGCTTGGGATTTTTCCCAAAAAAGGATCTTTCCATAATTTGGATCTTGATATCTTAAATCTTCTAAAATATAATTTAAACATTAATTAAACCCAGTAAAATTGGTCTGCCTCCAGTAAAGATTAATAATATCTTTGTTGGGATCAAGTACAATGTACTGTTTTATTACTACAGAGAAAAAGAAAACACATTTTTAAAATAGTAATTATTTTATTATAAGTGGAGTCTATGAGAGATGGCCTTCGCATAATTCTAAGCTTTCAGGATAACGGGTTTCCCGATAATGGATGCCAAGCAGGCTATTCCATCTTGTACCCCTTTGCTAAGAGGAATCAGGAGCCAAATGTCTCAAATTATCACAGTGGAGCAGGTTTCAGAACACTGTCATTCACTGCAATGGTATGTTCCATTAAGATGAAATAAATAATGAGCTAGCTGCATCAATAAATATGCTCTAATAGCTAATTACATGGGTATACAAACCTTTAGGATGCCTTCATATCCTGTTACAAACTCTGATAGCTGTGTTTTATGTTTGTCTGCTCGATGGGGAGGCAAAGACCAGCAAACCTTGCTTGATCTTCATATATCTGTTATACTGTACATTCTACTATTGGTCTTATGATATGTATATTTCTCTCTCACTCTCTCTAATATGATAAGGAATGAGTGCATAAAACATTCTAACAAAGAGTTGCATAGTTACGTAGTTACATAGTTAAATTGGGTTGAAAAAGACAAAGTCCATCAAGTTCAACCCCTCCAAATCAAAACCCAGCATCAACACACACACATCTACACTCTTTCAAACAAACCACATATACCCATAGCTATACTTTCTGTAGAGTTTAGTATCAAAATAGCCTTTGATATTATGTCTGTCCAAAAAATCATCCAGGCCCCTCTTAAAAGCATCAACAGAATCAGCCATCACAACATCACCCGGCAGTGCATTCCACAACCTCACTGTCCTCGCTGCTTCAAATGAAAGTCCTTTTCTTCTAGACTAAAGGGGAGGCCTCTGGTGCGGTGATCCTCTTTATGGGTAAAAAGGTCCCCTGATATTTGTCTATAATGTCCTCTAATGTATTTGTAAAGTGTAATCATGTCCCCTCGCAAGCACCTTTTTTCCAGAGAAAACAACCCCAACCTGGACAGTCTCCCCTCATAATTTAAGTCTTCCATTCCTCTAACCAGTTTAGTTGCACGTCTCTGCACTCTCTCCAGCTCATTTACATCCCTCCTAAGGACTGGAGTCCAAAACTGCACTGCATATTCCAGATGAGGCCTTACTAGGGATCTATAAAGAGGTATAATTATGTTTTTATCCCTTGAGTTTATGCCCTTTTTATGCAGGACAGAACTTTATTTGCTTTAGTAGCTACGGAATGACACTGCCCAGAATTAGACAACTTGTTATCTATAAAAACCCCTTCTCACTTAAGGAAACTCCCAACACACTGCCATTTAGTGTATAACTTGCATTTATATTATTTTTGCCAAAGTGCATAACCTTGCATTTATCAACATTTAACCTAATTTCCCAGATTGCTGCCCAATTTCCCAACTTAGACAAATCACTCTGCAAAGTGGCAGCATCCTGCATGGAACCTATAGTTCTGCACAATTTAGTATCATCTGCAAAAATAGAAACCATACTTTCAATGCCCACATCCAGGTCATTAATAAACAAGTTGAAAAGCAAGGGACCCAGTACAGAGCCCTGCAGTACCCCACTAACAATACTGGTCCAATTAGAAAATGTTCCATTTACCACCACTTTTTGTAGTCTATCTTTTAGCCAGTTCTCTATCCAGGTACAAATACTGTGTTCCAGGACAACATTCCGTAATTTAACAAGTAACCTTCTGTGTGGCACTGTATCGATTTGCTTTAGCAAAGTCTAAGTAAATCACATCCACAGCCATCCCAGAATCGAGGTCCCTGCTTAAAATGGACACGTCTCACAGACACAAAAATGTGTATAATAAAAGTCCTTTTCAAATTAAACATGAAATCCAATTTCAAATTTTTATTAAAGCATTCATAGCTGTTTTAAGCTTGTTTAAAAATCTCAGCTGTCAATCAAATATTGTCTGCCACTCCTCTATGCCTTAGGCATAGAGGCGGGGCAGATAATTACTTTCACTTTCCATTCAGCACTTCCTAGATGTCACTGCTCCCCACACATTCCCCCAGTTCTCTTAACCATTTACTTGTGTAGCCAGGGCATGGGGATAGACATTGGGCCCCCCATTCTGGTGCACAAACAAGATTCTGAGATGATGCAAGGCTTGCCTTAATAACAGTGTCCACAAAATGGTTCCTGCCTGCTTGCTATAAATATGAATTCCCAGACTGAAGAAAACAAGATTAAAATAATTTATATAGTGCAATTCATTCATTTTGCTTGATTAATGTGATAAAATATGATTTTGAATATTTTTTTGGGGTGACGGGTCCACTTTAACTTCTCATAAAAAGAAATTAAGTTAGTCTGGCAAGATCTATTACGCATAAAACCATGCTGGCACAAACTCATAGTATTGTTATTTGCTATCCTATAGTCCACTATCCTATCCTTTATTAATCCTTCGACGGAAAATGTTTAACCTCTACTCAGCTAAGTAGACAAGCAAAACATGTATGGTATAACATGATGGTCTACCAAAACAAGGGCCCACCTGTGAAGCCATGGTCAGAAACCAGCCAACTCAGTCGCTCTATGTTTTTGGTTCTCCTGGTACCGTAGGGAGTACAGCAGCTGATAACAAGGTGAACCATCTAATCACAACAGCGCATAACATTAAAACATAATAATGGTGTCAATAAAAGTTGGCCAGAAAGGTGCTTGAAATTTCACAGACAATGTAAAAAAAAAAGCAACTTGTACATAGTTTTTAGAAAAAAAGGTTGAATTTGATGGATGTACAATATCCTTTTGTTCAACCACTTGACCTTGGTAACAATAAAAATATTTGAAATTAGCATTTGAACTAAACAATTAACATATGCAACCAGCTAAACACATTTGCTGTTGTCAAGTGGTGGTTTTACTGTTATCCTTGAACTTTCCCAATTGCTTTATTGTCATCATGAAGTGGCAGGACGCCAGGTAGCTGGTAGGCAATAAACAAAGGATTAATAGCTTTTTCTAAGATAGCCATTCAATAACTACCCCATAGAGCGTTCACTGGAGATAAACATAGCACTGAGAACTATGATGACGGCAACACAAAACATCTGCCTTATTACACGTGAATAATCATCAAGTGAGTGCTGTTCCATTGTCACAATAAAATCTCAAATGCTGAATGAGACAACATTTCGTTTTCTAACAAGGTCATTTGCCTGCTAAGGGAAAGAATAAAAAAAATGAGTCTAAGTGAAAATATAAACGTGATTATAAACATATGCCCATGTTTACAAATGGTGAAACTGTATGAGTTTCTGGATTTTGCCTGTGCTTTATGGCAGTCTGCTTTTCATAATGAAGAATGCCAATTACCTTCCTGCATTGCTATTAAATAAAATGTGCTTACAGTTTCTCAGGCATTAAGCTGTAAATAATTATTCTTGATGAATGTGGGAGACGGCTTAAAACGTGGTAAAAATTAATGTTTGAGTCATTTGCTGACTGAAACACTCAAAAACAGCTTTTTAAACAAGAGCAGGCAGTCTCACACACAAGTGCTTAATTTAAACCTCTGGCCTTTAGAAAGCAGCACTTATGAAACCAGTGTTTTATGTTCATCATCCACATACAGAAGCGCCAATTAGCTCACAAATGATTTCTAAATAAAACTGTGCTTAAAACCTGCTTATAAATGTCCCCACCACAAAAGCAATATTGCATCAAACAAATTATTCTTGCATAAAAGACATTTTTGTTTTCAGATCCCAAGAGGTGAGTTCTACTTCAGGTTCAGCTACTAGCAGTTGTATTTCAAGTTCAAATACTGTTCATTGGTCAGTGCAGAAGAATACTCCTCTGTATAAGAAGAAAACATGAATGAGACATCACTTCTGTTGAAAACATACAGACATTAGGGGTAGTTTACAAAAGGGTCAAATTGAAAATTCATATTCTCTCTTTTTTTATGGTCAAAACTGTCAAAGTCGACTACAGAATTATCCAAACTTGATTCAAGTTTTTTTAGACATTCAAATTTGATTTTCAAGATTTATCATACTCTGAGACTTTAATTTAATTTGAATCAAATGCGATTTGAGTTTTCGGGTCATAGAAATTCGTACAAGTTTTAAAATTCGATTTTTACTAATATATATATATATATATGTATAGTATATCACTGTCTACATCATATCAAAGAATTATTTAAGCAAAAAGGGGGTCACCTCTAGATACAATACAATTACCTGTGTAGTATAAGACAGATATATACTTTTTCAGACAGTTAACTAATAATGGGAACAAAATAGCAATAATGGTTCATATATGTATACAGTTAAAGGAAGCTTGACTACAATGTAAGGCACCAAGTGACCAAACTAATAAGAAGAATGCCATTCTTTGGCCAGTGTATAAGTGAAAACCATGAAAAAAAATAACATTCTGAAATGGTTTGACTTTTGATATTTTTCAAAAGTAAAAAATATGACCCTTGAACATTTTGTCTTTGTGTTGTTCAGGAGAAAAGATGCTGGGTTTCTGTCCTACAAAGATCATCTGCCTGTCAGTCAAGTCGTAGTTGGAGATACTTTCCGCTCTTCATCAGAAGCAAAGTTGTCTGTTGAACCACTGCGCTGTCATGGAGACAGTAAGTTGCTTTAAGGGGTCTATATAAAATGTATTTAGATGACAAACATCTAACATAGTATTGTTATTACTGCAAGACTGTTGTACCTGAAAAAAAAGAATAAATATCTATTTAGCCACCAGAAATGTAAATGATAAATAGACAATTTGGTTCACCCAATGGTTAGAAAATCTTTTTTTTAATTGATTACATCAAACATATTTCAAACATATCTTGACACATTGAAATCTCTGTTTAAATAATCTTTTATCATTAAAGGAACAGCAAAGGGTCTCATTTCATATGAATTAAGCAGAGCAAAGCCTGATTATCAACTGGGCTTTATAGTGGTTGATAGAGAGAGTCTAATAAAATGTAAAGTTTCTTTCATTAAATAACATGAAATAGCACCTTAAATGTTTAATCCACCCACAATATATACTAAGTTTTTTAAGCAGAACATAATGTCACAAACCAATTATTTAAACAGGGAATGTAAAGAAAGTCCAAAGTACAAATAGAGTTTGATTCTTTCTGCCAACCACAAATGCAGCTTCCAGAAGGGCCAATTACTTTACATTCTGTCTGGGCCATTGCAGCAGGGCCGCCATTACAAATCATGGGGCCCCATACAAAAAAAAATTTCGGGGCCCCTGGGCCCTACCCCCAGATTCCGCCCACTCCCCTGGCCACACCCCTGATCCACCCCAGCCAAATTTCAAGGAAGAAGAGCAGGCGGAAGTACAGGCAGAAGAGCAGGAGGAAGAACAGAGGGAAGAGCAGGAGGAAGAGCAGGAGGAAGAGCAGGAGGAAGAACAGAGGGAAGAGCAGGAGGAAGAGCAGGAGGAAGAACAGAGGGAAGAGCAGGAGGAAGAGCAGGAGGAAGAACAGAGGGAAGAGCAGAGGGAAGAGCAGGAGGAAGAACAGAGGGAAGAGCAGGTAGAAGGACACGGTTGGACTGGAGGGCCCACCGGGACTGCTGTCCAGGCCCCCCACTGCTGCCCCCTTGCTGCTGCGACACGCTGTCGCTCATGCGCAAACAGCGTCCACAACGGAGAGCATGTGGAGACGCCGCAGCACACCAGCTAAGTGTTTTTTTTAATAGGAGGAGGGAAGGGGCGAAACTTGCCAGCTTCCAGGTGGGTGGATATAGAGCGGGAAGGGGCAGGTGTAGCGATGAGGGAGGCCATTGGGGACAGGCCAGACCGGATCGCTCCAGGGCCCGGGACTATCGCTCTCATGTAAGGGGGGCCCGGCTTCCTTCAGGCCCGGGCCTCGAGTTCCTTGAAGGAAGGCCAAAAAGGAGGAACATGCCTGCTACTTACTGTACCCATAGAAACCCTAAGTCATTCACACACACACTTCTTGAGCTGGAAAATAGTTACTGGATGTGATAGTATTGGATTTGGATTATAGATTTCACTTTAACTTTTTGGATTAACAGGCATTGCTTTTGACAGATTTGCAGCTCTTATACAGAGTTCTGAACCATATCTCTAAGTAGCTAATGAGGAAAACCTGGCAATCATACTTAGAGGAGATTAGAAAAGACATAAAAGAAGCACTAAACAGATGGGATACTGTTTCTAATGCAGCTAGCATTGGTATTTAATTATACACAAATCAGACTTATTATTGAGCAAATACATATAAATCCTAGTAAAGATGGTGAACATTTCTATAAAGTGTTTAAAATGTTGTTTTAGTTGGTAAATATATATGTTGTCTCATGCTTTGTATATTTCTGTTCATAATAATTCTTAATTCAATACATATTACTTAAAGGACCAGTAACATCAAAAAATGTAATAATTTTAAAGTAATAAAAATATAATGCAGTGTTGCCCTGCACTGGTAAAACTGCAGTGTTTATATAAATAAGCTGCTGTGTAGCCATGGGGGCAGCCATTCAAAGGAGAAACGGCTCAAGTTTCACAGCAGATAGCAGATAAGCTCTGTAGAACATAATGTTATGTTATCCATTGCTCATCCTGTGCCATATAGACGTTTTTCAATTTCCGCCATTGCTACTCAGCAGCTTGCTTATATGAACTATAGTAGTGTTTCTGAAGCAAACAGATCAGTTTCAACAGTGCAGGGCAACACTACATGATATTTTCTTTACTTTAAAACACTTTCCTTTTTTGGTGTTACTGTTCCTTTAAATAATGGTCTACATTGAAAAGGTATATTGGACATATACTTATTTGTGGGTAATAGACATATTTCATTAGATTTAGGGTGAGATTATAGATCGAACTAGGATTTCTGGAAGGATTTATTTTCAGACTTCACTGACTATTAGGAATGTTTTTAATGAATTGACACATTGATCAAAGGTGATCTCTATCAGAATGGGTTGGATTGTTTTGAGCAAACATCATTCTGTTTGGTGGCATTTAGCACTGCTCTGAGGCAGCAATGACAACTCATCTAAATAATGTTCAGATTTTGTATGTTATATATGCAGGCATGGGATCCGTTATCCAGAAAGCTCTGAATTACAGAAAGGCTGTCTCCCGTAGACTCCATCTAAACCAAATAATTCAAATGTCTAAAAATGATTTCCTTTTAATCTGTACCTTGTAGTTGGTCCCAACTAAGATGTAATTAACCCTTATTAGAGGCAAAGTCAGACTATTGAGGTTTTTCTTGTTTAAAAGATTTAGTTGGCAATGTATAAAGATGCAAATTACATAAAAAGCTGTTGGAAAAACTCAAATTCTGAGATTCTGGATAACAGGTCACATACCTGAATATGAGGATTTTTTTTGGCCAACCCGCTGAGAATAGGCTCCTGAAAATTCCCTTGTGGTGCCAGCCATAATCAGAGGGTGATTCTTCTTAAGTCAAAGGGATGCTATAACCTCTCTTATACGTATGATTATACGGTGATTGAATAAACACTCTTGAACACAGATATTTGGAGTGCGGATCCATCTTTATTATATATGAAATATTTTTGATCCGGCACCCACAAATGGCAATTGGAGTTTGAGTGCAGGTACTATCTTCAATATATATATATATATATATATATATATATATATATATATATGTTATGATAATGTAAGATGCTTGTTAGTGTCACCAGTGAACCATTGATTAAGTTAATGCACTGCACTTTATGAGTAAAATAATAGTAATGGTAAAATAAAAAAATTAAGAGGGCTGCATAAGGATTTGACTAAGGTCAGTTGCATTGTTTCAATATGGGCCAAATACAGAGAGAGTTTTGAGGTGTTGACAGGGGGAATAGGGGAATTCTAGCTCTTTTCAGTAAGAATATAAATAAAGGTTATGTACTGTTGTAACAGCCTATTTAAAATATGGGAGATTGACACATTGTGATAAATATTTTCTCAACCTAGTGATACAAATGTAACGTGAATAACTTTATAGGTTTAGGCCACAGGAATGTTTAAATAAGTAGTTTAAGTAATCTTTTAAACAAGAAAACCCTCAATATGTTGGATTTGCCTCTAATAAGGGTCAATTGCAAAAGCACAGATAGAGAGAACTGAAAGTTAATATGTGTCTTGTTTTTAATGTGTGTTAGTAGAATTGTGATTAATTGTTGGCAATGTTGGACTGGCCCATTGGAATACCAAGAAAACTCCCCGTGGGCCAAGCGTGTTATTCCTCTGAGCTGAAGAGGGCTCCAAAGGTCTGGGAGAGGACCAGAGAAACCATTCCCAAGAGACAAGTGTCTCAAGTGTGCCCAGAGAGGGCTAAAACTCAAACATGAGTAAAGAGAACACCAGTGAGGGTGTAAAGCAGAATTGTTTGTTATGTGATTCCCCCATGTGAAGCCAGTGGGCTGAACAATTGTTTTCTATTGCAAATAAATGCCAGAAAAGCTGTAATTTAACAGTAAAAGGCTGTGTCAGTGTCTGTTTCTGTGCTGAAATCTGTGCCGGGGCCTCTCTCTCTCTCTCTCTCTCTCTCTCTCTCTCTCTCTCTCTCTCTCTCTCTCTATATATATATATATATATACTGCAATAAAGACCAGCAACACCGAGATGGTTTAGTCAAAAATTTTCAAGTGTATTAAAAATGCATGAACATGGTTGTTCATGCATTTTTAATACGCTTGAAATTTTTTCACTAAACCATCTCGGTGTTGCTGGTCTTTTTTGCAGTATGTACACCACTTACCTTGCACCCAAGGCAAAGCATTTTGGTGGTGTGAGGCCCTACAGGATATATAAATATATATATATATATATATATATATATATATATACACACACATTAAATAAAAGAACAAGGTGAACAGGATGGTAGTCATGCATTGACTCAAAGTCAAAACATTATCAAAAATATTGTGTGTGCTGTGAATGTCTGTGGCAAGTCTTTTTTACATTGATGATGAATCAGATTATATGTTAATTAAACTTAATTGAATAGTAATTCTAAAAGGCAAACTCTTTTAGTCATAGTCTTGACAGTAATGGTTGATCCTCTCCTGGTTGTTTATAGAATATAAAAAATACTAATATCTTTAGTAGCCTTGAAAGCCAGCTCTGTAAAGTCTACATTCTATTGAAGGTAAGAAGATTTACTTTTTACCATTAATCTGTACTGTATTTTTTTTTTTTTCATTTCTCCAGTGATAACAACTTGAATCGTTCAGTTGCTGTCTTTCAGCTTAATAATCGTCAAGGTCTTCCTTTCAGATGGTATTGCAGTTTCTTGCATGCTATATGGAAAGCAAACCGTGCTTGAATTGATTTCTTGTGAAACTTCTACAACAGTTCCATTTATTTTTGAAGACCAACATTTACATGTTATATAAACTGGTTTAACGTTACAGAATGAACCAGACTAGACAGGATACTTTCTTGTCACAGTTAATAAGACCATCGCTGAAAGGATGTGCAGATGCCTCTGCGTGCAGTCACAGCAGTGAGTGTCATTAGAGACAATTGCTACTGCCACCTCTTTTCACATTTCAAGTGCAATCTCTCAGGCCAAAACCAGCTCTGGAATAGTACAGTAATGCCTTTCATGTGGAACATTCCTTGGACTCTGGAATGAAATAAAATGCTGGCGGCAAACACAGCAGACTAGAATTCATCTAATTATTAAAATATTAATGGATTACCCATCTCCTCTCTTCTCACATGCAATTATATGACAGTGACAGTGAGTGACAAAGGGAGGTTGCCTGGGACAAGAGTAGAGCAAACTGAGGGTATGAGCAAGGGACAATATAAGGAAAAATTATTTGAATGGGTCATTCTGCTTGATCTATTATTTTTCCTAGAATAATAGACTGGGACTATATTTATGCACACTCGTTTTCATAGTGATGGGTGAATCTCCCCCGTTTCGCTTCGCTGAAAAATTTGCGAACTTCCAGCGAAATTCGCGAATTGGCGAAAAAATTTGCGAAACGAAATGAGTCGTGTTTTCGACTCGTTTTTTTTTTGGCAAATTTTCTCTGGCGGTTTGCGAATTTATTCGCCAGCGGCGAATCGCGGGACCCATCGCTACGTTTTCACTTTACACTTTGTGGCGCTGGCAATGAATAAGGATTATAAAAACATATACTGCCTATGAAATTGTAATTTCAAGAACAATGAACCCAACCCCTCCCCGTGACTTAAAACCTTTATGTTTAGCTAATCATAGAAATGTGCCCTTTTTTAGGGGTGTCAAATTGATTATTATCTTTTTTTTTGTCCTTTAACTACCAATGTTTCAACACAAAGAAATAAACAATAGATTGCTCTCATTGTCCAGAAAGAGCACAATCTTAGGTCACACTGGAGAACTTAAACAAATTGATTTCAAGAAATCAATTCCAGTGAATTCACCCTCTTTAGAAACTGAACATAATGCAATGCTCTGATTGTATTAGGGCTTACTTATTAACAACAATATGACATTTACCATGACTGATTACAGATGGAAAGTGAGACATTTTCAGTAAAAAGCAGGATTGCTTTCTGTAAGTGATATCATTGTATGCAGTATTGAATTTTTCATCCATAGCATATTATATCAAGAAAGCAAGCAAAGAGTACTGGATCTTTCTGTGTATTTTGTTCTATACAATATTACAATGCATATAGTAGAAATATAGTTATAGAATGTATTATCTGGAATGCTTGGGACCTGGGTTTTACTGTAATTTGGATCTCCATACATAGTCAATTAAAATAGGTTCATTACATAAACCCATTAGTATTGTTTACTGATATGGATGTATGCGTCTTAGTTAGGATCAAATACAAGGTGCTGTTTTATTATTGCAGAGAAAAAGGAAATCATTTGTAAAAATTATAATTATTTGCTTAAAATACGGTCTATGGGAGATGGTCTTCCCAAATTCAGAGCTTTTGTGGATAACAGGTTTCTGGATCCAATGCCTTTATAAATGTTTAGTAAATTATTAGTATGAAAAAAGGAGCAAAGAAGTCAAAAGAGCCTTTCATAATACCTCCGATCCAAAAAAACATTGTTGCAATGGAGAGGGGTGATATATTCATGCTCTGCTCCCAGTGGAAGTAAGAGAGGGGTAGGGACATGTTGAGCTCCAGTGCAGTGGTTCTCAACCTTCCTAATGCTGTGACCCATTAATACAGTTCCGCATGTTCTGGTGACCCCCAACCAGAGTCGGACTGGGGCACCGGGACACCGGGAAAACTCCCGGTGGGCCCCAGTCCCTGTG
>CM044441.1:54320650-54391087 GCA_024363595.1 Xenopus borealis | reverse complement strand
ATGGATGGGCCCTTCAGATCAGGTTCTCTGGTGGGCCCCAGGTGCCCCAGTCCGACACTGCCCCCAACCATAAAATTAGTTTCGTTGCTACTTCATAACTAATTTTGCTACTGTTATGCGGTAAAATACACAAACAGCCGAGGCGAAGTACATATTGCCACCAGTCAGGGGTGTCCAAACCTCAGCCTGCAATCCATTTTTAATTGCAAATTCCTAAAATATTCCAGAATATTGCCCCCACAGTGACAGGCTCCGATTCAAGACCTCCTTCCTGCCTGTGGTAAATTTGCCCCCATGAAGCGATGATTGCACTGCTCGCTCCTGGAATTGTCAGCTACTGTGCATTCCCTTAATAACAAATGGCAGCCGCAACACTATCCTTTAACCCACCCTGTCCAGACAATGGTTTTGTAGTTTGGACACCCCTTAGGCGACCCCTGTGAAAGGGTCCTTCGACCCCCAGGTTGAGAACCACTGAGATAGAGGCTGATAGGTGGCAGCATAAATATGTGTATTCTAATATGCAATACTAGAAATATTCCAAAAATATGAAGCAATTATTAAAACCAAATAAATTTCACTTGATGGATGATGTAGAATAAGCAGATCAGGGGTTCGCCTAAGCAAAGACATCCATATCAAAAATACCTGTTAATTTATCTAGCACCCCTATAGTCACTAGGGTAGTACTGGATAATTAAAGCCACATGTGTATGCTGTGGTCACATATATCTGCAATGGAATTCTAATCCAATTACAGGGAAGAAACAATAGAAAAGCAGATGTAACATATTCAGGTTCTTTTGCTCTAGCTATAGTTTAAAACTGGTGAGGCAAGTTCTAAAGACTTTTAAGAAAAAATGATTTGTGGCAGCCTATCTAACAGGTCAAGATAATGCTTAGCACAGGAAGTGAGGGCAGAGTACAGTAAATTCCGGTCTATAAATTACTAGATTGTAATATCGCTCATACACATTATTATATTGATTCACTTTTTCATCTTTAGAATATGATTCATAGCAGATGCTGTAAAATCATTAATCTCTGTTTAATTAAAACAGAGTAGACAGACATACAAAAGGAATAACAAAAGCTGGTGAGCATTTAGATGGCCCTGACTGCAATATATCATCAAAGGTTTTATTTTAAAACAAAAAGTGCTTTGTTTTCAGTTGAATGTAGGGCAATATTAGACACACGGTTATGGAAGATGATAACTAGGCAATTTCACATGGTCTGTTGGAATTCCTAATCTACAAGGTCATCTAAAACTATAACAACTGGTCCTGGAATTCTCAGAATTCTTGTTTGCAGGTGTTAATGGTTGAATTAAACATATGTACGGTTTATATATATCCAGCATCATAATTAAACCCCGTGCTTCAAACTGGTTTCCATACAGGTGTACATTAATGATAATCTTGCACTTAACTGTGCACAGGTTCAGTAGTGCATATACACACACTGCTTAAAGAGCCATAATAATCTCTATAAATATCCTGACTGATACATTTCTAATAAACAAACACTGTTATTACAGATGATAGTGCTATTACCGCTCCTATGTGCAAATGGATTTTGAAAATTGCTCTCTAAGGTGCAATTACTGTTATACTATATAATGTTTTATTTACTTTACTTCTTGTCTGGCATTCTTACTTTAAAATGCATTGTTTAAGTAAAATATCTTTTCATAAGTACAGCTGTTAAAATACGCAGGTGAAAGAATATTATACTGTTTATATGAGGTTCGTTGTTTTTGTGTTAAAACAGTGAAGCATTAGACGTAACTTTTTGCACCCACAGAATTGTACTCATATTTGGATTTATTACAATTAGTAAAGTTGCCATCGTTCACTCTTCAACTGAAGCAAGTTTGACGATCTGTTATAGACATTACTCTAAAATTATTCACAAGGGGCTATAATTAAATGGTGCTGTTGCCACTTGTGCAGATCAAGGATAGGTAACCCTTGGAGATCCATTATTCTCTACAGCTCTTCTTCACTAAATCAATTTAGAATAATACATAGCTGTGCCTGAAGTTCACTATACAGTATTTTAATACCTTTTGCTTGAATTCTGATGTTGAAGCACACTTACTGATCCGGCACAGAGAGTACAGTTTATTCTACTAATTCCTTGAACTACTTTTATACACTTTTGAACCTGTAATTGTTTTTCAAATCCATATATCCACAATAACTATACTGCATTGTAAGTCGGCAACAGGGTTTTTGAAAGATGTGCTTCTGTTTTACAGAAGAAAGACCTGATACTGTGACACAAGTCTTGGTTTGTCAGCAATTGAGTGATAAATCCAGGTAAAATTATGACTTTGTTTGTCACTACAGATTCTAGAAGATTGTGCATTGTATTCCTAACTTTACCATGACAGTGGCACAGCATTTTAAACTATAGATATCATAGGCTATTAGCAAATGAGAATGAAAGAATATACTCCTACTAGGGATGGGCTAACAGCCACGAATTCACAGCGAATTCCCGCGATTCACCGCTGGTGAATAAATTCGCGAAATGGGCGCAAAAATTCGCCTGCCGAAAATTCGGCAAAAACAAGACGCATGATGAGAATGACGCGACACGCAAATTTTACGCCAATTCACGGATTTTGATAGAAATGTGCTCATTTTTCGGCGAAGCGAATCTGCGATTCGCCCATCACTAACTCTTACAAAATCCAGTATATGCAGTGGTTCAATGTGTAAGCCAAAACAAGCTTGTAGTTTATCTCAAATTTCGGCCTTGGGCAAGGTTCCTTAATCAGTGGGTCCAGACTCAAAATATTTCACTATATGGTTTGTGTTGTGTCTCCCTGGTGAAACAAATTTCAAAATTACAGTAGTTTTCATTTTTCAACAATAGAAATAGAAAGCAGATGCAGGCAGGCCCAGACTGGCAATCTGTGAGTTCTGGCAAATGCCAGAGGGGCTGCTAGAATGTGCCATAGAAATTCAGTATTTAGTGGGCTGGTGAGGGAAAGAAGAGATATGTGCCTTCACTTCGTAGCACCTTAGACACATGCCTCTTCTAAGACTAAAGGGCAGTTCACTTCACTCACTGCCCCCCCCCCAAAAAAAAAACAGGTAGAAAAGCCATAAAAAGTATTAGCATGAAGGACACAGAGCACCCATGATACTTTGCAAAAACTTTAAACATTTATATTGGACCTCAAAGGATATCTTGAAAAAAAAAATACTGGAGTTTTTTCCACCAAGCAACTAAAGACATTATCTAACTAGATTTTATCCTTTATAATACAATTGTTATTCATGATTCATTTCTTAACTACAATATCTGTAACTTTTATGTTTTGTGCATCTTTAACTTTACTTCGTTTTCTGGTCATTGTCATGCAGCCTGGGTTGGTTTATGATACCGTATGATACCTGATACTTCTAACAGGATTCTCTATATACAATTTTTGTACGGATTAAGCCGCTTTGGTTTGTGTGTTTAACACAGAATATCTAAACACATTTAACCCACTTATCCCATTTAACACAGAGAATTGTGTCACAGCATCCCATCTAATTAAAGCGTTCACCATTGTGGACAATGGTACTTTGGTATTGTGGTGTTTATACAAATGGCCTGCAGGTGGCACTGTTCATACACAGGACCTTCTGTACAGCTTGAAAATGAAAGTAAGACTTACTGCTGTTATATAATGGCTGCATGAACCTGCTAATAAAGCACTGTTATACCCTCCTCATCCTCTGCAACCAAAACACAACAGGTATGCTAATGAAAAGGTTAAGATGACTTTAGATAACACAATTTCTTCAGTTAATCCCGAGTCATGATGCATTTAACACACAAATCCAAGTGGTTTCATCTGTATGCTCTGCCTTTGGTCACTTTTAGTGATGGGCGAATCCAGGCATGAATTTGCAGTTAATTTCCACATTTTGCCACCGCGAATGTTTTTGCAAATTTGCTGTGAAAATTTGGCTCTGAGAAAACCGCTGCAACAAACAAATTGTTGTGTGTCAAACGTGTTGCACGCATTAAAAATTATTTTGACGTCCATTAACTTCAATATGTTTCAACCATCAAACGTACTTACTATGACTATTTATTATTATTATTATTGTGTATTTCTATAGCGCCAACATATTGGGTAGCGCTTTAAAGTAAATGTGATTATACAACTAAAGACTAATGTGAGCCCTCTACAGTTCAATGAAGGTTTACATTTCAAAAACGATACATTTTCTTTCATAATACAGGTATTGGACCTATAATCCAGAATGCTCAGGACATGGGGCTTTCTGGATAATGGATCTTTCTGTAATTTGGGTCTTCACACCTTAAGACTATTAAAAAATCTAGCTGACCAGATCTATAACACATTTTGTACCTTTTAAGACTTTCTTGGCTCCCACAAACACATCCATTATAAAGAAAGACTTGAGAACCTGTGCTGTAAATTACAAGAATAACACAAATGTACCTGAAATAAAAGTCCCAAAGTTTTTCAGTAATGAGAAAAGTTGCATTAAAGGAGCTGTTCACCTCTGAGTTAACTTTTAGTATGAGGTAGAGAGTGATATTCTGATACAATTTGCAATTGGTTATCATTGTTTATTATTTTCGGTTCTTGTGTTATTTAGAATTTTTTTCAACAGTTCTCTAGTTTAAAGTGTCAGCAGTCTGGTTGCTAGGATGCAAATTACCCTAGCAACTATGCACTGATTTGAATAAGAGACTGGATGGGTCTGTATAAAAACATAAATAATAAAAAGTAGCAATAACAATATATTTGTAACCTTACATAGCATTTGTTTCTTAGATGGGGTCAGTGACCCCCATCTGAAAGCTAGAAAGAAGAAGAAGAAGAAGACAAAATGAAGGAAAATTGAAAAGTTGCTTAGAATTTGCCATTTTATAACATACTAAAAGTTAATTTAAAGGTGAACCACCCCTTTAAGCAATATTTTAAAATAAGATTTGACAACTCTCCATTCTGTCAACCCAGGTCATCAGAACACCTGTGATTCAGTAACAAAGCTAAGCAATACCATTTATAAGCTTCTAATGATGTTGAAAAGGCTTGAATTTTGTCATCTATGCCATAGTTCAGCTATTCAGTCATTTATCAGTTTGCTTGACTCAGACATGGTGCTTAATAAGCAGTTTTAATTGTCTTATTCTTTACACAAGCATGATTCTTAAAATGCAAGAATAATGTCAAGGAAAAGGAAAAAAAACTATGTTGATCCCGGCTACAAAATTTATATTACTCAGAGATGCAACACTGATAATTTTACTTGATGGAGCTGAGAGCAGAAGTATAGAGAAATCAGATTAAAAAACAAAATCTTAGTCTTGGTTATGGATGGCAATTATTCCTACAACAGATGGTCATTGATCCCCAGATGAACAGTCCACCTTCACAAGACAGTAACTTCAAAACTCAGAATCAGCTTTTCTCTTCCATAAATGTGTCCCATGGCAGCCACTAGAGCTTACAAACTGCTATACTTATAATGATATAGCTTTTACCACTGCAATAACCATAAGGAACTTTGTAATCCTGCAAATAAAACTTTGCATATATTTATGCCCTGTCCACAACTGACGATTCGCTTGAAGTATGTGTTATGTGATGTCTGTCTTCCTAATCTCACCGATCAAAAGCTCTTAAACTTTATAATAGGGCTAACAGTTTAAAGGAGAATTCAACCGGTTCTAGAAAAAAACCCTACCCCCTCCCCCCAAGCCTAGCTGCCCTCCCAGAAGAATGCCCCTAATTTTTTACTTACCCTCTGTGCAGATTTTGGCCTCGGAGTTCACGGGTGCTATTTTCTTTTTTCGTTCTTTGGAATCTGTGCGGAGTTTCAGTGCACGCGCAGCTGTGAGTAGTGAGTTTCCATTCCTGAACAACTGTGCATGTGCCGCATGTCATGGATATTTTCGTGACTTTAGGTGCATGCGCAGTCATTCAGGACCAGAAATTTACTCCAACAGTGCATGCGCCGAAAACGCCAGTCTGATGCCAAAGAAAACGGGAAAAAAAGATGGCACCCGTGAACTCCTGAGACGAGAATCGGCACGTAGGGGTAAGTAAAAAATTAGGGCCACTTGCGCGGGGGGCAGCTAGGCTGGGGGGAGGAGGGCAGGGCCGGTTTTAAGCACATTGGACCAATTTGGCCCAATTGGGCCCCGCACTTATAGGGGCCCCGCTCCAGTGCGAGCTCTGATTCCTATTCCCTTAATTCCCCAGTTGCCCAGCGTACACCCATCCCCAACTGGAAGCCATCACTTGGACAGAGGGTAAAGCAGGTACTATTTTCCCATCCAGCTCTGTGACCCTGCGACAGACAGCAAAGTTCCTTCAAGGGGGCCCCACTAAAATGGTTCCAATTGGACCCCGCACTTGGTACGGCCAGCCCTGGAGGAGGGTCTACCCATGGGGGTAAGGTTTTTTTCAAGAACAAGTTAAATTATCCTTTAAGTGTTGTTTACACACAATGAAATTGATAAATCAGGATAATTTCTATCTGTGCTTATGAAGTTTATTTAATTAAAATAGCCAGGCATATATAGTACTACATTTTTCTGTCAATGTTTTAGTGCTTCAAACACTTCACCATCAAAAGGACAGAGTGATTGGTCTTGTAGTTTACAGGCAGATATTAAATAGAGATAAGGGACCTGTTATAAAGGGTTTTCCAGATAAGAGGTCTTTCTGCAATCTTGATCTCCATTTTCTGCTAAAAAAATTATTTAGCCATTATGGGGCACATTTATTAAGGGTCAAAGTGAATTTTTGGATAAAATTTGAATTTTTTAAATTGGAATTTTGAAATAATTTTGGGCTACTTCGAATATCGAATAGCCCAAAATTCGGTTCAAATTGAAAAAAAAAAATTGAATTTCAAAGTAGTGGCCCTTTTAAAAATGTAAAATTTGACTATTCACCACCTTAAAGCTGCCGATTGCCATTGTAGCCTATGGGGGACCTCCTGGTAGCTTCCCTGTACAATTTTATAAGTCCTGGAAAATCAAAGTTTTTTAAAGAATTGTTCAATTCAAAAGATGCGATAGTTTGATTTGAACGATTTTAATTCAAACTAAAATGACCTTTTTCAATCGGAAATGGTAATTTTCGATCAAACATGACCCCCATAAAATGCAATGGTTGAATTTCGAATTTTTTTTTATTTGAAATTCCACCAATCTTAAATCTGCCCCTGAACAGGATTGTTTTGAAACTAAAACATGTCAAGTTTATTTACAAGTCATTGGCAGTGGTCCATCGAAACAATTGAATATGTTAATTGCCTTCCTGATATTCAAGTTCTTTTTCAGAGGAAAACTCAATTCGAATTCGATTTGAATTTTTTCGTTCGGGACTATTTGACGGAATATTAGAGTTTTTTCATCACCATTTGAGTTGTGAATACATTAGAATTTATTATAGTAAAAAAATTCACATAAATTCGAAATTCAATCTTTGATAAATAAATAGGGATGCACCGAATCCACAATTCGGTTCGGGATTCAGGCAGGATTCAGCCTTTTTCCTCTGGATTTGGATTCGGCCGAAACCTTCCGCCCAGCCAAACCAAATCCTAATCTCAATTTGCATATGAAAAGTAGGTGTTGGGAGGGAAATTAAGTGACTTTTTGTCACAGAACAAGGAAGTAAAAATGTTTTCCCCTTCCCACCCCTAATTTGCATATGCAAATTAGCATTTGGTTCGGTATTCAGTTGAATCTTTCGCAAATGATTCAGGGGTTTGGCCAAATAGAAAATAGTGGATTCGGTGCATCCCTACAAATAACCCCCCTATAGTTTATTATCAATACTAGGTTGGCATGTGCCAGTATCAGTTTCATATGGACCACCAACACATTGTACCTGACACAATCATTTTATTCTTTTTCTTTAGTTATTTAAAATATCTGCTTCATTTCTTCAGTTAAATAAAACATAGATGTGAAGTAAAATATGTTAACAAGTCACCTGTGACCTTTTCAGTTAGTTATAGCTGAGGTCCTTACAATCTAGGAAAGAATCTAGTCTGCAGGATGACATCCATTAGAGCTTTGCAGAATTCATATGCATTATAGTACATATATTTGCAAAATTGTCTTGGAAGACTCAAAGGCTCTGCTCAAGTATTAAGCTGGTAAATCATTTTATGGCTGGTTGCAGCTGTGGTTCTGTACTTGGTAAAAAAATAAAAGTGCTGATCAGTGTGTTCTAGCTACTTCATTTCACTCGCTCCTTGAGAAATGAAACACAGATGACAGTGGAAAAGCCTTCTGCATCATATAGTCATTCTTACATTTTCAATTCAATTTTGCTCCATTCATTGTACAATTAGGAGCTTACATTAATCTCGGTAAGCCTTGACTAAGCCTCCAGTGTAACAAAGCACCGCACTATAACAGTAAATTACAGCACTTATGTTTTGCAACACTTATCTTTCAACTTTCACATTTCCAGAGTCATTGGCATGGCTCATTTGCTTTCATTTAGGCAACGTTTTTTTTGCAGTTTTAATTATTTGCTTTTGTTCTTAAAACATGAATTCAAATGCCCATGAAGGGCAATGGTGGAGGTGATCGTATCCCTTATGACATAGAAAAGATTTTGTGTTCTGGAAAACACCCCAAATATATAATTAAAATCTTCTGGCGCTTGCAGGCTTAAGATAAGATTGCTTAAAATAACATAGAATAAAACGTTATCTAGTTTTCTCTTCTGTCTAGAAAGTGTCCACAAATCAAGGCCTAATGTGAAATAAGGTTTTACTGACTATTCATGCACTCAGTAGTCATTCATGTAGTGTACTAATCATTTCATACATTGGGTTGAATATCCAAAATACTCCATAAACAAGATTCAGATTTTAATATAATGTTAAGTTACACATACATTTATACTAAGAAACAGTCAATCCATATATTGCAGTATATTCAAGTTGGCCAACAACGTGAAACTCATCCCTGGTCTGGGCACTCACTTTTATCTGATTCTTTAAGAATTCTACCTCTTCATTGTCTGTAGATTGGAATTATATGAGGTACAACTGCTCCTGTATTCACTATAGCAAAAGTTGTGCTCACTGCTAAAAATCTTCAGCTACAGTTATGTGATCATATGGTGAACAATAAAAAGGGCAAACATCTGTGAGTTTTAGCCTTGTAAAGCAAGTTGACGGTAAAAATTAGTCCCTGTAAAAAACTTATGATGAAGCAGCAGAATTCTTAATGAATCAAGTGAAAGTGAGTGTAGGACTGGTCAGATCAAAGATGGCCAACTTAAATATATTGCAATATAAAAACAAACAATCCCTGTTTTGTTTAAAGGGGAGGGCATTTTTAGAAGCTTCAAGTCCTCAATATATTAATAATGGTTGAGTGCAGAGGATTTCTTATCATATAGATATATATACAAATACCTAGGGGCAAATGAACTATTATTCCCCATAATCAGCTTGACCAAATTCGCAATTGGCTAAGTATTCGACTATCGAATGCTTATCGAATTGTTTTAGGCTATGATTTTGCTCGATGTCTGATTTCTCGATGAATTCGTACGATCGGATACCGATCGTTTGATTTCACGAAAAAGTCATGATATTTCCTTCGAGAGTCCGAAAAATTTGTACGATTCGAACGCTCCGATCGTAGAAATGGTATTCGAGCTTCCCATAGGCTTCTATTGCAATTCGGTAGGTTCAATCTGGCGGAGTAGGCAGTCGAATACTTAAAAAATTTTGATTCCTTTGATCATTGAATAATCGAATTATCGAATATACGATCTATTCGATATTCGATGATCGAAGAGGCCAAATTTCACTTTACGATTTCACGAAAAATTCATACGAACTTCGATCATTTCACGTGAAATTTGTAAATTTGCCCCCTAGATTTAATAGAAATACAAATGTAAAAAGATTATCGTATGTCTAGGTTGGTCTATGTTTTAGTTTAGTTTGTGTATTCAAATACATATAAAAACGTATAAATGTAAAATAAACTGTTGCTGGGCAGAAGTATGAGAGAAAATAATAGTTTTTCTTTATCGCTACTGCAAAAACCTGTGCAAAAACACTTGTGAATTTTAGCAACCATGTTTGCTTCCTTTTTGACTGATTACAGTCCTTTGTAACTTCGTCTCAAAGTTTGCGACCAAACGGCAAAACATGTGCAGTGTATGTAATCAAATTTCTCATTTTTTGCGACAAAATATTGGGGAGGAAACTCCAGAGCAGGTGTTAATGCTAAACCTTTGTCTAGCGATAATGCACAATTTAATGTTTGCCAGGGAATGATTTTACATTGCGAGCAGTGCTAAACATTCGCAAAGGCGCCATTTGAAATAACGCAACTTTTAATTACATGTCCCCTTATGTCTATAATGATAAAATGGAGTAAGAAAAAGGAGCAAGGGGAGGAGCTAATATGAAAACATGTATATGAAAAATAGAAGCCAAGAGATGTAAGCGTAATGCAGCATCAGTAATAAAATCGAAAATGAATACAGTTTAAACTGAAGCTTTTTTTGTATCACATCACCATTAGAGTCCCAGTAATACCATTTAAACAAATCAGTTAACAGGACCTTTCTGTTATCTGTTATAGTCAGTGAAAATTTATGTTTTACAGTGTGTTTTAGCAGCAGAAAAGGGGATTTTTTTATTTTATGAAGCTGACCAGGCAGACATCTTTCAATATAAATAGGCTATAGTAAAAAACAAAGTTGCTGACTCCTTTTATATTTATGGGAAGTTGTATTTTTTTAGCACACTCAAACTTGTTTTTTTTATTCCTTCTTTTATCGTAACAGAGAAGATTTCTGATGATTGTTATGCAGATAAGCGCACTTGCAAGAATGAAAAATGAGAACTGTAGCCCTCAACATTTTAAGGTCCCTACTCTATCCCTACTCTACTCCTTCAACACAGCATTAGTCTCAACCTGATCTTTTGGCCAACTGCTCACTAATCAATGCATGTGCTTTTATTTCTGGGGTACATATCTATGTCTTGTTTGAGAATGATTTGATTAATTCCCTCCATAAACTAAAATAGAAGTGATAATGATGAGGACGATTGTACAGGCATGGGACCTGTTATCCAGAATTCTTGGGCCCTAGGGTTTTAAGGAATCTTTCTGTAATTTGGATCTCCTCACCTGAAATCTACTAAAACATCTTTTAAACGTTAATTTAACCCAATTGGATTGTTTTACCTTCAATAATTATAAATTATCTCTTAGCTGGGATAAAGTACAAGGTATTGTTTTATTATTATAGAAAAAAAAATCATTTTAAAAATGATTTTATTAAAATAGAATTGGCCTTCCTATAATTCAGAACTTTCTGCATAACAGGTTTCCAGATAATAGATATACCTAAACTAAAGGTTGGGCAGTCCAGACAGCAACAACAGGGTTAAGTATTAAATAAAGCAGGATGTGACAATGATATGACAACAGCAACAGTGTTTGGGGCCCAAAAAGTAATATAGTAATGTATGTATAGAAAGTAATTCTTTATTCCATGAAAATTAGCAGCCACTAAAAAAATGGAAAATGAAAATAACAAACATTAACACAAATTTTCTGTGGCTTTTTATGCAACACATAGGGGCTAATTTACAAAATTCACGTGAATGGATCGAAGTTCGATTGAAATCCGACCGTCCGATTTTTTTGGAGGCTCGAATATGCAAATTTGACCGCTTCGATCATCGAATATGCAAAATTCGAATGATCGAATAGATTCGATGATCAAAGGACTTTAACTGTAAAATTTTATTCGACTGCCTACTTTGCCAGATTGAACCTACCGAATTGCAAAAGAAGCCTATGGGAATCCCCCCCATAGGCTTCTATTTCAAACACCTGCTCGAATACCATTTGTACGAAGGAAATTTTACAATTTTTTTGTGAAATCCAACGATCGGTATTCGATCATACGATTTCATCGAGAAATTGAATATCGAGGAAAAAATTGCCTAAAACTATTCGATAAGCATTCGATAGTCGAATGCTTATCGAATTTCAAACAAAATCGAGGGATTTTCGGGTGAATAATAGTAAATTTGCACCATAAAGTTAACTGGTATCTAACTTAGAGCTTTCCATTTTCAAATGAAGACTGCTATCTGGTTAATTTAATTGGGGCCTACTGAGTACACAGTGTTATAAGCAAATAGGAATACAAATAGACTTATTTGAGTTATAAAAATAGTAAAACAGGGTAAACAGGGCAAAACATTTATTTTAATATATGCCAAATGCATCTTTGGTTAGCTTATTTCATTATACAAATTACTAAATGGTATTTGTAGATGAATTTCCCATTGAACACAATCATAAACAGTTATGATATTAGTGTAGAGGTATCCTTGAGTCTCTATAGATTTATCTAATATTGCCCCATGTACTGTGTAATGTACCATACACAGTAAAACAAGCAACAGTGTGCCATTAAAGACTAACTCAGAGGTCTGTACCAATCCTGCTTTACTTGCATCTAGGGATATTTTGCTACATTTTGTTGCAAGAAATTGCCCTCACATTTGATAATTGATCACAAACTTTTTTGCAATCAAATTTCATTTTTATAGAATAAATATTTTAAAACAATATTCTATAATTATATTTCAAAATAAATTCTAGGCCTAAGTATTTTGAACATACCGCATACCTAATTATAATCTACTAAACATTTATTTAAACAAAAAAAGCAGGTTAAAAAACTTTACCTTATGTAATTTTCCTAAAAGTAATGGCACTTGAAACATTTCTAGCAAAAGTGGAAGACAGAGATGTGAAATAAACATAAACAGATCGCTTAGGTTTCACCTGGCATCTACTCCATTTATTCAAGCCATGTCTTTGACAGATGTCAGCTTTTGCCAAGTTTCAGAAATTAATCTGTTCCGAAAGTCTCAAGGAAGCCAAGCTGCCAAAAAGTTCCTGTTACAGCATACAATACTATCAAAGGGAAAGCCTCTCTGGTAGGGAAGAAGAAGCAACGATTGGAATCAGATGATGTAGTTGGTTTATTAAAGCTTATCAGAAACCTTTTATGTCCTTCTAAGCACTGCAGTTTTTGAATTCTGCAACAGTTTTGTACTTGAATTCTCACTTAGAAGCCAGGTTATTCATATTCTACATTGTTTCTTGTCTTGTTAATTAACACTAGAACCGATAATCAATGCTTAATTCATCTTTAATTGGGAATACTATGGACCACTAATAAGAATAGAGGGGAAAGTGTATTACAAAACTTCTACTATTTGGGTCAAATAGTTGTTAACATCTTGTACTATTATTAACACATTTTAGAATGCTTCTACATATTCTGCAGAACTCAACAATAACATTTAAGCCTTTGTGTTGCTAGCTTAATATCAGGGGTGTTGTGCCAATGAGGCAATTTGAGAAACTCACCTCGGATGGCAGCACCCCACAATTTACAAGGGGTGGCAAAAAGCCACTCCTGGTAACTTTAAAGTGATACTGACACTAAAACACTACTTTTAAAAATGTATATGTAAAGCTACGCTATAGGTCATGTTGATCGTTTCTTGCTGAGAGGTCTAATTGTTAGTTGAAGGTCCTACACCTGACTGTTTTGCCAACCTGATTGTCCTATCTCAGCCTGTCAGTTAAAGTTTCTAATGCTAACAGACTTCTGCTGAACAAGTATGGCACCCCCCTCATGGACAAACACGGGGCAGATAGGCAATGTAAAAGCATTGGACAAATTCTTTATGGCAAAATTATAAGTAGCATGGAAGGCTAATATTAAGAAAAAATGTATACTTTCTGGTGTCAGTATCTCTTTAAGAGATGAACTAGCTTTGCAGAGCCCACTGGACACCCCTGGAAAGATGTGTGGTGGGAGGGGGTGGTAGCACAGAAGCTGCCTCAGGAGGTGAGAATGGCCCCTGCTTAGTATTGCAGCAATATTGGGCTAGGGGGCCTTTCAAGCTTCTAGACAATTTGTGGCTTTAGTGCACCTAAGAAGCAGAGGCAGAATTTATTATATCCTGTATCAATGCTTTTATTGTTCTGTACCATTGAATGATTCACTTGCAGGTTTAAGAAGGGTCTTTGAATTTTATGTGAGGATTCAGTGTCTTCTAAAACACAAGGATTATTTGTGGACACTGCACATTGGCACTGCACATAGCACAGTACAAGTAATGACGCGTCAAATTTAAGGTGCAGGACATCCTGCTGCTTTAAGGGCAAAGGCAATACACTCTACCCTTACCCTGTAGTCTCCATGATGCTGTCCCTACTTTGTTGGGTGTTACCTGAACATTATTAACCCATTGGAGCACTGAACTGCTTACTCTGGCTATCATGGATTTGCCTCCTAGAGCATGGTATAACACTTCACTTAGATCTTACGCCTCATGCTCTCCGGAACCATCCACTCTTCTGCCCAGAATGTAAGCCAAAGCGGCCACTTGATACTACTTTTTTGCCTTCATAAATGTGCTGGTTACATCTACTTTGATGCATTAGGCATAAAGCACAGCAAAGTGTAGCAAGAGAAGATTACATCTAACACTTTCCTTGATCAGTTCCTACAAGGCTCCATGTGCCCAGCTTATACATAATTTACCAATGATGGAGCCAATAAGTTATTTCCAGCATGCCGAGCTTGTGGCATTGATAAGTGTTAGCATGTTCCACAAATACTAGTGTATGTAGGAGAACCATTATAAAGAAGCCCTGAAAGGAACACATACCAAAGGCCCTGTACTGAAGACCTTTCCCCTGTACTTTGCAAATTGTGCACAATCCATGCAAGAGGGCTTAACATGCACATTTGCACTAAGTACAAGATGTAAGGACTATTTATACATTTTAAATCTGGCCATACAGGTAGCAAAAAGAACCACCTACCAATAATATTGTAAAATGGTACATGCATGATGCTACCTGGGCATTCTTGACCATTATCCATCGTGTATAGATATTTGTTGTGATAATCTCATCACACAATAAAATACAGCTTCCTTTCATTAGTTTGTTGATTAGACCTGTTTGAACTTTTAATGTATTCATGCCCCTTTTTAGGCATTGCATGGTGGAGCTCCACTTTACTCATGCTGTTCCCATTGTCAGCCAAAACGAATGAAACAATAGCAAAGTGGTCCTCGTATAGAAAACTGTGCATGATTTTGTCCCCATTTTATAACCTGTCAGAAGTTAATGTTTACTAGACTAATGCAATTTCCCTAGAATAATTAAAGACACCATCCCATTATTGGTTGCTTCTGTATTTGTTACTGGGACAAACTTTTATTCTTAGATGATAACCTTGTTGGTTTATATCCTAAGGATCAATATTTTATCTATGCAGCTTTTATAAACACAGGATTGTAAATAGTTTTACTAGTGGTATGAAATATTAAGAGATTTATTAGGTGACTTAGTTAGTGATCATTATGTCATGCACTTTTAAGGTGCCAGGTAGCCAAGACAAATTTCATTCCGTCTTCAGAATGTACATTGTACAGACAAGACCCTCACTGAATACAATGCAGCAATCAATCTCCCCCTTTTTTATATACAACTGTATGGCAGACTTTCAAATCAGCCTGTGTGCTGCTGGCATACCCATAAAACACCTCACTTGTTCCCCTGCACCACTGATTTCTTTTACTCTTCAACAGTCAAAACAAATTTCTGTTGTTCAAGGGCATCAAAGGATAGAAATATATCTCGGGAATTTTAAGTGCCAGACTCAGGAAAAATATCATATCTTCTTTTGCATCTTGCTTGGTTCAGCTTTTCATTGCAATCATGCCATCTCCACTTCCTGCCAAAAACCAAACCTGTATGAAATATGAATACGTTTCAAAGGTAGATGTTCTGACCCAATGACATCATAAATCACAGACATTACTATTTTCAGTTTTCCATCTAACTATAAAACTGAAGAGGACATCAAGTTTTGTCTTGATTGTAGAAATAATGCTGAGGATATTGCTTGCCCTGGTAGGTTTATCACAATGGCAACAGCTATCAAGACTTATTACCAAATGAAGCAATATCTAGTTGAGAAAAATGTTTGCTACAAGCGTAAATAAATCAAACATGAAAGGGCATTATCTGCAATTGCACCTGAAGCATTATCCCTGTGTCAGGAACCCATGGGTGACATACTTGCTTATCATGCATTTATTCTATTTCAGGCCAGACTGTAACACCCTAAACAAATAAACCAAGGTTCTATTCGCTGAATAGGGCATGCAAGTGATGCAGAAAGTAGCAGCAGCTGCTTAGGCTATTTGAACACTAGCTTCGTAAGCTGGAAAATTTACAGCTAGAACCATATGGTGAAAAACATTTCCAGAGAAGTTTGTGTGACTTTATGCCTCTTATATTAACCCGATACCCAAACAGCCTGTTGGAAATTGTGATTTTTTTTTTTAAATTTCAAAAAATCGGGGGCATATGACCCAGACTGCATATTTGACATTATATTCTGTACCAACAGATAATAATCTGTTCAGTGTTACCAGCACACAAATAATTTTATGTGCATGTTAGTGTTTCAACCAAGTATACCTTTAGTGTCTGTTCAGAAGAGCAGTTATGAATGTATATAACTGATTATGGAATATGCTATCTCCCTTATATCCCAATAATACTGAAAATTGGAATTGTAAAATACCTGTTGTATTTTGTATGTGTATGTGGGTAAATCTTATCAATTTCCATTTGTGTAAGAAGCATCAAGCATAAAAACAACTCATTTTACCGGAACAGGGATACTAGCAGAAATATTACATTAATGTGTGTACAGTATCAGTATGCTGTTCTGTGCCAAAAGGTATTGCTTTCAAATTATCTGTCCCTATGGCGTCTTGGATATTTACATGTTTGTTATAAACAACTGAAAAATACAAACATTATCTGGTAAACAAGTTACCAACACTGACAGCATATGGCCACAGGGAGGAAGGATAATTTATCAGAGAATTTGCTCATGGGTAGTAACCAATGACAACCAATCAAAATGTTGCATTTGCTGTTCTAAAAAGAAGAATTTAAATCACTGATTAGTTGCTATGGGTTACTACCCACAAACAAATGGGCCCAAGGTTCACTAGGAGAGAATTAAACATAGCCCTATAGGTAATTTTAAAATAGCTACCCAAATGCCCAATAGAAGTTACTTCATAGTTTTGAAAATGTAAGGTACCCAGTGTTGCTTTAAATCCTTTGGTTCTCATGCTTTCTGTTTAGCAGCACCCACAATGTAACTACAGTATAGAGGAAGCAGACCCTGTGGTCCAGGCCCCCCTTTTCCTTGGGAGTCTATAATAAAAAGCATCTCATCAACCAGTTAATGTCGATCTGTTGTTAAGCACTTTGAGAAATTATATACAAATCATATAATGATTATTATTTGTGGGACAAGTCAGTTTATCATACTGTAGAAATTTGCAGCTTTTTTTCAAGCAGACACAGGGTTAAACTAAAGGCAACTGCCTAAGTGGTCAAGAAACAAAATGAGAGCAGACTTTACATGAAGGAATGGCAAAAATACAAGGAGCATATGGTGAAAATGGAAAACCACAGCAAACTGACATGGTGTCAGAATTTGTGAGATGGCATATGGTGAGTCCATGTGTTGAAAAATGCATTATTTCTTGTAGAAGCATTTTCATACATGGGTGTTTTTTGCAGACAGTCATCTGCAGCATGCACTTGGGAATAAAAGTCTAAGCTAATGAGATCAGGACAAGTCATTGGGAACTCTACGGAAACGACATGAATTGCATAGTCTGGTGCATTCTTTATTAAGAAGATACAACAGTTTGGCTAACAAAAAAAGAAAGTAAAAGCACAATTCTAGTCTGAGTTTAACTGGATGTGGACAGCTTTTTTATTCCTTTAACCTCTTCCCTGGCTTTGATCTTATCTCACCAAATGTTGAGGGTAATATACAGTGCAGCACACATCAGATAAACCTGGATACTGTAGAACCCCCAATTTAAGTTTTTCAGGGCACCACAACACAGTGGTGTAAAATCTGGGAAAATGTCAAATCATATTTATAGGTGGGACCACCAAATAACTATGTAAAATGTTGGAAAACTTAAAAGCATGGAATGTAAAATTATGATGTTGCTGTTGGGCTTGGTTGCTGCTGTTTTGACAAAGGCCCAGTCTGGGTAGCCACACACTTTAAAAGCTCCTCTGAGATGTTTATGCTCCTTGTCCTTGGACTCTGTATCAGTTGCCACATATTCCGCCCTGTGGTGCAGAGTTAGAACACAAACTGGGTGTCATTAGAACTCTGCACCACAGGGTGGAATATGTGGCTCTTCTGAAAAATGGATTTCAATGCAGAATTCTGCTGGAGCAGCACTATTAACTGATGCATTTTGAAAGGTGAGCTACCCTTTAAGGGACTTCCATGAACCTTTACCTGGTAAGGGGTAAACAAAGCAATCTTACTCAGCCAGACACACTTTTACTTTTTGAACTACAGAAGTAAAGTGTAGTTGACTTCCAGTGCTCATTTTACATATTTGGGGATACCAGTAGTTATAGGCAATAGTGGCATTTTGGTATTGAAGTCCTTTTGTATCATCAGGTAGAGAATTCCTTATCTCTAGATGTACAGCAATGAAATGCTCATGTTCAAATACTAGGAGTCTAAGCACCTGTTTGTGAGATAAAGTTGTTGAAAGAGCTCATCAATAAATCATACAAATGACATCTTTCATGTAATCAGAAGCATACCCTAGAGGTCATAAGACAAGCTAATGAAGCTATACCTTGCCTTCCCACAAGCATCTGTGACAACAGTATATTTCTACAAGGAGAAAAGAACCCAGTTTGAGGCTCAAACATCTGCCCATATTCCATAGAAGGGTTTGTCTTCAAATGGCACACACATCTGGCTCCTAATGCTAATGGAGAGATATGCCATATGTGTAAGTAGAGTTTTCTATAAATAAGGAATAGAACAGAAAAGTTTTTTTTACCATCACATTTCCTCACAATATATATTTCATTCATGGAGTCACAGTAGCTGTTACAGCTGATCTGATACAGAAAAAGGCACTGTTCATAGAAAAACAACACTAATGATCTGCCAAACTGTTGAACATTCAATAATTTTGCTTATACTTTTATCACACAATAACTTTGCTTATACTTACTCTAAAAGCTTGTACTTTTTTTTCACATTTTTTTTTTTATGCAGCAATTTTGTTTTGCTTGTTTCAATACATATCTTTGGTTAGACTCTAGCCTTTTGTCTCTTAGGCAGTAAATATTTCCTTTCTGGCTTCACTATTATTTTTACCATATACTACCTCAGCAAAGTAAAGAAAAAAATAGGGGTAGAGGGAGGAGAGCTATCCCTGTACAGTTTATACATACATGGCCGTCTTAAAGTATATACTTCCTTTAATGGGGTTAAGATAAAATCCTTAGTGCATGAGTCGGCAGCTTATAGGTGTGTGAAGCCCTCCAACAGGCTTCCCCGATCAATAACTTGATTGGGCAGGGTAAAAAATCCCATTGGATCACAGCCACATTTGTTTATTGATGCAATCCTGCAATCCGAACACCCATATTGCCTGAATTATGAGCCAATCGTTGGGCCTTAGGGCCCACAATCGGATCATCCCGTTATTGTCCACCTCAATGTGGGCATATCGGGGGAAAGATCTGCTTGTTTGGTGTCATCAACAAACAAGCCTATCTCCGTGTGTATGGCAGCCTTTAGTCATTGGTTTGTTGGTTAGATCTTAATTAGGTTGGGTTGGATTTGTTTCCACACCAGGTTGTCCAGGGGGATCAAATTGCATCATATTCATCTGCTTTACTGTGTAGCATCATGGTAAGCTTTTCCACCAAAGATATCCATCAGATTTTCTGTTACAAGTAGGGATGCCTTCTTTCCATTTATGAGCTATAGCACATCTACTGAATTTGCAAATTTGTGAGCTGAGCTTAAATTCTTTTTTGGTGAGAAGGTCTGATTGAACTCAAATATTTCCTTCCATAGTGCAGATATGAATGGGCAGGTCCACCACCGAGCCACTGATTTTATTTAACTTTGCCGTAGTTAACTACCAGTCATACAGTAGTTTGTAGGCATTTTCCTTTACATTTGTATTGATTGATTGATTATTTCCTAATATGGTCATGTGTGATTCACTATTGTACAGTTTGCAGTTTCTCTTCCCAGTATTTATTTTTGTCCAGGACAGCTTGAGATCATAGGTTAGCGTATATCAAGGAGATTTGTCCCTTATTGTAAGGATGGGAGTAGAGGTATTTGAAAACTGTGCATTGTTTGGAGAGAAAAAGTTTATACTTTTTTACAGCAATGACTGATCAATGTGATAATGCTGCCCCTTAGCCACTGAAACAACTCTTACTAATAAATGGTGTTTTTCTTGGGTTGAATTAAAATATGATACTGTTCTGATGTTTTCTTTCTTCTGACTTCATTAATAATTTGGCTTAATGTCAGCATGGAATTTAAAACTGGCAGCTTTTATAGGGGAATTTTATCTTCTTGGCTGAAAGCAAATGATCAAGCAAGCTGCTCCTGTAGAAAGTTTAATGCAGAGCCAAAGACTGTGCTGAAGGGCTAAAATAAAGATGCTCAAATATAAATAACTGGGTAAGAAACCGACCAGTGTATGCAGATCTTGTCATTTGTACAAGGTACACAACAACAAACAACAAATTACAGGGCACATGGAGAAACAAAACATATCAATCCTATTTAATAACATCAACGTTTAAAACTAGTGATAGTCATGCTTTGTTGTGTTGTTCCCTCAGAGTGCCAAAAGGATCACTTTCAATTTCACATGAATATATATGCAGTGACAATGCATCTGACAAGGTAAAACCCTAATAATAAATCAAAACAGTTTTCTCTGTATAGGTCGCCAGCATACCATGTTAGTAAGAAGAGAAAACACAGTAGTACTGGTTATAACACATATCATGCTGAATAATTTGGATGATTTGTCATGCACACTAATGGCAGTTTAGTTTGCAATGGAGTCCATCATGCATTGCTGTCATTTGTATGTACTCATATTCAATATATGGTTGTCATGGAATCTAGGTACTTCCTGTAAACATTTTATTGGAAAATGGAGACAGGCAACTTAGTACCTGTATGAGTTAAAAAGGTTGTTCTTCAAATTAACTTTTAGTATGATGTAGAAAGTGATATTCTGAGACCTATTGCAATTGGTCTTCATATTTTATTATATCTGTTTTTTTTTATTATTTAGCTTTTTGTTCAACTCTCCAGTTTAAAATTTCAGCACCTGGAATGCTGAAAACCTATTTTTTGGATTTTTTGGAACCACAACTAAACCCACTTTCTCTAATCTGATTTATTAATTGTTTTCAGATGATGCTTTTTGGTGCCGAAAATCTGAAATCTGAAAAAGCCGCAGGGAAAAAAATGTGTGACTTTTGAGTGTGATACGTTTTGATTTTGATATTTTAATAGGCCTCCACAACTAGGAATGTCAGACATCAGGATACATTGCACTTTTTCATAAAACCTCTAAAACCAGGAATCAAAGAAAGATCTTCCAGTTGTAAAAGGAACATCTGCCATTGACTTTTACATTATTTCAACAGGTTTTAGCTGGAGTATTTTCATATTCGGATTTGTCACCATTTTGTTGCAAAAAAGTCACACTTTTTTTCCCCCCATAACTTTATCGGATTTTTGGCATCAAAAAGTACAATCCTAAAACATTGAGGCTTAATAGATCGGCCCCATAGTTTTTAAATAATCCTAGCAACCATGCAGTGGTTTGAATAAGAGACTGCAATATGAACAGAAGAGGGCCTGAACAGAAAGATAAGTAAAAATAAAGTATGACTATGAAGATTCTCAGTCATCCAGGTCATGGTATATCTAACACAAGTAACTCCAAACAACTGGACTTGCTGAGAAATTTTAACGTGTCACTCTTGATCTGAGCAACTTCTTCATTTCCACTGACTGGTGTAGGGGAGTTCTCGACATATAGTGGGACATTCACTAAGATCCGAAAAATCACCAGCGCAGGCTTCGCTAGCATTCGCCGCACTTCGCCAGGCGAATTTTCGCCAGCGCTACACAAATTCACTAAAGTGCGAATTTACGCTCAGATCGGCGAACGGTAGCGTAGTTGCACTAGTGGTACTTCGCTAGACATAGCGCAACTACGCTAGCAAAGCCTTATTTGCTTACGGCGTGAATTTCAATATATAATAAGTGTATGTTACAGCCACTACATTGTACTACACAAGCCCAGTAAACCTTTCATGAAAAAAAATAAAGTTGTCCTATTGCCCTACATGTGCCCCCTGTATAGTTGTATTGCCATATGTTAGGAAATGTAGGGGTGAAGGAGGGTAACTCCCCCCCCCCCCCAAAAAAAAACGATCTTTTTCAGACTATCACCCACAATGGTAAAACACGCCACAGTGTTTTTTTGGGACTTAGAAAAATTTTATATTTTTTTTTCCAACTCCTATCTTTTCTATTGAACTTCGCCTGGTCTGAGCAGGCGAAGTGAAGTCTAGCGTAAGTGGTAACGTTCAGCAAAAAGTTGATCTTAGTGAATTTGCGTAATTACGATCCTTCGTCAGTGCGCAAATTCGCCTGGTGTAAGGGTGCGAAGTTATGCAAGTCTATCTACTTCGCTAGCATAAATTCGCCAGAGCTGGTGTTAGTGAATTTGCGAAGTTACGATTTGACGTCACGCTGGCGAATTTGCCCTAGCGTTAGACGCTTCGCGCTTTAGTGAATTTGCCCCATAGACTCTTCCAACAAAACAATCACAACGGCACATTGTAACTCTTCAGAGAGGTGACATCTGAGGTGTTGATGCTGTGTAGTTACTGTGATAGGATTACCAATGTGGCATGCAACTCCTAGAAAACAGATGTTACCTGTGAGAGTTGCATGAATGTATGTGTGAATAGTTCTGAAACCGCCAGGGTACAGATGTTGTAAATAGCAGACAGGTGGTGTCGAAAGCCCTGCCTCTGTTCAAGGATAGTTTCTCCACCTTAACATGAATCGCCTCGTTCAAACCTCTTTCAAACCTCTTTCAAACCGCTTTCAAACCAACGGCCTTCTTTATCCAAGATTTGGACATTGCTATCTTCAAATGAGTGTCCCTTGTCTTTTAGGTGTAGAAATACAGCTGAGTCTTGTCCTCTAGAGTTCGCCCTCCTATGCTGATCCTTTCGCTTAGTGAGCAGTTGTTTTTTTGTGTCTCCAGGGGGTTATTTTTTTGATGTTCCTGTTGGGCTTAGTTGCTGCTGTTTTGACAAAGGCCTAGTCTGGGTAGCCACACACTTTCAAAGCTCCTCTGAGTTATTTATGCTCCTTGTCCTTTGACTCTGTATCAGTTGCCACATATTCCACCCTGTGGTGCAGAGTGTTCCAGTGGATTGTAGGAATCAGACATATAGATATTGATCAGGCAAACAGATATTGATCCATATGAGTAGGTTTCATGTATACCTCTGTTTTTAAGTTACCACCCTCTTGGATGCACATCAAACAGTCCAAAAAAGCAAGTTTGTTCCTGTGGACATCTTCCCTTGTGAACTTGATGTTATTGTCCACTGAATTAATGCCACTTCATTTGATCTGATTTTTAACCTAAGTGTCATCCACATGTCTGAACCAGTGACTCTGTGTAGTTCCCTGATAAGTAAGTAAAGCCCTCCTTATCACTTCCTTCATGTACAAATTAGCTACAATGGGAGAGACTGGAGAACCCATTGCAGAGCCATGTTTCTGTCTACAGAAAATGTATGCTGCTGACAATAGGCCTTGGTGAGTGTCCTTCTTTGTGTATCTTGGGGAGTCCATATAAGCATGGTGTGGCTTCTCTGGGGTACTGTGGTATAAAACTTGATCAATGGCTTTCGACTTTTCAAGTTGTAAGCAACCTATCACCTTTTTCTTGAAACAGCTTGTTGGGTCTTTCCTTAAAGGTATTAAGGTATTGCTATCACTGAGTAGTGTAGTTATCTTGCAGTGATAGTCAGTTGTATTAAGCACAGCTGTGCAGCACCCTTTATCTGCTGGCAAGGATAGTGATTTTCAGGTCCTTACTCAGATAACTGAGAGCTCTCCTCTCTTGTGTAGTAAGATTAGAGGAAGGTGTTCTGGCACTTGAAAAGGCAGCTGACACTTTTAGTCGGAGTTGTTCTGCTTTTTTATGTGATTAGTCTTGATGACAGATTCTGTGGCTGTCATGAGTTCAACCCCTTGGATAGCACATCCCTTTCTGGCTGAGTTAGTACCCAATCTGTGTCTCTGGTGTTCTCTGGTGTCTCATCTTTCTGCCTCCAGGTTAGCTCTTCTGTCCTTTTCCAACTGCTGCTTTGTGACAGTAAGGTGGTGAATTTGTTAATGTGTCTCTCCTTGCTCTTTATATGTTGGGCCATCTGAGCATCTTTTCCAGAGTTACATCAGGTAGTTGTTTTTCCAGATTCTGTTTCAGATATTCAATGTCCTGCTTGAGGGCCTCACTTGTAAAAATTATGTGTCTGACCTCTTCATTCAGTAGACGTTTTTGGGCTTTTTGTAAAATCTTGTTGGCTCTATGACCTTTTACAGTGGAACCAAGGCGAAGGGTACAAGCGGTGATTCCCTGATGTCAGCATCTGAGATTGAATTTTAGATGGTTTCGATAGTCTGCCAGTTTTCTTGCTGTTCTTTCATATTCCTGAACCAGTTTTAGAGTAATCTCTCCAAAATGAATAGCAATAAGACTATGAAGATTCTCATTCATCCAGGTCATGGTGTATCTAACACAAGTAACTCAAAACAACTAGACATGCTGAGAAATTTTAATGAAGAAGTTTAACTGCTCATCCGAGCAGCTTTTAACAATTTAAGTAACTGTAAAGTGTCAGAAGACAGCAAACAAATAAAAAATGAAGACCAATTTTAAAAATTGATCAGTCTATAACCAACTAAAAGGTAACTTAAAGTTTAACGTAACCAGTGGTGGTGGCCATCAGGCAGAATTTAAACCACGTTTCTCCTACTGAGTTAGTAGAGGAAAAAAACATTTCTGGGATTAATAAACAAATGGATTTGTGGGATTAAATGAGTTAATTCTGCTGCATGGGGATTTATACAGATTCTAATATTCTAGTAAATTCAGACAGAGTAATTTAATGCAGATCACAGGGTAACACTTGATGAATAAGTATGTTGACTACATTTTACATAATGCAGAACAGTGATTTACCCTTTACCCCCCCCCCCCTTCAAATTTATGTATTCTCTCATATTATTTCAACATAAGCCTAAGCATTTTAAATAGGATTTACAAAAGGAAATTTACATGGAAATGTCTACTACATTCACTTATTCTAAATCCCTTTCCCTATGTTTTTAAACTGGAATTCAAATGACACATGAATATAATTGAATGCATGAGTCAAATGCATAAGGAAACAATTTTACTAGACTTCAAATTGAAGTTTAAAGAGTATGTACCTGTTATGTCCTTTGGTAGAATTATCATCTGCAAAGCCTGACTTCATATGCACCAGAGGCATTACTTGTTATTTTGCCATATAAATTTAAAACACTGAGCAATAACAATAATTTAAGAGCATATAATAAAAGCTAAACAAGAAAAAGAAAATAATACGACATATGAACATTTTCTGCAGTATAATTTAGTAGTAACTAAAAGTCTGATTTTTCAAGTCACCAAACTAACAAAAAGCAGCTGCCAAATTCAAAGTAAAATAAGTCAATAAGAAGTGTAAATTTCCTGTGAGTGTCTCTAAGTACAATTTTCACAAAGTATTTTTAATTAAATTTGAAAGAACTGAAAGCACAAAGCTATGAGTAATAGGATTTTTGCAATATTACACAACTGCCCTGAGAACAAGTACAAATCAATTATACACTGGACAAATATTTATTTTACAACGGATATGCAGAACTCATTGGAACAAAAAAGCCTTATGTTTTGATAAGGAATATAATCCATCATAATCAGTCTATATGCTTAGACGGATATTAATACAGACACAAGACATTATAACTGCAGAGGTGCCTACCTTTTTTTATCTTTCCTGTGGATGGCCACTATTAACTGACCAACCCATTGATACCATTTGTCACTTGATGACTTTTATCAAAGGAGAAGAAAATGTAAAATCACTAAGCCGTGACAATTTTAAAGCTCCCTAAATGGCTCTAATTCCTAACCTGCAATTCTGCACCTGCAGTTCAGCACTAGAAATCCACTTCTTTTGAGTGGCCGCTGTTATCTTGATCTTTCCTACATCAATTAAAGCTGTAAACCATGGCCAGTACAGAAGTCTGAAAATTTTGTGTACTGCTAAGGGTGTACCAGGGTAAACCAAGAAACTTGGAACACAATGGATGTTCAGTACTCTGCACAAAATGGTAAAAGGTAACCAATTAGAGCCACTAGTGTGTCTCATTTTTCTTACATGTCCTTTGCCTTTAAAGTGGTTACCTCATAGCTCATTTAATAAAGGCTGTGGCCATGAAACAATGCTGAATAAAAGGCAGAATTTCAAAACAGAAATAAGGGAAACACTGTAGCAGGAGAATATTTATGCAGCAATTAATTTCATGTTCAGTTAGATAAATGCAAATATAAAACACATTCATATAAATTTTTTCTTGAAGTAGCTAGTGATATTAACCACATGCAAACATGTCTTTGTATGTTTTGTAGATGAAATATTTTTCCCAGATGAAATTATATCCAGTGCTAAATATAAGGACAGTTTTTGTCAGATACTGTGTTTGATGTGCTCCTAGCTAATCTGCAGCAAAGGTTTATCCCATTTTGGATTTGGCAAAATGAAGTACATTCTATGAATTGAAAATGAATTGCCTGATAAATGAGGCATTCAACAGATTCTGGAAACAAAGAGATAACAATGCTATAAAAGTAATATCATCTTCTGCATTAATACCTACTTGAAACCCTAACTTGTTCATTCAACAACCATTTATTACGAAGACAGACAATTATGTTTGTGTTTTTTTTATTGGTGGTTGTGTAATTGTAGAATGTTGGTCCCCCCTTCATCACAAACATCTGTGGGTTTTGTAGGAATTCAGTTTATCTACACAAAGGCATATATCTGAATAAAAATCTCTTTCTACATTAAGAAGAAAACATTCTGAAGAAATACATTTATCACCTGTGAACTTGAATGGAATAGAGGGAGATTCAAGCATAAAATTAACATTATACAGAGAAATGTAACATAACTGAATGTAATTTTTAAGTAATATATACAGTAGTGTCCCCTAGTATCCAGGCTACGTGTGGTAATATTCTTCCTTCATTACACACTGAAAATTGGCGTCCTTATAAATTGTTAGCCACCAGCTATATCATATCAATGTCTACAGACATTCTTGTAGTTCTGTGCACAAGCCATTTTATATGAGAAAAAATAAACATTTCCTAATCATATTAATAGAAATGTGACCTTTTAATGGTTGCTACCACATATGGATAGTCTCTGCATACGGAGTTAGAGCAAGAAATACAGTCTAAATCTCAACCATCATTTTCATTTTGACAAGCAGAGGAAATTAGACCCCTGTTTTTTATGGTGACATCAGCATCTTGCTGTGTGGGATCCTCTATTAAAACAGGGGCATCTAAGTGACACAAAGAAGGCATTTATGAAAGATCCAGTGTAGTACAATTTCCTAGTATTATTTAGAAATTTCTAATGAATTTGAGACAAGTTATATCTGGTCCACAAAGCATCAGAATACTAAAACTATTGTCAAATTCCCCTTCCTGCTGCACCTGACCCAAGACAAGCAACTCTGCATGAGAAAATAATCTTGAATGGCAGTTTGGCAGAAATGATGGCATAATAGTAATAATTTTAAGGAGCAGATATGATGTAATGTAAATCATAATGAACACTACATGAAAAATGTGTTTGAAATTCTTTACTAAACTATACCTTAACCTTTATTCAATATTATTGTAAAAAAAATACAAAATTTAGGACAAGGTGGACAGTGGTCAGAGTTTACATATAATGAAAGTGCACTTTTGCAATACCATGTGTGTCTACCTATCTCTATGGTAAGATAGACTATGATAATGGGCATTCCTGAAACACGTCATGCTTTATTATACATCAACCATTTGTATATTTAATGGTACAATAAATAGTGTTTTTGAGAAGGTACGCGCAATAGTTTCCTTGTTTTCATTTTTGTAGGGATTTTTAGTGTCACTCCCTATGAAAATTTTGAGTTTTCAAGGGTAGTTTCAGTGAAAGCTAAAAAAATTTTTATTATGCCCTGAAGCTGCATAAAGCTTGAATCTGAAAATACTCCAGCTTAAACCTGTCGATGTCATGTAGAAGTCAAAGGCCATGTGAAGATGTTTTTAGCCTTCATGATTTTGGGTTTTTTTTCAGTGGTTTGTATTAGAAAAACTTGATAAATTTGAGGGTTTTTTCACGTTAACTCGATCAGTTCAAATATTCCAGTATTTTGCCCTAATTGCATTTACATTCACGTTCTTTTTTTCATAAGTAAGCAAACATTCGAGTTGTGAGTTTATTATAGGTAGAAAAAAACTCACAAACTCTACCATTGATAAATAACCCCCTTAATGACTATTTATCAACATTTGAATTTGTGTCGTTTTCCAAGAATTGTAAGCAGTTGGACCAGCTTGGTTTTTTGCAAGAATGCAACACAAACTGCTAGAACAGGCCCAGTTAACACAGCATATCATAAAGACCAATATCAGATATCAGAATGAATACATACATTATTATAAAACACAAACAGGTCTGACCCATGACCCTTAAATCAGCAAGAGACTTATGTAAGGAAATTTTGGACACACCAAACAAGCCTGAACTCTGACACAGAAATCAGCAAAAGGCTTCACTGTACACACTTTCCCCTTACCTCCAAACATCAATCAAGTAACCAAGATTAAATATAGCAGGTATAATAGGCCCAGTCACAAATAAGTAAAGCTGAGCACTAAATATGATTCACGAGGTTTGTTTCAAATAAGAATGTCTTCTTTGTGCAGCCCTTTGCAATCACTAGCATGAATCCGAAGCCCAACATTGCACTAGAAAGACAACTAAATCATGGTAACAATGTGTAACATTCACAATATAATGAATGAAAATAATTGTGCATAAGTACCATAAAGTCATATAATAGATAAGCCTGTAGGATAGAACAATTGGGTACACTGCTTGTCAAAAGCCATTATATGTATCAAGGGCATTACAGAGTCTGTTCACAAGATGTTGGCAGTCCAGAGAATGTCATTGCACATAATAAGCAGGTCTTAACCAAAATACTTGTATAGTACGCTTGTATTGTACAGTATAACAAAGCCCTCCAACACACACAAAGATTAAACAAAGAATGAAATAAGCCATGCATGCAATATACTAAACCACACTAAAATGCAAATCACTAGTCTATCCTCATCTTTACTGTATGACATTGGTCTACAATGTATATAATCCTGGAAATCACTGATCTATGACCAAAATAATAATTTTAGGTTGCTGGCTCACAGGGCTCATAAAACTTATTTTTCACTGACCTATGAAAATGTCTGTTTATCAATACATCTGGTTCTAAGGACTGATCTTGCTGGGATCCCAGTCATAGAATAAAATTTTTACCAAATCTCCTTAAAAAAGATTTTTCCTAGAAATCAGGTAATTCCTAAACCTCTTCTTGGAAAAATAGCATAATGTTCCATCACATGCCAATCTCAATAAAACTGCCTAAACTGTGAGGGCAAAAAGTGTTGCAATGCCTAGCCAGTAGTGATGTGCAGGTCAACAAAAACTCAACCCTAAACTAAAAAACCTTAACCTGCAAAATGTTGCCATTGTAGGACCTACATCCAACCTGTACTTGTACCTGTACACTACTTCTGTGCAGGCCTTTGGTTCCAAGACAGGGAATCTTTGGTAGCAATGGATGTGTACTTCCCCAGTCCCAATGCTTAACCAAATTTCATGGTGGGTCACCACAGGTTTCAGGTCAGCCTGCACATTATTAGCCTGACATCCAAGGAGCAAGAACAGCTCTAAAGAATGCACATATTAATCTGCTAGAATCATAATGTGTGGAGAACATCTTCATCATTAGTAAGTAAATGAAAAAAGTAATACAAATAATAAAAAGTTCACAACAGTTAAATTAAATTGAATGCTATCATTAAGACAGTTGTGATTTGGATTACTATAATGAAACTACAAATGCAGCCCCTATAATTACATAAATGCCAATGACTATAGTCTTGGTATTGTTATTCTATATGCAACCTGAAACTGCACACCAATGGACACAGATAAATTAAGATAATATAAAAATATACTCGTAACACTACACTAGACACATTTGGAAGTCTATAACATACAAGCTATGCCTTCAAATTTCCTTCAAATTACTTTCTCAATTAAATAAACTAAGACAATCCTTTGAGTATTTTGTTTCTTACTCACTTTATCCTCAGTTTTAAAAAAGAACTTTCTTTCTTGCGTTCAATGAATAGTCTTCCAAAACAGAAAATATATTTCCTCCTTGTGCACTGAATAAAATAGTTGAGGCCATGAACTGTCCTTAGACACAAACATAGTAGAAGATATTGCAATCAGCTACTCATTTCTTTAAAAGAAATTATTCTCCTGTAAATTAAATAAGTGACCTCCATGACCAGGAAGAAATTGCCGGGCACTGAGTAATACGTATGTTCGTCAGAAACAATACATTTAAATTGTTCTCAAACCTGAAAGGAGACTATTTCCAATTCAAAAGTCAAGCTTTATACAAAGTTTGAATTGAGGTTAGGAAAAAAATGTGAAATTGAATAAAGCTGTGAATGGATTTCTAAGAAAGGTTGTGATGGGAATTTGTCGTTGAATAACAGGTTGAAGCACAAAGCAAACCAAAGAAGGCTATGGCTATAAATATTATTTCCAACTACAAATAATAAACCTTTGAAAACTGCCCAGGGGGTTCAAGAAACATGTTGAAAGTGGAAGGTACAAGTTCTGCTTGTTTGGTCTGTTAGGTATGGATAACAAATCAAGGAGTCAATAGAATCAAAAACTACGTCTCTATTAAAGGTGTATCTGGAGGCAGAATAGTGAGTCAGTGAAGAAACATTTCTATTTATGTTGACATCTGGGGTTAGGACACAAGTGTTATGTAATATTTCACTATTTTATAGAGAATCAAAAGGGAAAGAAAATCAAAGTTCATCCTTGAGCTCTGTGCTGTATTTATTACAATTGTGCAGAAATGCATTGTGATGGGCTCTGAGATGGATAGGGATGATGCCTGACTGTGAAGATAACAGCAGATTCCTCTCATCTCTTCCACTTTTGTCCATAGAAATGCAGTACTTTGATGATCAGAGTGGATAGATGGAAGATGGTTCTGTGGGGAGTCTTGGGCAGTTTGCTTTTTGTAATGATTTGCTCTGTATTTATAAGGGCTCATTAATATGGGGGTGCTTTTTGTCCCAAATACATTCTGTATACAAAATTATCCCTAATACACAGAATGAATGTCTCTCATGGTATATAGGTATTTTTGACCATATACACAGATGAAAAAAATATACAAAATACTTATTTATATTAAAGAATCAGAGCAAAATATGGTAATGCACAAAGTATGTCATTATATTACAAACTTAATTCTGTACAATCAATTTGTCACAAATATATACTGTAACTTCCATGTAACAGACACACTTACTTAAAGAATGAATTATGTAAAAAAAAACCTTGGACTGAATATATAATACTGTAAATACAGTAACTAATGCATGCCAAGCTAGATTGAAGGACCAATCTAAATATTTGTGACAGAAAGCAAGATTTTATAGTACAGGGTTCATTCTTTCAACAAAACGAATGTTGGGTTTCACAAAACAGAAAAAATATCTATTCTGTGAAGCAATACTGTCAGTCACTTTACTGACCCAATAAGAACAAAGCCTACTGCCATATAACAAGATGAAAAGTTTCCAGCTCTGCTCCACATGGCTGCATCAACCCTAAGGCATGGGAGTTTAAAATAAACTCAAAATTGGACCCTTGATAAATCTGCCCCTTATTTATTATTCATCTCCACTAGTGCAGAGAATGCTATAGCACTCATTACCCTATAGGTGAAGAGGGGGTACTGGTGCTGCTGCCTCAGGCAGCAGCAGTCCCAGGATCGCTCCTAGGTCTCCATTGTTCGGTGAGCCGGTAATTTGCTGGCTAAACATGTACAGTTGTGCTGGGTGAAAGTAAAGTTTTTTGTACCGTATACAGGCCCAAGGAATTCTGTCAAAGGCCATTTAAATTATTTAAAAACAGTGATTTAAAAACAGTGATTAGTAGGTTGCACTTGCCCACTCTCATTAATGTATGAGGTGCCATTTGTCCCAAATACATTCTGGATACAAAACTATCCCTAATACACAGAATGAATGTCTCTCATGGTATATAAGTATTTGTGACCATATACACAGATAAAAAATATACAAAATACTTATTTCTATTAAAGAATGAGAACAAAATATGATAATGCACAAAAGGATGTCATTATATTACAAACTCAATGTTGTACATATTAACAATCAATTTGTCTCACAAATATATAACCTCCATGTAACAGACACACTTGGGGCAAATTTACTAAACTTCCCCAAAAATCCTACCAATCCTATCGAATGCTTATCGAATAGTTTTAGGCTATATTTTTGCTCGATATTTGATTCCACAATGAAATCATACGATCGAATACCGATTATTCGATTTCATGAAAAAATCATACTTTTTCCTTCAAGCCTCCGAAAAATTTGTACGATTCAAATGATCGAGCCGTTCGATTGTACGAATGGTATTCGACCAGGACTATGGGGGGCTCCCATAGGCTTCTATTGGTATTCGGTAGGTTCAATCTTGTGAAGTAGGCATTCGAAGGATTTTAAAATTTTAAATCCTTCGATCATTGAATGATCGAATATCCGATCACTCGATCTATTCGATAATTCGGTATTCGATGATCGAACTTTGATCTCTTCATGTGAATTTTGTAAATTTGCCCCTATTGTGCAAAGTTACAGAATTAATTATGTAAAAATAACTTGTGCATGCCATTTGTGACAGAAAGCAAGATTTTATAGTACATAGTTCATTCTTTCAACAAATTAAAAGTTCAGTTCCATTTAAAAAAACTAAAATTCGACTCTAAGGGGCTGATTTATCAAGGGTCGAATTTTGAGTTTATGGGATTCAAATTCAAATTTCATATTTTTTAGATAATTAAAATTTAGAAATTTGAAGAAAAAAAACTCTAATCGACTTTGGACTATTCCCTAGCCAAATTACACTAAAATAAGCTTGAAAGTTGAATTTAAATATTCGATTTTTTAATTTGACCCTTATAGATCTGCTCCTAAAATTGGCTTTTGCCCACTCCTGGTATGCGACTGGAGCTCCTCTGAGAAGACCTTGAATTAACACCCGCCTAAAAGGGGTTGTTTGCCTTAAAGTTAACTTTTAGCATGTTATAGAATGGTCAGTATTTTCAATTAGTATTCATTGGTTGTCTTTTATATTTTTTTCATTATTTGCCTTCTTTTTCTCTTTCCAGTTTTCAAATGGGGGTCACTGACCTTATCTACAAACTAATGTTCTGCAAGGTTAAACATGTATTGTTATTGCTACTTTTATTATCACCTTTCTATCCAGGCCCTATCTTATTCATATTGAAGTCTCTTATTCAGATCAGTGCATGTTTACTTTATTAAATACCTATTGGTTGAAAAACTGTGCTCAGCCTTCCCCCTTTTCAACTTCCTGTTCAGGACTTTCCAGTATCTGACTGTAGAGCCACCAGCTTCTTCTGCCTAAGCTACAAAGCAGTAGACAGTGAAGAAGGAGGGGGGCATGTTTGTGATGTCACACTCAGTACTTCCCTGCAGACATCTATTAACCCTTACTGCTTGTCTTACCTTCCTTGAAAGGCTCCTTTCTCTCCCTCTGTCATGTTCCTTTTCCCTTCCCTTCCATTCACTACTCATTTCTCTCCCTCTCTGCCCTGTTCATTTAAGACCCTCCCTGTACTATTCATTTCTCTCCCTTGCTGCTCTGTTAATTTAACTCCCTCTCTGCCCTGTTCATTTAACCCCCTCTATACCCTGTTCTTTTTCCTCCCCCCTCCCTTCAATGCTTTTTCCTTTCCCTTGCAATAATTTGGGGGGGAAAAGTAAACATCTGTATTACTAAAACATTATCTGCTACTTAAAGTATTTTATTCTTTTCTGGGGGTGATGTGTATCAGCAATTAGTCATTTTCTACACTTTTTCTTTTTTCTTTATGTAGGGACCCATAAGTAGCATGGCCCTTATGGCTTCTTCCCTTGCCCTTACAGTAGCTACCTGCTATTGGACTAAGGTCCCGATAGCTATATTGTGTCTTATTATTGGTTATAGGTAGTGACCACCCCCCCTGCAGTGCTGTAATAAAAGTGCTTGCAGGGAGTGGCACTTCCTCTTTGGCCTGCAGCAGAGGAGGGGGGCAGTGCTCCATTGAGCCTGGGTGCCAACCGGGCCCCAGAGGCGCTCTACTCTAAAGGGACAGCACACCTTTAGTGGAAGTCGGGGAACAGGGCCCCGTGAATGAGGAATAGTCAGAGTGAGGATATTCCTGTCATAGCACTCTCTAGGAGAGGTGAGAAAGAGAGGAAAGAGAGAAAGGGCAGCTCAAAGCCCCATCAAGGAGGATAGTAGGGAGTAGCTCTCCCCCAGGCTCTACCTTGCCTGAAGTGAAGGGACCTCAGAGATAGGGACTGCAGGAAGAGTATTTAACCCCTGAGTCACCGTAACCTGCTGGTGGGATCCGGACCACATGGGCATTGCTAACCTGGCTGGTGCAACTACAACTCCCATCCTTGTATCCTACCTGAGGGCATAATCTATGCTGTGCCTGTGCTAAAGCATTGCTGCTTTTAATACCACTGTCTGTGAGTATATGATACCATGTGCTGCTACTTGTAAATAAACCTGTTCTACTTGTTTGTACAAAGAACCCCTGGCGTCCAACACCTTTATTACACTATATGCAGTATTGAGTTGTAGTTCAACTACCTCACACGTGATTTTCCACATAGCGAAAGCCCTACCTGAGAGTGAAAGAGTCGCGTGTAACCAATGCTCTACCTATGCTAGTTTGGTTTGGTTAATTATAGCCAAGAAAGGGTTACATTTATGTTGAACATTTAAGGTATATACTTTAAGTGAATGATCAGGCAACAGCAACAGTTATGTGAAGGCTGGGAACACACAGGTCTGAGGTTAGGAGAGGAAGGGTTTGCATACAGACTTCAGCCTGTCAGTCAGTGCTGTGACCACTTCCTGTGAGAGAATGAACAGACACTCCCACTATTCATTTCAGCCTAGCTTCTGACCTGTAAACATCTGTGATATAATCACAGTTTTAGGAGGTACATTGCTTTCAAAATGTTTTTCTTTCTGTATTATTGCATGTTTTGAGGAAGTATATATAGATCAGAATATGAAAAGCTGGAAAGATGCAGGGTAGAAAGGCAAATAATTAAAAAAAAAACAATAATGAAGACCAATTGCAAAGGCGATGGGAAAAGAAGATTCTATAACATCCTGAAAATTAAATTAAAGGAGAACCACTCCTTTAAAAATGTATAATAGGAACGCAAAAAAAAGGCCATTTGCACTAACTTCATTTAAAGGAGAACCGGCCTTTCAAGGGAAATTCATATTACTCTTATGTCTACTCATTATTTATCTGTAAAAATTCTATTGTTATCATTAAGAGAACTCAGGCAAGTGAAACAGACCACATGGAGAAATTCTAGCGCAGACTTGCAAAATAGTTCACAGAAGGCAAGCCCCTGAATTTTACCACAAAACTGTACCAGGCAAAGTTTGCTTATGACTAATTGCTAGTCATAAAACTGTGAGCATATGTATATAAACACAGAAGCTCAAAAAGAATATAATCACACCAAAATGAGGGTTGTGTAGAGCTTCATTCTGCTTCTTGTTTTTGGAGCCACTACTAAAACTGCAACATCAAATAGGTTAGGTTCAAAATGTTGCTTGGAGTTGGATTCAGCTTTAAGCATATCAGGATGCAAGAAAAAACATTTAGCTTGATATTTGACAGACTTGAAAGTGACATAGAAAAGCAAAGGCAGGCTTAGAGTCTGTCTCCTGCAGGCATGTTGCGAAAGATCACACTACAGTAGAATTACATTCACAGAAGTTGTGAAATTAAGGAGGTAATCAAGTGTAATGCTCAGATTCATTTATAAGAGGATTTGGATAAAGATGAATCACATTTTTTTTAACAAAGGACATATTCTTATTTTGTAAAGTAGTGCTCATCCAATTAATACTGTAAAAGGATGCCTGTTCCATCTGCAGTCACAGAAAAACTGTTTAAAAGTTATTTACATAATATAGAATGGATAAATGTATGTTCACAATATTCTTTTCTGGCCCATAAACAGTTTCAACAAGGTGATTACTAAATTAAGCCCACAAAATCAACTGTTGAGGGTAAACTTTGAACAACATTATAGCACAATATTTCCTTCCATGCAACTTCCTTCCATACATTACACATTGCATCACATAGTATGTCAGTAGTGGGAATCATTCCCATGCCATGCAATTTGTATAACTTATCGAGTTTAATTGGCTCTCGGTGAAAGCCTTGAATGAATTATCACACTTTGGAAGGATGAAAAGCAAAAGGTTCATGCAGTAAAATATACAGACAGTTATTTGATGGTGGAGAGAAATGTGGGGCTTAAAGGAACCAACTTCTCCTACAGGATATATCTCATACTTTGGGTCACCAAAGGATTTGTGCTAATGGGTAGTCCTCCAATAGTATGGAATGTGCCAATGTCACTGGTCACATAACTAGGTAGTTCTTTAATCAGCATCTGGGAAGCCAATAAGGTTTGGAGACAAATGGGTCACATCACCAAGCTCATCCCCCTTAAGATCTTTCAATACATGGGGCTCATTTGTTAACTCAAGTGGCGTGTGCAAAGTGCATAAAAAGAGCATAAGTGGACATTTTTTGCACTTTGCACTCTGCAATTGGAATGCAGGCCTCTGAGCTTTGTGTCAGAGAACAGAAACATGCAGCTACAGTACCGTAGCTAATACAGCACTTACTGCATTAGTTTATGCTGTATCACTGATGGGGGGCACGTATGTCCTGCACCCCATACCAAGGCAGACCAATGGCATGCCTCTCCTCTTTAGCACTGCAGCCAAGATGGCAGAACCCATATTCCTTGAGTTGTGCATTGTGATATCACCAAGCCACAGTTTGGCACCATAATTCATAAAAAAAAAAATAAAAGGACAACAAGGACCTGGGTTCAATGCTCGAATATATGTTCTAATCCTGTGTGTGAGTTATCATTCTTTATTGACTGATTCCTGGATCCTGGGCTTCTTGATTTGACTCCTGACTACACTGATCAGTGCCTGCCCTTGACTTCTTGCCTGGCTGTCAACCACGAGTGTGGACCACAAGCTGGACATTTACCTGTCATTCTGCACAACAGCTTCTTCCTTGGTCCCAACCAAATATAGCTATTAGGCCCTGAAAGCAGCCCACATTGGGGCTCTGTACTTACCATCTGCATGTAGTGCACTTGGTCCACAGAGCAGCATAGATGGTGTGGTAAGTGCTCCTACAATGAGCACAAAGAGGTGTATGCTTGCTTTCCCTTGGTCATGAATGGCCCCTTAAGTGTTCTGCTTTGCAATAATGCACTGCTGAATAGTTCTCTGATACTATGGAAGGAAGCATACTCATTGGTCAAACAAACTATCTTTTAAATGTGGGTTAAACAGATTTTATTATAAAAATAATAAGCTGACTTCCATCTGGCTTCCATAAAATGACTAAAGCTGTGTACCTTCAAAAATTTCTAGGTACATGTTCTATTTGTCCATACACTATGGAATGCTGAAATCTGATTGGTCAAATAAATTGACAGGACGTCACAGGCAGGGGTCCAATATTCCATCAACAGTAAGTAGTCACTGAACGAGTCCTTGAAAATCCTTATTGCAATGCAATAACATGAAATAACACTGCAGACAAGGTCCTGAAATAACATGGCATAGTTCTGATGCAAATAGTACACATTTACTTTATCAACCAGGTGTCAGCCCTAATCCCAGTATGGCTCAATATAGTAAAGGAACTATGTCATTAATGGCACAATCATATAGAATGTGCTAAGTGTTGTAGTTGACTAAATTAGACACTGGAAGAAGAGATAGGAATTCAGCAATATTCTGTTGTAAGGTGAAGCCTGAATGTATATCAAACACATAATATTTATACTAGTGGTGCACACTAGTAGTTGAAAAAAAATCCTTTTTCTAGGATTATCTCTCTGACTGAAGATGCTGGGAATTGTAATTTTGTTACAATTTATACTCAGACACTGCCATTAACTATTAATTACCCCAAAACCATAATGAGCTAGAAAAGTAAACAAGGAAAAGCCCCATTAACAGAAAGCTATTTTAGTAAATGGGCTTCTGTATCGGATGTCTTTTGTACCCTGGTGCTTTGAAAAGTGAATTTCTTCCCATTTGAAATCACATCTGAGTTCCTCAGTATTGAGCTGCTCTGTCTGGCAGCCGCACACAGCCCTTTAAATTGCTTATTTTGCTGGGCACTGGAGCAGCTCTGCTTCTTCTTTCAGCAACAAGAAATCCTTTCTTATTGATTCAACAGTGGCTGCTCTGTTCCTATTGCAGGTGATGAAAATCTCTATTATAAGTAGCGTTGATAACTGTTTTTACAGGCCACTGAATTTTCTGGCCTAACACTCAACAGATGTCTTTTACAATCCAGCACTCCTTGGTGGCTATCATCCTCATGCATTCCTGGGCATTTACATTATTTGCTATCATTTGCATCCAAGCCTTCTGAATTCTCAGCATGTTTAAAGGGCACCAGTCATCTATCTCTAGCTATGGCAAAAGCAGAAATTCATCTCCTTTGCTTATTAGAAAACTGTTCTTTTCTGATATTGTTTCTCTGCTTCCAGCAATCATTATTATTGCTCCCTGTCGCTTATCTAATCCTGTTAAGGTGTTTCATGTGCAGTGATGTAAACAACATAAGTCCCGAGTCTTGCAACAAGGTGATTTGTGGAAAGCTGAAATGTCACTGCGCCACTTTGGTTTTTTAAACCTAGTATTTCAATCTTAACCCAACACAAAGGGCATGAATTGGAGGTCTCTTTGTATGCAACTTTGACCTTGCAACCTGTGAATAGAATATAGGGCAGACCAACAAGGGGGCTACATAATGAATAATTGTGCCTCGCTGTTACCAGTGACACCTGGTAGTGACAAAACAGAGCACTTTTTTAATAAATGAGCCCCTGACTCTTATAGCTTTATGACCTGTTATTACGATGGCTGCAAAGTAAGCAAGAATCTCTACAAGCATTGCTGTTCTTCACAGAAAAGAAATATGTCATGAATACATATTGTCTAGAAATGTTACTGTTCACTGACACTTTGCATCCAATATATAAAAAAGTAACTCTTTCTACCCTTTTAAGCATTAGGTGGTCATAAAGCTTGCAGGAGTTTGGGTCTGAAAAGCTGTAGGACCTATCACCATGTTGCCTCCAAACTCTCTCAACTCCATTCACCGTGAGTTTCTTAAAAATAACAAAATACTCTATTACAAGCTATATTTTAACCACTGAAAGTACAATAAATAAGTAAATGCAACTGGCTTTCATCTTGTCGCTGGACTACAATACTCAGCAAACTTTAACAAAGTATTATTAAAGGAGAAGTAAAGCTACAGATCAGTTTATTGCCATTAGATTAGCCCCAATAGTGCAAGCTATATCACTATATTTATTCTGCAGAAGACTCTAAACATCTCTAAAAAATGTTCTCTGTTTGTGTAGGATATCAGCTGCCACATTAGCTTGGTGTGATATCACTTCCTGCCTGAGTCTCTCCTTGCTCACTCATAGCTCTGGGCTCAGATTACAACAGGGAGGGGAGGAGGAAGGGGGAAAGGAGAGGGAGAGAGGAGCAAACTGAGTATGCTCATGCCGTACCCTGGATGTTTATGCTGAAAATGGGAAGTCTGATACAGAAACCCATGTGTACACAATAGAAGGAAAGAAATGTGGTCTTCAGTAATGTAACTTGGTGCAGCCGGGCCCCCCCCCCCCCCCCCCCCCCCCCCCCCACCCTCCGTGCTGATTTGTTTTGCGCCGGCAGACGACTAAGGCCAGACGCAGCGCGGCGCAATCTGCCGGGGGGCCCTGCAGGGGTGCCGGCCCTGCAGGGGTGCGGGCCCTGGTCCGCTTGCACTCCCTGCTCCCCCGGTAGTTACGCCCCTGGTGGTGTTTCTTTTGACAGAGGACTCAGGACAGCATTACTTTGAGTGTTTACTGGTGTATTTCTATAGACCTTTCTGATAAAGCTTTATTAATGTTAGCCTTCTAGAGTTCTAGAACTGACAGTTAGTGATGGGCGAATTTATTCGCCAGGGGCAAATTCGCGGCGAAGTCCCGCGATTCGCCGCTGGCGAATAAATTCGTGAACCGCCAGCAAAATTTCGACGAAAAAAAAACGAGTCGCACGTTGTTTTTTGATGCAACGCGACATAAACGACGCGACGCCCAACGAAAACGACGAAAATTTTTTGCCAATTCACAAATTTCTCTGGAAATTAGTGGATTTTTCGGCGAAGCGAAACTAGAGAGATTCGCCCATAACTACTGACAGTAAAGAAATTTCAGGTGATAAATTCTGAAGCAACATACTTCTACAATTGTCTTCAGTATTTCAAGGCTTGAAACCACAGTATCGTGTCCTCTTTCCCAGCAGTCAAGTAAGAAAACTTTGTGCCTCTGGCTGTTTTCAAGATATATTATAGGCTCACCAAAGATATGAATCCTCCAAAGTTTGACCATTGTCATAGGACTGCATGCACGGTTAACTCTATAGACTGTAGTGTCAGGAAAAACACACAGTACCACAATTTTGTCTGATGGTATCTGCTGCCCAGTCCCCTAATAAAATCAAGCATTGTGTTTTCCCTCATGTTTAATTACAGTTAAATAATGTCTACAGGTGTAGAATGTTCATGTACCTTATAAGAAAATATATCCTTACATTCTTTTAGTCCTGCCACCCTTACCCTCATTGCATAAGTCGGTTCTTGAATTTCCAGAATGTCGAGGAAAATATTTTATTCTATTCTTTTTCCAGTAACTAGTAATCAAATGCCAATGCCAAACTTGAGCCCTATGTGTGTGACTCTGCGATAAAGTATTATATATTGTCTATTCCCTTTCAGGCTATGCATATTAGGAAGATAGTTAAATACCATATGCGGTGCACATGTGATTAACTGCTCCACAAATATAATTCAAATACATCTTTGTCATTTGATATTCTAATGAAACTATGACGATGTTAATTTGTCATTAACTACAAAGAAGTTTTCTCTTCCCACCTTATCTCCCCATTACTTATATCTTCTGTTTCAGCTTGTGTTACTTTACAGATCAAAACTAATGCTTTATTTCATATGGGATTATTACCAGTCCATGTTCTGGCAGTGAGGCTCTGCATAGGCGTGTATTGCCATCTACTGGTCTATTAATGATATGATTATACCTGCCATGCATTGAAAGGATTCTGTTTGCGCTCAGTATACTTTCTGGACGTAATACAGAAGTCTAAAATACAGCAAGTGCTAAAAACAATCAGTGGTAAACAACCTGCGAGAAACCTGCTTAGAACAATGTGCAATTAAGTTTTTTTTTTAAAAAACATATTCCAGTAGCCTCTGGTGGAATGTGTTTTACAGTCTAAAAAATGTTTTCTAATGCAGGTATTATTTTTAATACAGGTATTGGATCCCTTGTCTGGAAACCCATCATACAGAAAGCTCCAAATTACAGGAAAGCACTCTCCCATAGATTCCATTTCAATCAAATTGATTCCCTTTTCCTTGTACTTGAGTCAAACTTAGATACAATTAATCCTTATTGGAGGCAAAACAATCCAGTTGGGTTTATTTAATGTTTCAGTAGTAGATTTAATGTATGGAGATCCAAATTAGGGAAAGATTTATTATCTTTAAAACCCCAGATCCCAAGCATTCTGGATAATAGGTCCCGTACCAGTACACATAGTATGGCCATATGTGATTGGACACCCCTTCTTTGTCTGCTTAAGCCACAACTATCATACCACTACTTCAAACTATGCATTTTTCACTATTCTGTCTTCCTTGTGGCAACAGTTTGGGGAAGGTCCTTTCCTGTTTCATGATATTGCCCCTAGGCACAAAGTAATATCCATATAAAATTAGTTTACAGATATGGGAGTGAGAAGAGAGCTGTCTGGAAAGCACAGAACCTAGACGTCTACCCAGATAAACACTTGTAGATGAACTGAAATGCCGATGCAAGGCTGGACCGATCCCCAACATCAGTGTCTGACTTCTTAAGTAGCAATGGAAGCCAATTCTTCCAATCATTTATCAGCATCTAGTGGAAAGCCTTCCTAGAAGAGAAGTTGGTAAAGGCTGTTTAGCAGTAATGAGTAGACAACCATCATATTAACAACCTTGGTTTTAGAATGGGATGACAGGTGTACATACCTTAGCCAATATAGTGTGTATATACCCATACTCTTGTATCTAATTGTGCATTACAATTTGCATGTAAAAGTCAAGGGCAAGGCATTATTCGTATGTAAAATTATTCAAGTGCAAATTGTGGTTTTTCAGTAAGACATTGTCTACCTAATTTAAATCCCAGTAATTCTTATTCAAGGGAAAGAAAACAGAAATGATATTGATATTGAATCTCCTTGCCCCTGGTTGCAAATAAGGGAACAGCCCTGTTTCATTTGCATAAATCTCGGAATATGGCATTCTCCTAAGAATACTCTTCATTGACCTTTAATTTACGTATTTGTATAGATTAATCATATTCCTTGAGGACACAAAGGGCAAGTTGTGTTGGATAAGAGTACATTTTACCATATGTATAACACTAATCCCTTTCCCTGGACATTGTAAAAGTCATTTTGTTTATAGAAATGGAATTAATATTTTCTACTTGATTTTCACCACCCTGACACCGATATGTCGTGATTTTTACACCATTTTATAAATGTGTATTTATTTTATTTAGCAATAGTTGTTTGGGTGTTGTTTTTAACTTTTTAAAATGTTTTCTAACAGCACTTCTGTGGCCATAGCTATATTGTATATCATACTCAGCAAGCTCATTAGGCTCGCTTAGACTTCAGTGTCTAATTCACAAAACTGAAATACATTACACTGTAGCTGAAAATCCATAGCAAGTTATCAGTTATTAACACTGGCTATTTACCTACTTTAAGACCTGTGAAAGCAAAATCCAACTATTACTTAACGCTTACTATTACCAATTTACTCTGCACACGCAAGGGTAATGTAGACATTTGCAGTATGATCATGTTAAATGTCTGAGGCTTTGCCCTGTTCTAAGCATGTGTTATTTTCAGTGACTGATACCTATGCATTAGATATTGTATACTTTATGGTTGCTACCTGACCCTACTACTGATAGATTCCAAGAAACCACAGGGAAACTGACCAGTGCAAACTGAAACAGTTATATTCTGGACCAAGGGAAAATGATACTGCTCAAAACAGTAGATATGGCTAAAGCCCGAATATCAAGTAACAATTTGTTGAAATGCTTTTTTAGGAATCTATTGAATGCATTCAAAGGAACAGTAACACCAAAAAATGTAAGTATTTTAAAGGAATTAAAATATAACATATTGTCAGGCTGCACTGGTAAAATTGGTGTGTTTGCATTAGAAAGACTACTATAGCTTATATAAACAAGCTGCTGTTTAGCCATGGGGGCAGCCATTCTAAGATGAAAAAGGAGAAAAGGCACAGGTCAGCAGATAACAGATAATCTATATAGAATACAATGGGATTCTTCAGAATTTATCTATCTACTGTGTATACTGTGCTTGAATGGCTGCCCCCATGGTTACACAGCAGCTTGTTTTTATAAATTATAGTAGAGTTTCTGAAGCAAACACACCAGTTTTACCAATGCAGGGCAACAGTATAAAATGAATGGTGACTCATTTTGAAAGTTTTATAACAAAAGGATACGGTTCAAACTAATTCGCCAACGTGACATCAATTCGCAACTTCGCAAATTCACTAACACGGAAGTAGATAGACTAGCGCAACTTCGTACCCTAACGCCAGGCGAAGTTGCGCAGTTGCGTAATTACGCAAATTCACTAAGATGAAGGTTACCACTTACGCTAGACGTTACTTCACCAGGTTAGACCTGGCAAAGTTCAATACAATAGATAGGAGTTTGAAAAAAAATGTCCCAAAAAAAATGCTGGCGTGTTTTACCTCTTATAGGGTGATGGTCTTAAAAAAAGCAAATTTTTTGGGGGGTTACCCTCCTTCCCCCCTACATTTCCTAACATATGGCAACACAACTATACAGTGGGCACATGTTTAGGGCAATAGGACAACTTTATTTTATTTATTAAAGGTTTCCTGTGCTTGTGTAGTGCAATGTAGTGGCTGGAACATATACTTCTATTACACTTTGAAATTCGCTCCATATGCAAATCAGGCATGGCTAGCGTAAATTCGCTTTGCCTGGTGAAGTAACAGTAGCGCTACTTCGTTAACGTTCGCTGCCCTGAGTGAAAATTTGCATCTTAGTGAATTTGCGTAGTGCTGCGAACGTTAGTGAAGGCAACGCTAGTGCATTTTCGCAGCTTAGGGAATTTGCCTTTAGAGACACATTTGTCAAGGGTCAAATTTCAAATTCATTTGAGTTTTTACTCCCATGAACTTAAAATTCGACCAATCAAAATCTATTAATAAAATCGGATGAATAGAATCGACCCAAAAACTTGAATCTAATTGGAGTCAAATTAGATTCAAATTTAAAAAACTTCTTGAATATCAGGAAGGCTGCAAACATATCCAAATGGATCCCTGTAGACAAATACAAGAGGTCCTCTGCACTCAACCCATTATTAATATATTAAGGGTATATTAAGGGTATTGAAACATTTTGTGCCTTAAGCTACTAAAAATCCCTTACCATTTAAACAAAACAGGGATTTTTTGTCCATATATTGCTAACCTGGCCATATTGGGGATGACTTTGACATAGTTGACCATAAAAAACTAAACAATTCTATTTTGAATTAGAATTGTCAATTTGCCCCTTGATAAATCTGCCCCATAATGATGATTGTATTCCTTTCACTTTCAGTAATTTATTTATCTTTATATACAGTGACCATTACTAAACTCCATATAACATGCCCTATTATACACAGCTATGTTCAGGTGCGATGGGCCACTTTTCTGCCTTCTTCCCCCCTCACATATAGAAATAACTAGTACCTTTATTATTTCATGCATTCTCTGTGCAGAATTGAGGCCCACTCAAAAGGGTCTTGCTTTAAGTCGACTCATTCAGATTGACAAGGAGCGGTGTTACTCAGTACTTTGCAACAATTCTGGGCTGACAAATGCTACAGTATCAAGATCGAAAATCCAAACTACATTGTCAGTGTCAATATTTCCATGAAATATTCTCCTTTATTAAACTGCTTTACCTAGAGTTGCCACTTTGACCAAAATGGCACATGGAAAGAGTGTATTGTATTTAAATAAATCCCTGTTTAAACACAGTAAATCAATAGAAGAATTGAAAATGGAATATATTAAGAAATATTAATATTAGGATGTGTGCATCTGTGTTATTCAATCAAATAAAATTGGATTCTATCAACCAGTAACAATAGTACCAATATGGGTATAACAGATCTACAGAAGCTGGAAATTGGTGTATCTCCTACATAATAGCATCTTTCCCACTTATACACCCCAGGACACAACAGTGCAAAATCTCTCTAACACCTCTGTAGTGCCTCTTTTACTTACGCCCACTCTCTTCCTTCCAACATGGTCATTAATATGTTCTTCTCTGTTTTAGAGAAAATGCTCGCGCAAGATGTTTTAGATGTGTTTTTGATTTTGAACAATTGTTTGCAGCATGGAGGCAAAAACTCACATTTGACATATGCAGTGTTCTCAGTTTTTTGCTTCCCTTGTAGCTATGTCTAATAGCACCATCAAGATAATAATTAAGTTAAGTGCATGTGATATTACCGAAAAGGCAATTATCTTGAATAATTATCTTGGATAGCTGAATAATGTATTTATGCTAGTGCAGCTTTTCATTATAATTCTCAATGCTTTAACGAGATTGAAAGAGAAGGAAAGGCAACAATCCCTGGAGGTGCCAAAAGTTAAGATTGCATTTACTTACCTGATACAGCAGACATGAGCTTCAATCAGCAGAAAGCTACCCCAGCCCTGCGTTCTTCCAGCAAGCACCAAGGAGTGATCCTCTTCCTGACTTTTCTTTGTTTGTGTCCGTGCACATGAAAAGTTGAACTATAACAAAAAAATCTGTCTTTTTCACTCTACTGCTCATGCATAAGCCCGGGACTTTGAAGAAAGAAGAAGCAGAACAATAGGATCACTCTGTGATACTCACTGAGACAAACCCTAGGCGAGGAGTATCTAGAACGTTATTGCAATTTTTAAACTCTTGTTTAAACATTGTTTTCATTGGTCCCTGTCCTAATGGAGCTTACAATGTATCAAACCCAGAACCCCATTGCTGCAAGTCAGAAGTTCATCCCACAAAGACAGTTGGCATTACCACTAAAGTGGGAAAATACAATCATTGATAGATACAATACTCTTCCCAAACATTTTTTTACATTCTATGGTGATGATATATTTGTCAAAAATAGTTTGCTCTTTCAGCCCTATTGTCTTATTTATTTCATTTATGTACGACTTACAGTAGAACCCCCATTGTAAGTTCCCTGATTTTAGGTTTTCCCTCATATTACTTGTTTATTTGTGGTCCCTTCTGTATGTTATGCATAATACATTTCCCTGATTTTACATTTTCCTGGATTTTACACCAATTTTTTCTGGTCCCCTTAAAAAACATAAAATGGGGGTTCTACTGTATTATATACCACATTGCAGAGTCATCTCCCATTTTTACAGTAGTCCCTATTAACTCCCTATTAACCTGTTTTGCACCACTGGGGGCTGTATCAGGGGAGGTCACATGTATATACATAAACACTTGTGTCAATTAGCTTAGCGGTGTCTTGCACCATGGGAGGAAAACAATACAAACATAGGTAGAAAATACAATGGGATATTTCTTAGGGAAGAAATTGAACTGTAGAAACCAACATAGCAAGAAAATAATGCTAACCAATATGCCACGTTTGTTACCCTATTACTGCTGAAATCAAATATTCAGTGGATTGGGAGGGTGATGGTAAACTGTTTACACTGTATAAATTACAGTTTTGCTTTTGCTGTGTATCGTCTTCAGTCAATTGTGTGTTTCCAGTGACTCTTTAGCATTTGAGATTTCATGAGTAAGTGCCCATCAGAAAATAAAATAGAGCATCTTCAAAGGTTCATTTTTCATAATGGAGAAAACAGGTATTTACTCGGAGGCTATTTAGCAGAACACTAAAAAGGCTGAGAGTCTGAACACTCAGGAGAGCTGCCTCCAGGAAACTTTCTGCAGAGAAGAAACATTTTAACAGCGGTTTATTATTTTGCCTACTGCTATACTATTACCAAAAGGTTAACTCTACTGTAAAGTGTCTCAGAAAACAGCACACAAAAAAGGAACACAAAGTTAGAGGTATAGCAACTTAATTATGACTTTGGCAGAAAGCCAAATGTAAAGGACCTTTCTACAGGAAGCATTAATGGACTGGAGAGAATAACAGACATAGAGTCATTCAGAGTCAACTAGAGTTTCTGAGTCACAGTGTTTAATTTAATGTTGCTAAAAACATAGCAGGAAACTCAATATTGGCCAACAGTGACTTGGTAATACTATGTACAGATTGCTTGTTATCCTGCTAATTTCACTTTCCCTACAAAGATCAGTTTTTTCTAAAGGCCTATTTGATTAAAGGGATTGTTCACGTTTAAATTAACTTTTAGTATGATGTAGAGAGTGAAATTCTGAGACAATTTGTATTTTTTTAGTTATTTAGCTTTTTATGCAGGAGCTCTCCAGTTTGCAATTTCGGCAATCTGGTGCTAAGGTCCAAATTACCCTTTCAACCATGCATTGACTTTAATAAGTGTCTGGAAAATGAATTGGAGAGGGCCTGAATAGAAGATGAGTAATAAAAAGTAGCAATAACAATATATTTGTAGCCTTACTAAGCATTTGTGTTTTAGATGGAAAGAGTCAGAAGAAGAAGGTGAATAATGAAAAAGTAAAAACAAAATATACAATGAAGATTGATTGAAAAATTGCTTAGAACTGGCCATTTTTATTTCTAAATTATTTTATTTACACTGCAAACAATTCACTCTACCATGTAAAATGTAATTGCTGAACCAACTAGTGTAATAAGTTAATTGTAATATGGGTGTGGAGGCCGCGATATCAATTAATTTTATCTGGTTACGTGATTTCAGAATGAGCCAGCACTTCATGATGGAACTGCTTTCAGAAAGGCTTATGTTTCTCCTACTCAGTGTAACTAAGTGGAACTTAGATTTTTTTCTATTGAATGTTATTTTTATATCTACCAGGGAGCTACTATTTGGTTACCTTCCCATTGTCCAGTGATATGCTGCTGGGAGGAAAAGTGAGGGTAGTGATAAAGATTGACTGAAGTTCATCAGAGCCATTCACATGACTGAGTGCACCTGGGAAACTGGCAGATGTCAAGATTATAAAATCTGTTTGCTCTTTCCAGTGACAGGATCCCTTTAAATGTGAATGTAATATAAAGGGGTTGCTTATAACAAGCATATAATGGCGATAGATTTCTAATAAACAGCTGAATTAAATGAAAACTATACCCCCAAAATGAATACTGGAATGTATATTTAAGTTAATATTGCCCTTTTACATCTCTTGCATTGAACCACCATTTCGTGATGTTCTGTGTGCTGCCTCAGAGATCACCTGACCAGAAATATTTCAACTCTAACTGTAACAGGAAGAAGTGTTGAAGCAAAAGACAAAACTCTGTCTGTTAATTGGCTCATGTGACCTAACATTATAGTTTGTTTGGTATGTTTGTGTGCACCGTTGAATCCTACGATCCCAGGAGGCTGTCCTTATTTTTTAAAATGGCAATTTTCTATTTAAGATGACCCAATGGCACATGCTACTAAAAAAGTATATTATTATGAAAATGGTTTATTTACATGAAGCAGGGTTTTATATATGAGCTGTTTTATGCAATGTCTTTTTATAGAGACCTACATTTTTCAGAGGGCATAGTTTTTCTTTAACAAGGAAGTGCAAGAGAGCAGCAGAGAGATATATCATAAGTTCATCATAATAACAAACCCACACTGACTCTAAGAGACCCCAGTGTCTCAGGAGAACTTTGCAGGTATGATTCAACAAGTGGACAAGAGTTTGATTTCCAGACATTAATGCCCCCTGCCCCCCTTGAGGATCGACTTCTTGGTGATCCCAGGATCAGGTGAGAAAATGGTTCCAGAATGTCCGTTCATTTTGCTATCTGAACAGATTATTTTATTCTAACTTGCAGAACTTTTCCTTCCCTTAAATCACTTCAATTCCAGTGTACAAAACCTTCTCTTCTTTAGACTTTCTGTATCATTAATACCCTTTTTAAGGATTGGAGACCAAAACTACACTACATATTCTAAATAAGGCCTTATCAGTGTGTAAAGTGGAAGACTATCCTCCCTTGAATCAATATACTGTTTAATACAGTTCCAAAGCATGCTATCCCTTACTGCTGCTGGCTGACATTGCTTGCTACAGATAATTTTATTACGCATCCCTGCAAGGATGCCATATTCTGGATGGAATGAGTTGGCTGGAATACACAGATACATTACTTACAGTGCCATCAGCCATGTCATTAATGAATATATTGAATAAAAGGGGGGGCCCAATAAAGAAATCTGTGGCAAGCAACAAAGAATCATACTCTAAATAGAGAATGTGCCATTGACAACCACCCTTTCTATACAATCCAACAGTCCAACAGACCTTTGTTTAAAAATGCAAATATTTAAATCAGGGCAATACATACCATTTTACATATTACACGAGCTTTCCTACAGTCTACTGCTACCATACTAGTTGAAAGGGAGGCTGAGAAAATCAGAAATGGTCTCTAAGATCTATGGGTATGCACACTCAAAAAATCACAATAATAATCTAGGAGGTGAATGTTAAAATGTTTGCTTTACTTTATATATTCACAACTACAATACAGCATCATGACATAAAAAGTACGTTCTACTTTTATCTCTTGCTAGTTGTACTGTATGTCTACAAAAATTATGTGTGTGGTGGGGGGTTACATGGAAATAACAACGCTCCTTTCCTTTTTTCTCTGAGATGGAGCTGTGCTAGATCAAAAACTGCAATTTGGCTATCCATCCATGTTGCCAAATCGTACATTATATTTTAGCTTTGAGGTTTTGCTACCCAAAAACTGCCTTGGACTTTCTTAATTTCCTTTCTCCATACAACACCTTAATTAATGTTGTTGCATTTGTCTGAATGCCTTTAAACTGCAAAATGTAATTTATATTAAAGGGATACTATCATGGGAAAAATGTTTTTTTTTTTTCAAAATGCATCAGTTATTAGTGCTGATCCAGTAGTATTCTGCACTGAAATCCATTTTTTAAAAGAGCAAACAGATTTTTTTAAATTTAATTTTTAAATCTGACATGGGGCTAGATATATTGTCAGTTTCCCAGTTGCCCCAAGACTTGTGCTCTGATAAACTTCAGTCACTCTCTACTGCTGTACTGCAAGTTGGAGTGATATCACCCCCCTCCCTCCCCCCCCCCTCAGCAGCCTAACAACAGAACAATGGGAAGGTAACCAGATAACAGCTCCCTAACTCAAGATAACAACTGTCTGGTAGATCTAAGAATAACACTCAATAGTAAAAACCCATGTCCCACTGTGACTCCTTCAGTTGCATTGAGAAGGAAAAACAACAGCCTGCTAGAAAGCAGTTCCCTCCTAAAGTGCTGGCATAAGTCACATGACCAGGAACAGCTGGAAAATTAACAAAATGTCTAGCCCCATGTCAGATTTCCAAATTGAATATTAAAAAAAATCAGCTGTTTTTAGAATTGGATTTCAGTACAGAAGTCCGCTGGAGTAGCACTATTAACTGACGCTATCACTATTAACAAACATTTTTTTCAATTTAGTTTCCTTTTAAAGACTACATATAATGTAAACCAGAAAAAAATAAGCTGGTTCTGTTTATATATCCAAATAAGCACAGTTTGCCAACTGGGAAAAGGCATTATACTGTTTAATTATTTAAGGCAGAAAGCAGATGTTCTGTGTTTCTTTGGTTTGAAAGCAGACTGTACCTTTTGATGAATTCTACCTACTGTGTCCCCATTAACTTTAATACAAAAGCCCTCTAGACTCATTGACATAATAGCATCCTGTGAGATTTGAGAGTAAGCATGAATCTATTCACTGAGTGGCATTATTATTATTGTTATTATTATCAAACGCGGCATACTACAACCTATTCTTCTATCTTAAATACTGTCACCTTAGCAGTGAGCATCTAGGTTAAACATCCATTTGGGATTAAGCACATGTCTGTTTGGTGAATGCTGAGCTTCTGAAGGCTTATTGCTTCTTTGAAAGCAGTGGGTGGTCAGCAGATCGCCTAATCCTGAAACTAACACTTATTTTGAAAGCAAAATCAGCACTCACTGCTGCAAGATGAGCCAGAAGTCAATGTATTGAAAGTAGCTCCTTTGATGCCAATAATTTATATCCATGGTGTGCTGTGTAATCGTATTTCTAAGCAAAGTCAAATAAATGAATTCAGAAAACTACATTTTTGACTGAAATAAAACTCAGGATGATGCTTGGCGAAACACATACACTGATTGCAGAGGATAACGTCTCTATTGTTTCAAACTGTAATCTAACAATAGAGTAAAACAATTCAGCTGAAAGGGTCTAAATTGTGGCTAGTTTTAGCAAGAGCAAATATTGTGGATGCGCAGAATTCACAAAAGACTTGGCCTAATGCCAGTACAAATTTGAACCCTTATTTACATTTTCAAACTTAAGCAAAATCCAAAAACAAATGGTCACCTTCTGTTGTCCAGTTACTTGAAGTCATGTGGCAGATTTATCACGCCAGTCATTTACTAAACACTTTCCACGTTACCGCCAATTCATAGTAACACACCCAATTATTTTTACTGTTTTGAAAAGGCACATAAAAGAGAGTTGAATAAATGAGATTTAATGCATTACACTTTTTAATGGACATCTAGTCAACTGATTAAAGCAGACGGTATAGCACATTAAAAAAAAAAGATTGATTAAAATCCTTTAGGATTCCTCATTGCAAATGTTCTCAAATAACCTCTAAGGGTTTAGATATGATTTAGACAGAAACTCATAAAATTAGTGAATACAAAACCTGCAAAAAGAGCAGCGATTTACCAAATCCTGGATTCTATGCATCCCTACTAAATTTTATATTGCAGATTTTCTATTTAAAAAAAGTTTATTTTCCTTCTTCTAGTGTTTTTCCTGCTAAAAGTAAAAGCCATGTGAACATAGCTTTTTAATCCCTATACCACCTAGAACAGCGTATCAGACTGGAGGCCCATGGACTAGATGTGACCCTGCAAGGAATATTTATGGTCACCAGTCTCCTTAAAGTTCCTTGTACAGGTATGGGACCTTTTATCCAGAATCATTGGGGCTTGCCAGATAATGGGTCTTTCCATCATTTGGATCTTCACACCTTAAGACTACTAGAAAATCATGTAAACATTAAATAAACTCAATAAGGATTAATGATATCTTAGGTGTAATCAAGTACAAGCTACAGAGAAAATAATTTTTACAATTTTGGATTATATCATTATAATGGAGTCTATGGGAGACTGGTTTCCCAGATAACGGGTCCCATACCTGTATAGCATAATAATTTTATATGAACTTGAGGAATTAAAAATAATTCTCTTTTAACATTAGATTTCTTTATTTACAGCGTGCTAAAATAAATCTGCAATGTTTACAGAAATGACATATAAGACAAGGCATTCCTGCAAATGTAAATCAATGTGTGGTCCTGAATCTACTATCTATGAATGTTTAGCTATAGTATTGAAAAAATATCTGAACACAGAAATGGTAGATGGGGAAGCTAAACTCTTGACAATGCAGGAAATGCAGTAGTGAGAACTAACCCTTTGCTGAAAACAACAAAAATCCTTGGTTAAATACTAAGTGAAAGATATCATTTTGTTTCATCACTCTGAAATGATCTAGCGGAGTAACATGAATGCTTGTGGTGTTCAACAAATGCCATCTTTTCAGCTAGAACGCAAACAAACCATGAACGAAAGAAAAGAATCACATCAGGTAGAAGTTCAAAGATATTTTTTTGAATTAGACAGGAAAGGATTTGTATTAATACGGCATTCATAGACATTCAAAGGCGGTGGATAGGTCTTTCTGAAATCGGCACAAAGGGCTATCACTGTGGAATTCTGTTCCCTCTAAAGGTTCTTGTTCATCAGATGAGAGTGCCTTTGTGATACCCTTTCAGAATGGCCTGCCTACCTTCTGTATGCATTATTAAAACTGCCAGTCCTGATTGATTTTTAGTGTTGTTATTCTCGGCATAGATGAGTAGTTAAGCTTTTTAATTTATCTAAATTGCCGCATACCGCCATTTACTGACAAAAGCCATGTATTCACCTTTTCCGCTGCTTACATTTGTCAGAACTGACATCTTAAAATTGCTTTTATTTTTATTTTAATAGACTGCAGGTTTGATAGCGTCAAGGCATTACAAGGCTTTAACTGATCTTATTGTCATTCCATGGCACATAAATTGATTATTAGATTTTCATCAAGAGTCTACTATTTAATGAATCTAAGTGGAGTCAGGCTTGTAGACTACACTGACCGCTAACATTTGAGATTCTTTGATGTCATTTTACCCTATATAGTCTCAAAGTAAGAAAGGAGTTAAAGGGATTCTGTCACAGGAATATTTTTTTCCAAAATGCATCAGTTAAAAGTACTGTTCTAGCAGAAATCTGCACTTAAATATGGTTTTTAACAGAGCAAACATATTGTTTTATATTTAATTTTGACATTTGGCATGGGGCTAGACATATTGTCAGTTTCCCAGGTGCCCTCATGACATGTGCGCTGATAAACTACAGTCACTCTTAACTGCTACACTGCACATTGGAGTGATATCACGCCCCTCACTTCCTTCCACAGCAGCCAACAGAACAATAAGTAGAAAACCAGATAGCAGCTACCTGACACCTCTGCTGAAGGATTTGTTGGCATTGCTAAAAGTGCTACCTAGCTCAACTAGTTACATAATTACACAGTTAAATTAAGTTGAAAAAAGACCAGCGTCCACTCTAAATGAAACCCAGCATCCATACATACAAACACTGACAATGACCCCTCCATACCCTTACATACTGTAAATTATATATATCCATATCTATATTTACTATAGAGTTTAGTATCACAAAAGCCTTGGATATTATGTTTGCCCTAGAAATCTTCCAACCCACTCTTTGGAAGCATTAACAGAATCAGCCATCACAACAACACCCAGCAGTGCATTCCACAACCTCACTACCCTTACTGTGAAGAACCACCTACGTTGCTTCAAATGAAAGTCCTTTTCTTCTAGTCTGAAGGGGTGGCCTCTGGTGCAAGATCCTCTTTATGAGTAAAGAGGTCCCCTGCTATTTGCTTATAATGTCCTCTAATGTACTTGTAAAGTGTAATTATGTCCCCTCACAAGCGTCTTTTTTTTTTACAGAGAAAACAGCCCCAAACTCGACAGTCTACCATAATTATTTGTCTTCCATCCCTCTAACCAGTTTGTTGCATGTCTCTTCACTCTCTCCAACTCATTGAAATACTTCTTAAGGACTGGAGTCCAAAACCGCACTGCATACTCCATGTGAAGCTTACCAAGGACCTATAATTCGATTCGAATTTTAAAAAAGTACTGTCTCTTTAAAAAATTTTAATTCCACCTTAAAGCTGCCAAATTGCCATTTTAGCCTATGGGAGACCTCCTAGAACCTTTACAGTGATTTTTGTACAGATTTGGAAATTTTAAGTATTTTGCCCAAAATCGTACAAATCGAACAATGCATTTGAACGATTTTTATTCAATAGAAAACTGAACTATTCAATCCATTTTCAATTGAAAAAGGCCTTTAAAAATTCCATAGTCGAATTTCGAATTTTTTACAATACGAAATTTGACCCTTAGTAAATCTGCCCCTAAGTAACTTGCATTTATATTATTTTTGACAAAGTGTGTAACATTGTAGTACTTTCAATGCCCTCCTTCCAGTCATTACTTAACAAGTTGAAAAGCAAAAGAGCAAGTACAGTGCCCTGTGGTACTCTACTAACAACACTGGTCCAATCAGAAAATGTTACATTTACCACCACTCTTTGTAATCTATCTTTTAGCCACTTCTCTATCCAGGTACAATTACTAGGATCCAGGCCAACATTCCTTAATTTAATCAGTAACCTTCTGTGTGGCACTGTATCAAATGCTTTAGCAAAATCCAAGTAGACCACTGCCATCCCAGAAGTCCCTGCTCACCTTCTTATAAAAAATAAATAAAATTAGTCTGGCAAGATATATTACGCATTAAACCATGCTAGCACAATCTCACAGTATTGTGATTTGCAATGAAGTCCAGTATCTTATCCCTTAATAACCCTTCAATGTCAGACTAACCGGCCTTAGTTTTGAGAACAGGATCACTTTTTGAATAGCTCCAAGAAAAAAACATTTACATGGGTTTATCCTATAGGCTAAGCTCACCCACCGAGCCTCAAGAAAGGCAATACCGGTCTGTAGTTGGGAATCTGATCAGTTATTATCCTGGCTTTTGCTTTAAAAATCCAGTGGGTGAGCTTTAGCCTATAGGATAAACCCATGTAAATAGATTTTCTTGGAGCTTGTTTGGAATTCATTCCCAGGATTCCTTTTGTTTATTTAAATCTATATCAGGCAGTCTCTTCAACCTTTAGACTATTAAGAGGGAAACCTTAATTTACTGGTTCCTCATTTGTGCAGACATGGGAAATAACAGTTCAGAATTTCTGTTTTTTTCTATCCCCCAGCCAGTCCCCACTGATATTAAGGGTCCCCTTTCTGCTTAATTTTTTTAACTATTTACATATTTAATATATTATTGCAATATCCTTTTCCATATCAATTTTAGCTTTATTGCATGATTTATTAGATTCCTTGTACCTGATAAACATTTTGGCTGTCCCAACCCAACTTGAAAGCCTTAAAAGCATGTCTTTTCTTACCCACCTCAAGACCAACACTTCTACTGAACCAACAAGGTTTTGCTTTGCAACAACATTCCTTGCTTACAAGGGTAATATACTATAGACATATTTATAAAGCAGCATTTTAAAGACATCCCATTTTTGTTGCGTTTAACCCTGTAAAAGGCATTCCCACTTTATATGTTGAAGAGATGCCCTTATACTGTCAAAGTTTGCATATCTAAAAATGTAATGTTTTAGTTATTCCCTTATATAGTTGCCTCTGCAACACAATCTCAAAGGAGACCATGGGAGACTAAATATTCACCCACGCAAATGTTAGAGATACGTTTGGTATTATTGGTTATTACAAGATCCAAAAGACAATCATTCCTAGTAGTTTCTTGCACTATTTGAAATAAAATGTCATTCAGCATAATTACAAATCTACTAGCTTTTTCTATCTTGGCAAGGGTGAAGTGGCTAATGCTAGCAACTTTTCACCAGAAATCCCATTTGCAAGGACATCGCCAATTCAACAGGCGAAGACGACAATTCACAGATTTTACTGAGCGTTACCTCTTTTGCCAGGCGACTTGCTGAAATGAAGCTACATCTCCCTCAATCTGGCCACTTCAAATATTTACACCATCTCTAAAAAAGATGTGTATACAACTTTTATGTGCCTCCCCTATTCAAAATTACCTAAGCATAAGGTTACTAGAGAATTTTTGCTAGGCACAAACAAACGCTAGCGAATCTTCGCTATGAAGATACAGTGAAGAAGTATTGCTAGTGAAAATTTAACTGACAGAAATGACAGCTCAAGCTCACCTTGTTCTTCTGCTCAAAACAAACCCGATCAGGTGCTCAGTCAGCAGCGTCCCCCTGCTATAACACTTCACAGAATCCAAGGAAAGACGGCACTCTGATCAGGAACAGATTTATTCGGGATACAATGCCCTACGCGTTTCGGGAAACAATCCCTTAATCATAATCCTATGATTAAGGGATTGTTTCCCGAAACGCGTAGGGCATTGTATCCCGAATAAATCTGTTCCTGATCAGAGTGCCGTCTTTCCTTGGATTCTGTGAAGTATTGCTAGTGAAAAGTCTTCGGCTTTTAGCGCCCAGGATGCAACCTCGCATTTTAGTGGATTAGCGTAGTGATAATGAATTTGCACCTGGTGAAATGGTGTGTGAAGCTGTCACTGGCGACAATTGACACTTTAGTGAATCTGCCGTAATATCTGGATATTAAAAGTCACCCATAATAATATATTTTTTTAGTTACTTGCGAAGCTGCATCTATTTATAAAAGTAGCTGGGCTTCATTCTTATAGGATCATAATTTTCTTTTTAACATTTTGCCCAGTAGAAATTTCTACCCAGAGGGATTCCACTCCCTACTCAGTGCCATCCTTCTGTCCTTCCTAAAAAGGATATAACAGTTTAAATGCACAGCCCTGTCAAATGTTTCATCCAAACAGGTCTTCTCTAGAGCATGTACATCAATTAACTCTAGCTATCCCATCAATAGTCTGTTATATTTGATGTGCACTACATTGCATGTGGATCAGATAATAACAGTAAGATGCTGAAACAGCTAAAACAGTTGGAGACCCTGAGCATGCAATCTAGGGAAAAATATGAGATGAATGCACTTGCAATTGATTTCCAGATTTCGGTCCAGGTGTACAAAAGAAGGAAAGATATATATTATTTATGGGGCATAATATGCTGTTAATTGGGATATAATTTTATCAGCAGTCATGACTCTGGTTATGTAGCAAAGCTTTGTCACATTTTCCAAGGTGTGTCACTTTAATAAAACACTGAATGAATTTCTTTTCCAAATCTTAAATTTGATTTAATCACACCATAAAGTTACAACAAATGGCCAATTTTACTGTTTCTTAGAAAGGGAAGCAGATAATAGGTAAATATTTGATAGATCTGCGGAATAATACAAGCCATTTGAGTCACACAGTAACCTTCAGCATGATATTAGAAGGCACTACAACTTTTTTTTTCACAGAAATAAACGTTTAAAAAAAATGTTTTAAACTTTCATAAAAGTGGAGATGAAAACAAGACGTGTTATCCATCTCAGCTTGACTTTATGATAAAGCTTAGGTGATTTAAAGCCGCTATATCAAATTGATATTTTCTCCCAAGCTAGGTCAACATAAAATACAAATGGCATAAAAATGAGCTCAGCTTTTATCACTTTCGTGCCTGCATTTTAGAGTGACAGATAAGTGCAGGATTTGACTTGTCATGAAGTAAAAATATTCTTTGCAGACAAAACAGGTGCTGTAGAAAGAACAAGGTTCTCCGTCGAAATTATGTTTGTGGCACTGAAGCAAGAATTACTATATGGAACTATATCAATACAAACAACTCAATATACGCATTTCCTGTTCTTTATACTGTGGCATGTGTCAGTTTGTAAAACTATTGTATCCATGATGGATTTATACATATTTATAGGATCTGTTATCCAGAAACCTATGCTACTCCACATAGTATACTGTTAATCAATCAGTTCATCAAGGGCAAGTCAATACCAAAATGTATTAATTAAAATTAAAACTATGTTACAAAAGTCTTATATCCCCAGCAAAGACAGGTCTGCTAATCAGCTGGCAGACCAAAGAATAGAAAAGGAAAAACACTGCTTTTAAAAGCAGAAAGTTGCCTTTTTAAATACTAAGGACCACCACCTGGGATCATACGATTTACTGTGCACACCTAGGGTTTTATTTATTAAAGGTCGAGTTGTGAATTCCCTAAAAATATTTTTTGTTCACTAGAGAACCAAAATTTTTAGAGTAAAAAAGTTTTTATTCGAGATGTATCATACCCCAAAGCTTCAAAAAGCCTGTATTAAAAAATTCGCCATCTTAGACCTGTTGAGGTCCTGTCAAAGGGGCAAATTCACTAAAGCGTGAAGCATCTAGCACTAGCGCTTATTCGCCAGCATGACGTCATTTTGCAACTTTACCAGTTTACTAACAGTGTCCCTGGTGAAAATTCGCTAGCGAAGTAGATACACTAGCGCAAATTTGCACCCTTACGCCAGGCGAAGTTGCGCACTGACGAAGGGACTTAACTACTCTGACTCACTAAGATGACCATTTTACTGAACGTTACCTCTTGTGCTAGACTTTATTTCGCCAGGTCAGACCTGGTGAAGTTCAATACAATAGATAGAAGTTTGAAAAAAAAAACACTGGCGTCTTTTACTTTTTTAGGGTGATAGTCTGAATAATAGTGTAATTTTTTGGGGGGTTACCCTCCTTCCCCCCCTACAGTTCCTAACATATGGCAACTCAACTATACAGGGGGCTCATGTTTAGGCCAATAGGACAACTTTATTTTATTTATTAAAGGTTATCTGGGCTTGTGTACTGTAATGAAGTGGCTGTAACATATACTTCTATCATACTTTTAACTTCAAGCCGTAAGCAAATTAGGCATTGCTAGTGTAAATGCGCTTTACCTGGCAAAGTAACGGTAGCGGAACTTCACTACCATTTGCCTCCCTGAGCGCAACTTCCCATTTTAGTGAATTAGTGGCGGGCTGGCAAAAATTCGCCTGGAGAAGTATGTTGAATTGTGGCGAAGCCATTGCTAGCGCATTTTTGCTCCCTTGCCCCAAAGGGAGAGGAACCTGACTCAATATGAGGTTTTTGTGATCTGCGCTGGGTTTAGCTTCAAAATCTGAGGTTTTTGGGCAAAACCTAAAACAATTTGAGCAATTTGGGAAAAACTATTCAGGTTTTCACTTGATTTTGTCAAGTTTTTCCGCAATCCGATCAAATTGAGTGGTTTTTTATTAATAAATAATCTAAAATCTGGGAGTTTTTGTTGTGTTTTTTTTTTTACAAAATATGAGATAAATTTAGTATATACCTCCTCTACTGTACATGTTATGTCACATGAGTCAATTAATGAACAAAATTCAGCCTCAAAATCCCACACTTCCTCCAGTTAGAGCTGCAGTATTTCTGGTCAGGTGATCTCTGAGAGAGCACACAGGCCATCACAACATGGTGGCTCAAAGGAAAATATGTTAAAGGATAACATTGATTTATATCTATATTCCAATTAGGTAAGATTCTTTAATAGGTCATTTAATATAATGTAACTACCTGTTGTATTCATTCTGGGATTATAGGTTCCCTTTAAATTGCCATGGTATGTCATTAGGCTTTATTTTCATGCTGTGCAGACAGGTTGTCTAGAAGCCCCAGCAATTTGTGACAAAGTGACTGGAAATATATTACTGTTTCAGTTTCCAATGATGGCTGTTTCAAATGTCCCTTGACTCGGCCAAGACATTCTTACAGAAACAAACAAAACAGAAGCATCTAGTGATTCTAAATAAATGTTCTTTTTTATTTCAGCAGTGAAAGCCCACTGACTTGAGTGCCTTTATATAATGCAACTTTCATTTTCTTCTAATTTACAGAGAATTACTGGAATGCTGCATCCTTCACCACGCCATCTTCATATCTGCATTTCTCCACATTTCAAGGTGAGACCAGTGCTGATATTTCATTCTACTTCAAAACTTCAGCACCTGATGGAGTCTTTCTGGAAAACAGAGGAAAAACTGATTTCATCAAATTAGAATTAAAATGTAAGTCACTTTATACCACTTTAATTTTTATATTTACAGAATACATCGTTTTTTCAGGTATACTCTGAAAATGTTTTTAAGGTAAATGTTATATTAACAAGAACAAGTACAAAACAGACAAAATACATGATGTCAGGTGAAGCACCTTGTATAGGCCAGAGACTAGAAGCACTAAAAGCTGCAATTTTCTTTTTTTTTGGCTGTACTGTAGTTCGTGGATAAAAGCAGGTCCCATTAAGTTTGCATGGATAGGATACATGTCCATAGAGACCAGATCACACCAATTCCCCCAGATTTTGTCAAATTTATCATGCACTCCCCTCATTTCATAAGTTAATTTTATAAGGGAAAGACCTCCATCCACTAACAATGAAAAAATTTTTTTTGATTAAATGTCGGTCTTAGCCTTGCTTGACTATGGTAAAATGCTAACATTCTATCCATATTTTACCAAAGCTTCTGGTCACTCTGAAGCTCTATCACTCCATCTCATCTGATCTGACCTGCCTTTTTGATCCTCAAATATGCCTTTTTCCACATTTTATTACCTGACTATGAGAACAGGTAAGAAAATTTACTGCTTTACCCCTTTTACTCCTCTTATAGCGACCCATATTTTTCACCTGCCTTGAGTGATTGTATAAATGAGTATGTGTGCACCAAGAATCCCTAGAAGTAAAAGGAACAGTTAATCAGTACCCAGCAACGCAGGGGAGCGCAGGTCCAAAACGCCCGTGTGTAAGGGCCCTTAAGAAGACAGCTCTTCTTGAATGTGAGGAGAGCCACTGGACGACTGTTCTCTCTCTGAGTTATACAGACTTATATTATGAAAAACTATGTAGGTTATTTGTATTGGCATTGGCAATAAGCTCTCACCCTATGATAGACGTGGAAACCACCAGTATTGTTTTTTATCTTTGGAGAAGCCTTAATTAACTGACCAGTTAAACTGCATTAATTTGTCTCTATATTGGGTATCTAGAAATGTATGCAAAATCTATCCCCCAGAGAGATCACTGTCCGTTTGCCTTAAATTGCTACAAATCTAAGAAAATTAAGAGAGTTGGATCAATTGAACCAGGTGATCGGTGAAATTACTCTTCAGCTGAGGTCAAGGTTACGAAGTTCTAAAACTTTGTAAGACTATAACATTAATGGTAGGTTGGAAATGATAATGTAGCTACTCAACCTGGTGGTCTAGTGCGGACTAGGGATCGGTGGGGACGCCCGCTTCAGGGACGCCTGCAGCCCTAGTCCTCTCTCCTCAAGTGCCGAGTTGTTATGGTGCACACGGCCGATCTCTTCTGGGTTTATGCATCAGCCGTGTCATCGCACCAAGTGGTGCGAAATTCAAATATTTAAAGGTACTGCTTTCTCAAATTCATTGCCCATTGTTGGTTCTACTTGCTAGTTTTCTGGGTGTGTTATTCGTGTATTTGATTTATGGTTTTGACCCCTGTCTGTCTGATTACTCTGAAGTCTGCCTATTTGACCTTTGCCTGACTACTGTGAACTCTGCTACTCCTGACCCTTGCCTGCCTGACAATCCTTCCATTATTGACCCTTGCCTGCCTGACGATCCTTCTGGTATTGACCCTTGCCTGCCTGGTGATCCTTCTGGTATTGACCCGGCCTGTCTGACCTTGCTGAACTCTGCCAGCACCAACCCGGCCTGTCTGACTATGCACTTGGCTATTCCTGAACTGAACCTTCAGTCCAAAACTTTGCTAATGATCATGCCCCTTTGCTCATCCAGAACCCTCGCTTTTACTCCTCTCTTATTAAGACCTGGCGGCATCTAATTAGCCAACGGCTCCTCCCGAGGTTTAAGGCGGCTGTTAGAGGCAGAAGAAAGAAAGGCGGAGCCAGAATCACTTTCTTAAAAGTTAGAGAAAACAAAACAAAATGCATGGATAGAACTAGATAATTGGTGAAAATATTTAGATTACCCCCTGTGTCTTCCTCACTGTCGGTAGTCTCTGCAACATAATCTCAAAGGAGACCATGTTATCATCACTATTGCAAGCTCACCCATGCCAATGCTGGAGATATTAGTTATTAGAAGAGCATATATCCTAGAAGGCTTCAAAACTACCTATTGCAAAAAAAATGTAATTTAGCATATTTACATGTTTGCTTTTTCTGACTTGGCAACCTCATTACTCCAGTCATATCAGGATAATTGAAGTCACCCAATATTACAATTTGAGATTTAGTTTCTTTGAACAATTTTTTTTCCATGATATCAGAACTGTTTAGTTTTTAAATGGAAAAATATTTTGTTGGTTGATTTAACCAGTTCATCGCAGACCTGTCTTGGGAATTGGTGCATGGTCAGCTACAAACAAGTAACAAATTGCAATTTTTTTTTGCTGAGATTTCAATGATGATGAAGTGATTGAATGTGGATTACTTTGGATCTTCTTGACAGTGATGTGGGAACTGAATGCAGTGTTCTGTTAGTTAGCATCCTGCATGGCTTTTAGAGATAAGGGTATAAAATAGAGAGGGATTGAAGGGACCCGTGACAAGCCTTTATTAGATGGAGGCCAATGAAATTCTGTATTGCGCTGCTGAGAATTCATTCGCATTTGTATGCACTGAGTACTAGGAAGCAATAACTGCTGAAGATAGAAGAACCTGCAGCTTACAATGTCAAACTTGTATCTGTAAACAGCTTGTTTTTATTTGTTTTCCAAGTAATAAAAGCCAAAGGCATTTGATGTCTTGGATTTGTTAATCTTTTTTTCTTATATTGGCAGACAAATAAACACACACATTTTTTCATGTATAAAAAGTAATCTGTAGTCTTGTTATTTTAATCAATAGTTTACGTAATCTATAGTCTTGTTATTTTAATTTATTGGTTCACTCTGCTTCAGTTACAACACACCTAATTTTGACATCAAAAGCCTGTATTGACTTGTTATGTGTGTTCTGATAAGATACTTGCATGCAAAATCAGTACAGCAAGAATCACATCAATGCTTACTGGTATCTTCAGGGAGTAATTGTCCGTTCAGTTAGTTATAATGGGTATCTGTAGGATTAATGGTTGCTTACTTTTCCCTTACAGAGCTTAATTTCTATGACTCTCATTTTCTGTTATGTACATTAGCCTGCCCTAGGTTTCACACTTGATAAATAAAACATACTCTGAGACAAAAAAAAAATTCTCCGCTAAAGTCAAAAGTTCTATCCAATAGATATTTATGAATTTGACTTCACCCTGAAGTAATTTCTTGAGTTTGAGTTGAGTGTGCACTCTAGGGAAAGCAAGGCCAATAATTCATGGAGCATTCTGATCCGAGTATATTGCATTCTGGAAACGAATATCAAACTTGCGAACACAGTAATGCTGTTTAAAGGGGTTCTTGATTTTTCCATTTATCTTTTCAATTTATGAATTAAGTAATTTGAAACCCCTCACTTATAGTTTTATAGTCACAACTGGAGTCTCTTGCAGAGATGTAAAGAAAAGTAAATTGTATCATATTATAAAAAACAAAAGCAATCAATGGCCTGTGAATAATATCTTTATAAATGGTGCTTAGTTATGTCATCAGTTATAATTGGTGCTCTGTGAATGTGTGTCATATGACTCACTGAAACATATATGTTACAATGAATAATGTACCACCCATTGTACAATATGATGATTTTAGAAGGCACCATGGAGTTCCTTGACTTATATAAAAAAAAACGCTTTGGTCTCATACATATATGATAGACATGGAACTCCTTGGTGACTTTTTGCTACATGACTCATTGAAATGTGTGTTTTATATAAAATAATGTACCACTGTGCCAAAATATGGGGATAATAGAAGTCATCATGGAGTTCCATGACCCATATAAAATCACTCAGCCTTTGCACCTTCATGCAATTTCTTTGTTACTTTTAAATTACATTAGGGAGAACATTATATTATATATTATATGACAGAAGGATGTATAGGATGTAAATAGATATTTCTATTCAATAAATAAGAAACCTTCTTTTTCTACCCTTTGTTTTCTTTTTTCTGTCACTTAAACTAGGAACATGTATTACAAAGAAAGTACAATGGCATTCTTTGGAAGAAGGTTTTATGACTGATTGTGTTAAATTTATGTAGTTACATTTACTGTATGTATTATTATGTGCAAAGGTATTAGTAGTTATAACGTTACTGCCATTAATATCTGACATTGTTCAAAATGTGGCAGAGACCAAAACATTGGAGCTCATTTATTAACACTGGGCAAATTTGCATATTGTTACCCAAACAATCAGTGATTAGCTTTTTTAAAGGCAGCTGCAAGTAGAACAATGAATGCAACATTCTGGTTTCCAGGTGCTGTTGCCCATGGGCAAATTTGCCAAGCGTTGATAAATTAACCCTATTGACTTTTATAAACCATTCCTAAAGGTTAATTATAGCAATATAATTTTATTTTCAGTGGCCTTGACATAAATAAATTCATTTATAAAATCAGTGTGCTTATTTTAGGCACACATCTATTAATGTGTGTCGAAAGCTAACCTAACAATGCTTGTTTTGTACACAGCTAACACAGAGGTGTCCTTTTCTTTTGATGTTGGAAACGGACCGGTTGAACTGATTATTAGATCCCCCAGTCCACTTAATGATGATCAATGGCACCGGGTCAGAGCTGAGAGAAATGTGAAGGAAGCCAGTTTGCAAGTGGATCAGCTGCCATTGCAGTTGCATAAGGCCCCCACCCAAGGTCACACACGACTGGAACTGTACAGTCAGCTCTTTGTTGGTAAGGATATTTAATAATGATAGACATTTTATCTTCTAAACAAATAATAAAAACAAATAAATATTTTTTTTATAAAATGGAGACATTAGCAGTTCAGGCATATTACAAAAGGTGATGCTTTTATAGTTTTCCTTTGAATCATATTGCACAATTTTTACAATAAAGAAATGAATTGAAGGGTAATTGAAATATTTTTTTAAAAAATCAGGATGTCATCCCCAATGTACTGAAGAAACAAACCTCTACAATTCCTGTCCCAACTCACTATGGAACATTTACTAAGCACTTAGGGGAATATGCAGGCAGCAACCTGATTTCCAGAAATACTTTGTAAGTCAAAACTTTGAAGTTGACATGGCTGTAGCATTAAAAATGTTATCTATATCTAATAATGTGATATTTTGTGCAAAACGTGATAAGATTCATAAATGTGAAAAAAGATTTTTTTTCTAAAGGTTATCACTATAGTACATAATTACGCTCTTGTAAAAACCGTGATTGGACATTAGAGAGATAAATATCTTTATACAATATGACTATCAAGATTCTCATTCATCCAGGTAATGGTATATCTAACACAAGTAACTCAAAACAATTGGACTTGCTTGCTGAAGATGTTCAGTTCAAATGACTGGTGTAGGGGAGTTCTCGGCATATAGACTCTTCCATTAATCCAATCACAACGTCACATTGTAACTCTTCAGAGAGTTGACATCAGAAATTCAGGGAGGTGTTGATTCTGTGTAGTTACTATGATAGGATTACCAATGTGTCATGCAACTCCTAGACACAGGTGTTACTTGTGAAAGTTGCATGAATGGATGTGTGAAGAGTTCTGAACCCGCCATGGTACAGGTGTTAGAACAGCATTGTAAATGAAGGACAGTCATTCCATATGTATCTGGAGTGTTGGAGAAACTCAGGAGGATTTTCAACAAACACCACATCCCTGTGTTTTTCAACCCTAGCAACACACTGAGACAAAAACTGGTACACCCAAAGGATCTAACTCCTAAAGGAAAACAAAGTAATGTGGTATACGCAGTCCAGTGTAGCGATGAGTGCACTGATCTATACAGTGGTGTAACTAGATGTGACTGGGCCCCACAGCAAATTTATTTTAGGGCCCCCAAAATATCCAGAGGTTGTCCTGTTTTACCACTATATATTGAAATTGCTCATTAAGTAGGGCCTAATGGGCCCTCTATTCCTCCTGGCCCCCCTGCAGCCGCAGGGTCTGCTTCCTCTGTTGTTACGCCCCTGGATCTATACATTGGGGAGACAAAACAACTGCTCACTAAGCGAATGGATCAGCATAGGAGGGCGAACTGTACAGGACAAGACTCAACTGTCTTTCTACACCTAAAAGACAAGGGACACTCATTTGAAGATAGCAATATCCAAATCTTGGATAAAGAAGACCACTGGTTTGAAAGAGGCGATTTATATTAAGGTGGAGAAACCATCCCTGAACAGAGGTGGGGGGGGCCTTCAGCACCACCTGTCTACTACATACAATGCTGTTCTAACATCTGTATCCCGGCGGTTTCAGAACACATCCATTCATGCAAGTATACAAGTAACACCTGTGTCTAGGAGTTGTATGACTCATTGGTAATCCTATCATAGTAACTACACAGCATCAATAACTCAGAATTTCAGATGTCACCTCTCTGAAGAGTTACAATGTGCCGATGTGACTGGGTTGTTGGAAGAGTCTATATGCCTAGAACTCCCCTACACCAGTCAGTTGAACTGAAGAAGCTGCTTGGATGAGCAGTTAAACGTCTTCATTAAAATTTCTCATCAAGTCCAGTTGTTTTGAGTTACTTGTGTTAGATATCTTTATACAATGCACATGACAGATGAAAATGTACAAATGTACAAGCGTCCCAGAATTTGTTCAGGGTACCATTTGAGTCATACCATGGTTGATAGTGATGGGCGAAACGGCCGAGTTTCGCTTCGCCGAAAAATTCGCGAATTTCCAGAGAAATTAGGGAATTTTTCGCCGATTCGCGTCAAACGCGACACGTCGCGTCATTTTTGACGCGCGTCGCGTCGATTCCAACGTGTCGCGTCGTTTTCGGCGCGCGTCACGTCGTTTTCGGCGCGTCGCGTCAAAAAACGACGCGCGACTCGTTTTTGGCGGCGAATTTTTTGCCGGCGAATTTTTTGCCGGCGAATTTTTTTGCCCGTTTCGCGAATTAATTCGCCAGCGGCGAATTGCGGGAATTCGCCCCGAATTCGCCCCTGGCGAATAAATTCGCCCATCACTAATGGTTGAAGATAAAGGAACACTTGTTATAGTTATTCAGCCATTGCTCTGAGAATATCTAGCATATAAATTTCATTTCACTTTAAATGGGACCTGTTACCATAAGAATTAATTCCATATTATTTTCTTTTGCATTAGTCTAGACTTTATTTTTACTATATAATATATTGTTTCCTTTAGTACTGGAATTCACAATAACAGCAAGCAGACAGTAGCCATTTTGTAGACAATATTATTAAAACAGGCTTTGTATTATCTCAATATATTGTTTATGTGCCGAATCCGAGAACCTGATGCCCATGGCAATGCACAGGCTACACAATTGTAGATAGTGTTTAGAGGGTAATGTGATGAGGGCAGTGCAGAACAGAAAGTGAAAGTATATACAGCGCTACGCAACAAGTTGGCGCTATAGAAATACATGTTAATAATAATAATAATTGCCTGCCTTACTTATATTCCTCAGGCATATAGGTAGGGCAGGCAAGATATGATTGACAGATGAGATTTTAAATACATTTATAATAGGCATAGGTGTCTTAATTAATAAAAAAAAAATTCATTTGAAAAGGAGATTTATTACACAGCTTGTTATGTCTAGGTGACAGGTCCCATTAAACTGACCTTGAAACTATACTTTCAGGTTTAACAAGGAGGGTAAATAGGCATTTTCATCAAATCTCAACCTTACTGGCCTTCAGTCTGACACTCCCCTCCACTGCTCCAGAACCCCCAAGGGGGCTAGCTGACATATTGAGTACCACTACATTGAGTGGATTACCAATTTGAGAACCCTTTTTTTTAACAGCTTGCCCAGATACAAGGTTCAGTTCAGATAGAAGGATATTTAAAGCAGGAGCACCTGCTTGTATCGCATTATTATTATGATGCTGCATTCCCTCCCTCCAGTGCTTAGTACTTATTTCCTCCATTCCATATCACCCAGCAATATGGCTGAGATGTGATAGTAAAAACGACATATGCTTCCTAGATACCAAAGACTTTTAAATATGGTGGTAATGTGAGCGACATAATAGTGGTGATTTCAGATTTTAGGTTTTGCTGCAGGGAATGTATAAGGACAATGTTTTAGACATTTTCTCATTGAATCAATTCAAATTGCCAGGTATGTGTGCTAAGTATTCTAATGACCAACTTTAGGTCGATGAGGAATACTTCTGCCAAATCGGTACAGAACATCTTTAAAAGCTTAGAGAATCTGAATGTGCTTCATATCATATTTGTTACGAATTAAACAGTCTCCTATGGTGCCATCCCAACACCGCAGATTAATGAATTCTTTAATAGCATGGCTCATAAAAACATATTTATGTTTTTGCCAGATCACTAAACACTTCCTGCTGAGATTTTAATTAAACTCGATTTAAATGCGGTAGGTTTACAAGCTCGTGCTGGGCGTTCAGCATAGAAGGGGCATGCACAGGTGTATTGCCAACCACAATATTTATGATCCAAGACAGGCAGTTCTACTGCCGACATGCAAATACCAAATGCAAACTTTTGTCTTGCCACTGTGAATATCCATCTGCAAGAAGAAAGAAATCTGAATATTCAGCTCTTTGCTTGAACGTTCAACTCTAAAGGAGGGAACATTATGTAGATTTCTTAATGCCTTGTCATATAAGAATCCATTATCATGGTGCTGAGCAACTAAACTGGCCAAGGCAATGCATTTTTTCTATTAGGTCCTTTAGCCAAGCTTAGGAACAGAGATTTTTGTAACTGAAACATAAAGTTTGTAAGAAGGTATTTTCTTTTATGAAAAGTCATTACAACAAAATGGAACTTTAGTGAATGTGAAACCCCACAGATTTGTCTTTCCTAGAAATAATTGTTAAAAAGAGGTTGATGTGTAACAAAAAAATGCATTATTAGCATAAATTAGCATAAGGAGCGCATTTGAATCAGAACAGTATTTCTTGTGGTTACGGTGGGTAAGGGCCTTCCAGGGTGAGTCCCTCACTGTCCAGTGTCCAGTACACAAAATGCCAAGTGTGCCATAGCTGAGAGGCAGGGTGTTGTGTTAGCAGGCAAATGTCAAAAGTGATGCCCAACAACCAGCCATGTATATGCCAGCATATATATATATATATATA
>CM044441.1:54284987-54320640 GCA_024363595.1 Xenopus borealis | reverse complement strand
TATATATATATATATATACACCACCTCTGGTATATGTTTTAGAGTACCTTTTGAAGAAATGTATGCTCAGATTTTTTCTTTTTAATTTAGTCTAAGTCAGGGACAGGTTTTGGAGTAGTCATATATTTTGCTTTTTTACTGCTTTTCATATCCAAATTACCAACAATTGTTCCACTCACATTAGTTCATGCTATTGCATGTATGATCTTAAAGCCACGGACCGCAGGTTGGACACCCCTGCAGTAGGGGGTACATTATCCCTTATAATACATGGGTGATACTCAGAGTTCCCTGCAGCCTTGTGCCTTTATATGGTCACAGAACAATCCCTCAGTGACTTCTAATATCCTTATCATTTACAGTAGGGCATGGGTGTCCAACCTTTTGGCTTCCCTGGGCCACATTGGAAAAAGAAAAACTGTCTAGGGCCGCACATGAAATAAACACTTTTGAATTGTACAAGTAAAGAAAATACACAAAAAATAACTACAATACCAGTTGGATAACCAGGTGGAGCTATACACTGGAATATGGGACACCTGGATATTAAATAGACATACTATTATATTATTATTACTAACTGGGCTATGAGCAGAGTCCCCCCTCCTCCTATATCCTTTGCGACATGATGTTTCCTCGGGAACTGAGCATTTCAAGCTGGGCCGCATTCATGTCCATCCTGGGCCCATGCGGCCCTCGGGCTGCAGGATGGACGCCCCTGGTCTATGGGGATGACAAGTAAGGACTGTGATTGGCTACTTTGTAGCTCTTATATGGACTGCAAACCCATAGGATGCTCTGTTTGGCAGTACATCTGTGTTTATGCAACCAAAACTTTCCTTTAAGCCAGGATTTTAAAAATAAGCACCTTGTTTAATTCCATGGTGAGCATGTTGCCCATGAGCTACTGGTTGGGGATCACTGCTGTATAAACTGGAGACTCTTAAACATGATGATTTACTTTCATTAGCCACCAAGTAATTACCCAGTCCAGTCTCATAAGTCTACAAGCTTTATTGACATATCTAGGTTGTCATTTAGAACTTACTATTTTAACTAGTTCTCTGTTCCATGTACCATAAATTTCTGCTACCATCTTCTCTTAGCTATTAGTAAATATTATTGGCCTCAAAGCAATACAATTTTTATACCAGAGGCTATTATACAATGCACACCTATTATATACATTTGAAATGGACACAAAATGATTGTAGCTAAAGTATGAATACAATTTGCAAACCTACAATTTATTACAAATAAGTATAAAACATGACTGCAAGAGAAGATGGCCATTTGCAATATACCACCATTTTGCTGCATTTAAATAGAGGATAGAGGCAAACAGCTTTGTGTGTATTTTTCTGCTTGAAGTTTTTCATACAAACATTATTTTATGATAAACAACAATAACTGTAAAGCAGGGGGCAGGTATGTGAAAGCAATATTTTGTTACCTAAAAATTACATTTTGCTTTTTTTCCCCACTCTACCCAAGGTGCTGCTGGAGATCAGCGAGGCTTCCTGGGCTGCATCCGTTCTTTGAGAATGAATGGTGTGACATTGGATTTAGAAGAAAGAGCAAAAATCACACCAGGTGTTAAGCCTGGTTGCTCAGGACACTGCACCAGCTTCGGAATGTACTGCCAGAATGGAGGCAAGTGTGTGGAGAAGTATAATGGATATACCTGTGACTGCTCAAGGACAGCGTATGATGGACCCTACTGTAACAAAGGTAAAGTGTTTTTTCATAATAGATACTTACACAGTCTAACATGCCACAATTGTTACAAATGAAAATAGAAACATCGTTATATTTTACGAGCTACAATTTTAATGGGAATTGATCAGCTTGATACAGTATTGAGAATCACTTTATTGAGCTTATTTATTCAGATGTTTAAATTGATGTTTAAATTGACCCGCACGGCCCTTTTCTTGCCCTTTTCTTGTTTCTTTCTTGCTGCTCCCTTCCTTGTTGAAAACATTATGGAGATTTATGGTATGCATATCAGCGTGGTTAACTGTTAACGAACTTTTTGGATATAGAAGTACAAATAGCACCATTGTATACACTTAAGTACTAAATATATGTTTTTATGTTTTTTTGTATTGATACTCTTTTATTGAATTTTTGATTATTTTTGTTCACCATTATTTTATTGTGTATTGATGTCACTTCCGTTTTTTTCCTTCACCAGAGGTTAAAAGGTCACTTTTTGTTGTGTTTATCACTTTGAGGTCAGATTGCTGACCGAAAACGACCGAAACGTCAGGTCTCCCACCTATTGGAAGAATAAATATTTTTGAACCTATCTAAGTCCTCTGCGTGCGGATCCTCTTCTTTTGCTATGTATATATATATATATATTCCTTCAGTAATTAGGGAGATCACTACAAAGTCATATTTCAGTGGCTCATTGAGAGACGTACAGCAGCACCAAAAAAAGCTGAGTAGTCAATAGCCAGGAAGCTTTGGTTTTCTACTGGGGCACACAAAAGAGGAAACATTGGGGCATGTTTACTAAGATTGGAGATAAATATCTGGAGAAATTTCTGGAGATGTTGCCCATAGCAACCAATCAGATCTTTGCTAACTTATAGGTGGCTGTTTAAATCTAATTGCTGATTGGTTGCTATGGGCAACATCTCCAGAAATCTCTCCAAATATTTATCTCCAATCTTAGTAAACATGCCCCATAAATACAGTCCACCAGGGAGGAGCTTTCCAGCTTTCTATCCTTAGTTATAGGATTTTTCGGGGTGTATGTATCAATATTTCACACTTGTACACCAAATACACACCTAAAATATTATAGCAGTTAACAGAGCTGTGAAATTTCCCTCTAATTAACTTTGGGGAGCCATATTTCCACATTTTTGTAAATAAGCACCAAAAAGTGGAAAAAAACAACTGCTACAACGCATGGAAACAGTACAGATGCAAGGGTCACTATAAGGCTTATCTACAAATTCCTGGCCTTCAGACCCTACTTCACCTCCCTAGCTGGGAGGGTCTCTTTACCCTGTGGCCAGCCAAGGCTTTAAAACAGGGCAACAACAATGCAAATCACAGGTGGATGGATGATAGGCACCCCTAGAACTACTGTATGCTGGAGCACTTATGGGTTGTACACCAAAAATATGTGAGAAGAAAACTAGTTTTAAAAAAAATGTGAAAATCACAAGACATATCACATGCATCAGTTTTGTGATATGGCCCCAGCCTTCAGCTGGATTTTAAAACAATTCCAGCATACCCAGAAAGGAGAGGTGCAGCATCAAATTTATTCATTTAAAGTGTTGTACCTTGCCCACTTGATTATTATTTTCATTATAAAAACCAAGATTCACTTTTGGTACCTGCCATTAAAATTAAAAGTTTCCACAGAACATTGACAATGATTTCCTTTAACCTTCAGAAATAAACCCTAGCAAAGCATAGATGGGATAAAATTGCTCTAATGTTTGTACAGCCCAAGTCCATCTGCTTTGTAGACAAGTCACTAATCTAGCAAACAATGACTTTCAGGAACCATTGTTATCTTAATGGCTATCAGAGGGACAAGACATGGTCAGCATGACTATCAAACTGTCATGGTAGGTATAAAGTTGTACACAGCACCATAAACTTGTGTTTAGACTGCTCTCAAACTTTTTTCGTGCAGGGAATGTTGAGGATGTACTTTTCTTCTTTTATGGATTTTATCAATTTATAGATTTTTACATTGTACTCCTGGAATTGAATGGAACCAGTGGGACTCATATTTGTTCAAGCAAAAACAAAACAATATCAGATATTGAACATAAATAGAAGACCTTGCAATGTACTGCTAGCTCAACAGCAATGTACAGCACTATAGATTTTTTTTTTTCCTTTGGGTGGAATTTTAGAAGAGGGAATAGAATTATTGAACTGAATATTTTATGGAGATAATAAATAACCTTCACCCATGTAATTATCTGATAAGAAAAGGAGAATGTGACCAAACATCTATAAAGGTTCTACATTCATGTGCTATATGTACATAGCATCTGTAGACATTTCAGGAAAATGTTAGGCATTGTATGCATAAACCATATGAATTTAATATAGAGCCTAATAAAAACTATCTCCACTCCCACTGCACAAATATACATGCCCACCTTCTTGCACTCATCATTGGAAATGCAACAAAGCTCAAACAGGCATTATACCGAGTATTGATTTCCAAAACAAATGTGCTTCATGGGGCAGTTATGTTGAATAAAACATGTATTCTTTAGTGTCTGAGAGATGCTTGGTTTGAAATGTGATGCTTTGTGGACTGCAAATGATTTTCAAATTTTTTTCATGATGCTTCGTACACTTGGGGGACTATTTTACTGCAGTTTTTGGATAATATTAAGTTTTACTTAGAAAGAGGCAAATGTGATTTTCTGTTTCCGGCATCTCCAAGCCTAAATGTATTCCTGAACATATATACAGTTAGGTCTGCAAATATTTGGACAGAGACAACTTTTGCTTAATTTTGGTGCTGTACATTATCACAATGAATTTTAAATGAAACAATTCAGCTGCAGTTGAACTGCAGACTTTCAGTTTTAATTAAGTCGGTTGAACAAAAAGATTCCATACAAATGTGAGGAACTAAAGCCTTTTGTTAAGACAATCACTTCATTTCAGGGGCTCTAAAGTAATTGGACAAATAAAAAACTGAAAATAAAATGTTAATTTCTAATACATGGTTGAAACCCCTTTGCTAACAATGACAGCCTGAAGTCTTGAACTCATACACATCACCAGATTCTGGGTGTCCTCCTTTTTAATGCTCTGCCAGGCCTTTGCTGCATCGGCTTTCAGTTGCTGTTTGTTTGTGATCCTTTCTGTCCGAAGTTTAGTCTTACAATGCATGCTCAATTGGGTTCAAATCAGGTGACTCATTTGGCCATTGAAGAATATTCCACTTCTTTACTTTAATAAACTCCTGGGTTGCTTTGGCTGTAAGTTTTGGGTCATTGTCCACCTATATTATGAAATGCCTCCTAATCAGTTTGACGGCATTTAGCTGGATTTGAGCAGACAGTATGTCTGTGAACACCTCAGAATTTGGATCATGAGCTGTTCCATGACTTCTCCATAACATTTTTTCTTGCCATCTTTCTGGTAGAGGTTTCATCTGTCCGAAGAATGTTTTTTCAGAACTGTGCTGGCTTTCTAGATTTTTTTTAGCAAAGTCCGATCTAGTGCAGTCTTCTCTTTATGGTAGACTTGGATATCGATACGCCTACCTCTTGGAGAGTGTTGTTCACTTGTTTGGCTGAAGGGGTTTCTCTTCACCATGGAAATTATTCTGCAATCATACACCACCGTTGTCTTCTGTGGACGTCCAGGTCTTTTTGTGTTGCTGAGTTCACCAATGATTTTTTACTTTCTCAGGATGTACCAAACTGTAGATTTTGCCACTCCTAATATTGCAGCACTTTCTCTGTTTTTTTTTTTCTGTTTTTGCAGCTTAAGGATGGATTGTTTCATCTGCATGGAGAGCTCCTTTGACCACATGTTGTCTGTTCACAGCAACATCTTCTATATACAAGCACCGCCCCCACACCCCTCCCCCTCCAAATCAACTCCAGGGTTTTTATCTGCTTCATTGATAATGAAATAAGGAAGGAATTGCCCACACCTGCCCATGAAGTAGCATTGGAGTCAATTGTACAATTACTTTTGAGCCCCTGAAATGAAGTGATTAAAAAAGGCTGTAGTTCCTCACATTTCTATGCAATCATTTTACTCAACTCACTGAATGAAATCTAAAAGTCTGCAGTTCAAATGTTTCATTCAAAATGCATTGTGATAATGTACAGAACCAAAATTTAAAAATCATTTCTGTCCAAATATTTGTGGACATAACTGCATATAAAAGTGAATGTAAATCCAACTATTTCATTTAGCTACATGTGTTTTTTTTTTCTTTTTTAAATGTCCTTTATATTACATTTATTTATGGAGATTTCCCACATAGAATATATGACCATATATGGACCCTATATGAATTCTTGGGGCAGTAGAATATATGACCCTAGGAAAAAAGTGAAAGTACCAGACGGCTGGTAACACACTCTGCTGAGAGGATACTTACCTGAAACATGAGATATTAATGTTCTGCTTCTACTATTTTTTTACTTGTAGATGTGGGAGGATATTTTGAGGAAGGTACTTGGCTGAGATATAATTTCCATTCAGCATCCAAAGCAGCAGTGGTCAGTACAAAAGAAATTGGAACTATCCCTCAGAGTTCTGCTTCAGACATTGGTTTAGCAAAAGAAGAGCTGCTATTCAGCTTCAGCACTACAAAGTCACCATGCATCTTGCTGTACATCAGCTCCTATTCCCAAGACTATCTAGCAGTCTTACTCAAGGCTTCAGGTAAGGGAAAGGTTTGTCTCAGTTCAGAAACCCATTGCAGTACAGCAAATCACACAAAATATTTTCTATAATCTTTTCTATAATCTTTTCTATAATCTTTTCTATAATCTTTTCTATTGATTATTCCCTCCCATATTTATCTAGGATCTACCATAGACAATAAAAGGTCCAATTTAATGTAATGTAAATAGCTACAGGGAAATATTTCCTAATATTGCTAGATCTCCAGCTGAATATCCATCTGATATAATCAATAAAGAAGACTGGCTATCATGTAAAGTACATTCCTGAGCTAGTACTAATGGAAATGATAGCAATTTCTTTATCAGCTATGCCCTAATAAGGCCTTCTTTGATATAGAATTTAAATCAAAGTTCATGTCCACCCCCTTGTATTTTATGCGGATGGATTACTATGTAGTAATTGGTTCCTTAAATCATGCCCATAGTTCAAAAATAAGAACTTTAGCAATACAGTCCAATCCTATATAAAGCAATACCAGACAAAAACATCTGACACGTTGTTTATGTTGATTCAAATAGTTTTTATTCAAATTATGTCTCATTAAAGCCATTTTAGAGCCGTCATTGTTAGCAAATACACCAGAATTTTGTGAACATTATAATAATGTCTATTCTTTTCTGCAGGTATCCTACAAATTCGATACAATTTGGGTGGCACCAAAGAGCCATACAACATTGATATTTCTGATCACAAAAATATGCCAAATGGTCAGCCCCACAGTGTCAACATCACCAGAAGTGGTAGAAACGTAATATTTCAGGTAAGATGCATATCATTGTCACTGTGTGATGTAACCAATTTATTTCTTGTGTTATCACACCAATTTTGAACAGCCATAACAAACTACTGAGTAATTAATGCAGAGCACTGGATAACTGCCAAACATATGTGCTATCTTAGTGACTAATTAATTATTCAGATGAATTATTTCAGATTGTAGTAGCCTGGGTGGGTTGTTTTAACCATGCAGCAGTTTTAATTGATCTAGGTCTGTTTATCCAAAAAAAAAAATCTGCCAATTTTGGTACAAATACTTAAATTAAAAACATCATCTTTATTAATATTTTGGAGTGAGGGAGGAAATCACAGTACCCAAAGGAATACTATACAGATTCATTGAAACCATACACACTCCTTGCAGAAAGAGCTCAAGCTCATTATTCTAGCACTATAAGGAATCAGTACTTACCAATGAGCCCCAATGGCACTATTCAATGCGATTCAATAGTATTAAAAAGAAAAAAAATAATAATAAAATATGAATGGCTCATTCTAAGCAACTTTTCAACTGGCCTTAATGTTTTCTTTTTTTATAGTTTATGAATTATTTGCTTTCTTCATCTGACTCTTTCCAGCTTTCAAATGGGGGTCACTAAAAAATCTAATAAAAACAAATGCTCTGTAAAGCTACAAATGTATTGTAATTGCTACTTTTTATTGCGCATCTTTCTTTTCAGGCCCTCTACAATTAATATGCCAGCCTCTTACTCAAATCAATGCATGGTTGGTGATTTGGTCCCTAGCAACCAGACTGCTGAAATTTCAAACTGGGGAGCTGCTGAATTAAAAGCTAAATAACTCAAAAACCACAAATAATAGAACACAGATTGCTAATTTTCTCTGAATATGATTCTCTACTTCAAACTAAAAGTTAATTTAAAGGTTAACAAACCATTTTTTATCGCAGCAAACAAGCAAACAGTACATACAGACATATTCTTGTCAATGGGGCTCATTTATAAACAAGAGGCAAATTTGCACCAGGGCAGTAGCCGATGGCAATCAATCAGATGATTGCTTTCAGTGCTCAACCTTCATCTGGCAGAAAAAATCACTCACTGATTAGTTGCTATGGGTTACTGCCCAGGTGCAAATTTACCTGCTGTTTATAAATGAACCCCTGTATCTTCACTTCAGTACATTGTAGTGTCGGGGAAAATCAGTTACTGGAGACCAATATTCCCTCTAAGTTGTGTGCTTGTGCGCACTGATTTTGGGGGCAGTACATACAACAATTGTGGTTCACACAAACAATTTTGTGTGAAAACACATCATTTTGTATCTATTTTGACCTCAGCACACGTGATAAACCCTTTAAGTGCTAGCAGAATTTCCCAGCAGTTTTGTGAACATGTTATGTTCTCTCACTTTAGAGTTCTAAATTTATACCAGAAAAATATTTTATTTTAGGCACAAAAATGCATGTCTCTTGGATATGTCGATACCAGATACTGTATGCATAGTTTTATAGTGATTTTTTGAATTCTATAGATCAAGAACTCCCAGCAATAAATAATGGAAAGCAAAGCACTACAGCAGAATACTTTAGATTCTAAAGCCAAAAGTGTATGTGAGTGTAAATGCGCATCAGTGTAAAATGTGTTTGAATGTGTAGTGACACACTCACACACAGGCGGACAGGCTGGAGTTACTGGAGAACCGCTTGAGCACAAAGCTGAGCCATTAGGGAGGGGGTCTGTTGGAGGGGCAATCCAGCAGGTAGAGGTACCTAGAGCAGACGTGGTTGGCACGTGTCTGCTGCTCTCTAAGGGCACATGGACAATTGCGCATAAGGACCCACTCCTTCCCCGCTTCTTCTCATTGCCTAGGGGTAGGGGAATGAGTAGGAAGCAGATGCACAGCTTTACAAGCCAATTCTCTGCTCCCAACCCAGGAAGTTAAGTACAATGTAGAATCTACATTCTGTGAAACTTAAAGGGTTAATATTGCACATACAAGATTACATTGAGCGCAGAGATGTTTTATCTCTATTACAGTGAACAGTGAATGTACTATTGAGGTGCAATTTATGATGGGCTACTGATTAAAGGTAATGAGAGGGTGTATTTCCTTTAAAGTATTGCATTAGGTGTATTTAATTGCCAGAAACCACCAATATATTGCTTCCATCAGTTCAGAGACCGAGAATTACTTGTAACCACGATAAATGAATGTCATTCCTAGATTTATTATTGACATTACCATATATATCTACTTCCTAAACAGGCACTGATTGCAATGGATCATTTGTTAGAGACAAATCTAAATAAGTTATAAATCTAAACATTTTCTAACTTTAGTAGAAAAATTATTATGGTAGAACCTTCAGACATCATTTATTTTCACATATTTTATTTTTCATTAATTTGAAGCTCAATTTTCATGGTGGTAAATTACAAAATGTAATGTCATTTTTAAATGTGTTACCTTAGAAGTGGCAGAGATTCCCTGCATATTTAAAGCTAGACTGCAATGCCTCTTAATGTCCATTAAAATCTTCCCGTCCCATGGCAGTGATTTTTTGGTTTCCTGACAATTCATCTATCTACTGTATGTGGGAATAAATATAGAGGTGTTGAAGCAAAATAAGTGGCATTATATATAAAGTTCTGTTGTTATCCATGAATGTTAATGCCATCGAGATCAAACATTCCATTAAATGGATCTAATTAGTGTGTTTTTAAAGGTATATGTGTATGTTTTACACTATTTGAAAGCCCAAACCGAAATAAACAATTGTTTTAATAAACCATTGAACTTCTATCAAGCAGCATATAATACCTGGAATGTAACACAGTGGCAGAACTTAACACGTATTTATGCAGCTTTTTGCATGATAACTCCTCTAGTTACCCTCATATTTTAAACTCATGCAGGATTCTGCACAAAATACCATGTGATGTTGGTTGTATTTCAATGGAAAAAGAGCTTTGCTTTGAGATAAACAAAAAATAGCTGCCCACACATTACTGCCTTTAATATTATTGTCTTTTTTACTGGAAGGGTGTGAATATAATCTGTTAGTTTGCCTTTGCATCTGTTTATGACAGTGAAGCTGTAGTTCATTTAAGGTGGCTTAGATGTCTTTGAAAATAAATCGGTCCAAAGAATTTCTGAATTTATTCATTTCCTTTTAGTATTGATTGATTTATTAATTAGATATAAGTTAATGATAAGTTACGCCTGGTCCAATACAGACATAAGGTTAATCCTAGATGAAGGACTTTCAGACCCACTACTTTTTTTTCAGAATATTCTAAAATAAATTTTGGACCAGCAAGTATCATTGGAATATAACTTAGCCTTAACCCTGTTGAAGTTGTCTGTTTTTTTGCTCTAAACCAATATTTGACTCCCCTTCAGAAAAAGATTAAGACAGAGTATAGATTTAGCTGATCTCCCCCTGACACTGAATTGGAACTATTAAGACAGAGGGGAATTATCATTTGTAACTGTTATTCTTTTTTTTGTAAAGTGAGAAGGACACTGGGACAGTAAGGGGTTACTTGTCTGGAATGGGTAAGAATTGGGTTGGTCATGGAGAGAGCTGGGGTTAGTTAAGGTGTAAGGGAGTGAGAAAGTAGGGCACTGTCCAGGGCTGCAGCTGAAGTTAATCTGCCCCTGCAGCTAAAACAACCTGTACTATTAATAATCAGAAGACAAATCTGGCCATTGTGGTCTCTGATTCTGTAAATGAATATGCTTATTCCAAATTGCTTTGCATTATCTAAAAGTGTTCAGAAAATTATAAACTTTAAAATTATGTCTTTAAAATGCTGCTTAATAAATATACTTCAGTATATTCCGCTTGTAAGAAATGAACGTCATTGCAAAGCAAAACCTTTTTGGTTCAATAGAAGTGTCGGTGTTGAGGTGGGTAAGAAAAGACATGCTTTTAAGACTTTCAAGTTAGCTGGGACAGCCGAATCATTTATAAGGTACAAGGAAGTCAATAAATCAGGCAAGCTAAAATCAATATGGAAAAGTATATTTCAGTAAGCAGTAAAAAGAATCCAAAATTATTTTTATAGCTAATGAAGGTTTCCTTATTAATAGTCTCAATATTAATAATACATCTAATGCTGCATGGTTCACACATGAGGAAATTCAAAAGAGACTAGAACATGTTAAGATAAACAAAGGTCCAGGGCCAGATGGGATTCATCCCAGGGTACTTAGTGAGCTTAGCTCTGTGATTGCCAAACTTCTCTACTCAATGAGGTCTGGCATGGTTCCGAGAGACTGGCTAATTGCGTGTGCCGCTATTCAAAAAGGGATCCCATTCTCTGCCTCAAAACTATAGGCCAGTTAGACTGACTTTGGTGGTAGGAAAGCTTTTTTTTAATAAAGGATAGGATACTGGGCTTCATAGCAAATAACAATACTATGACTTTGTGCCAGCATGGTTTTATGTGTAATTGATCTTGTCAGACTAACTTAATTTCCTTTTATGAGAAGGTAAGCAGGGACCTTGATTCTTGGATGGCAGTGGATGTGATTTACTTAGACTTTACTAAAGCATTTGATACAGTGCCATACAGAAGGTTACTGGTTAAATTAAGGAATGTTGGCCTGGAATATAGTGGGGGTCATTTATAAACTTCGCACAGGGCAGATTGGTTCACAGAGTGAATATATTTGCCCTGCGCCTGATTATATTTATAAAGCTGAATAAGAGTGTGCAAACAGATTTGCGAATTTGTTTTTCCCATTGCGAATGTCTATAGGAGCTTTTTAAATATGGCAAAAATCACAAATTGTGAACAATCTGCACCACAACTTTGGTGGCGGAGAAAATATTCACAAAACTGTTTTGCAAATTGCGAAGTTAACTTACTTTTAAAGCTATTTTCACGCAAAACAACCTCGCAAAGTGCCTGTACTCACGCAAAGACCCATCTTGTTTGCGAGATGTTTGCGAATTCGCGAAAACCGGAAAGACAGGCACAGTAGTGCAATATTGTAGCGTTCAGGAAAAAGCATGACTACCATTTGCGAACAATTTTGCGATGTGCAAACTTTATAAATGACCCCCAGTATTTGTACCTGGGTAGAGAACTGGCTAAAATATAGACTACAAAGAGTGGTGGTAAATGGAATATTTTCTAATTGGACCAGTGTTATTAGTGGGGTACCGCACGCAGGGCTCTGTACTGGGTCCCTTGCTTTTCAACTTGTTTATTAATGACCTGGGTGTGGGCATTGAAAGTATAGTTTCTATTTTTGCAGATGATACTTAATTGTGTAGAACTATAGGTTCCATGCAGGATGCTGCCACTTTGCAGAGTGATTTGTCTAAGTTGGGAACCTGGGCAGCAAACTGGAAAATGAGATTCAATGTTGATAAATGCAAGGTTATGCACTTTGGCAAAAATAATATAAATGCAAGTTATACACTAAATGGCAGTGCGTTGGAAGTTTACTTAAGTGAGATGGATCTTGGGGTTTTTATAGATAACAAGTTGTCTAATTCTGGACAGTGTCATTCTGTAACTACTAAAGCAAATAAAGTTCTGTCCTGCATAAAAAAGGGCATAAACTCAAGGGAGTATGCAGTGCAGTTTTGGACTCCAGTCCTTAAGTGAGATGTAAATGAGCTGGAGAGAGTGCAAAGACATGCAACTAAACTGGTTAGAGGGATGGAAGACTTAAATTATGAGGGTAGACTGTCCAGGTTGGGGTTGTTTTTTCTGGAAAAAATGTGCTTGCGAGGGGACATAATTACACTTAACAAATACATTAGAGGAAATTTAGACAAATATCAGGGGACCTTTTTACCCATAAAAAGGATCACCGCACCAGAGGCCACCCCTTCAGACTAGAAGAAAAGGACTTTCATTTGAAGCAGCGTAGGTGGTTCTTCACAGTGAGGTTGTGGAATGCACTGCCGGGTGATGTTGTGATGGCTGATTCTGTTTATGCTTTTAAAAGGGACTTGGATGATTTTTGGACAGACATAATATCAAAGGCTATTTTGATACTAAACTCTACAGTTAGTATAGCTATGGGCATATATGGTTTGTGTGAAATATTGGAGGGGTGTGTGTGTGTGTGTGTGTGTGTGTGTGTGTGTGTGAGTGTGTGTGTGTGTGTGTGTATGCTGGGTTTTAATTTGAAGGAGTTGACCTTGATGAACTTTGTCTTTTTTCAACCCAATGTAACTATGTAACTATATAACAATATGTTTGCGTTGGTTGTACATTATTACGGAGTTAGTAGAAAAATTAAATTTGATTTATCGGTTGTCTCTTTGGCATACCATGGTCTAATTTATTCCATGCATTTTATATGGCAACACGGGTTATTCTACTAAATTTATATTCTTCATTCACACCTAGTTACTGTAAGTTAAATAGGTATGGGTGGACTATAGTGTGCGCTTAAAATTGAGAATTCTACAGAAGGAATCTGCTATTTTTTGTCTGATGATGTATGTTATAGATTGAAAAATGAATTACCATGAGATTGATGTGTATACTATTAACCATAGCAGACAAATTTAGGTGGCAAGAGCTAGAATGCCAATTCAAGGAAAGGAAATTATATTGTATTTTACTATTCAGCAATGTCAATGCAATCTGACAATGCAGAAGACAGAGAGGAGTTATATTTGCTGCATGTGGAAACAGGCAGTGTATTTACATTTGACCTTTGAGCTGAAACTGTCCCAGTGCCTGTTAATTGGTGCACAGTGAGACTAATCACTACTGAGACTAATATTTTGTCTAATTTCTGTTTATCGTGATTAAAGTTAGTGTAATACTTTTTTCAAAACAGCAAAGCACTGTTGTATGGAATGTTGCAATGTAAATTATTTTATGCTATATAAGTGCATACAAACATTCTGTGCAGGCATTGAAACTTCCTGGTGGCTGGGTCCCCAAGTACAGGGGCTGCAAGTAACCAAAAATAGGCCACATAAAGTTCATCCTCCCACCACCCACCAGTAGTGTATGATATCAATGTTTTTACCCAATTACGAACCATAGTCAAACCCATCTTCAGTGTTTTTAAATATAATATTCATTTGTGTGTTCTTAACCTTTGTTTAAACCCAAAGTTGAGTATTTGTGGAAAACTATATCTAGACATACATACCTTAGCATCTAATTAATCATGTGAGGGTTTCTGGAAGGATGTTGTCTCATTCTGACCTCTTTGCATTACAGGCGCATTACGGGAACATTAAGAGCAGAGTTTTGTAGTCTCCGTTAAATTTCGATGCCAAAGATTTTAGCTTCCACAGGCAATGTTACATCTTTCTGTAACACAGCAGCCAAGTCAATGAGTTTTGTGTGAGCTGTGGGTAGATTTTATAATGCTAAACATTGCAGAGGCCCGGGCCAGTGCTGAGCTTTCACTAGTTATTGTATATTTAATGCTGGCTTAGCAATGTTCTTTCATTTACCTGAATAACAGAACATGGTGGGTATTTTATTCCAGGGATGGAGCTGAATTTTCAAATAATCCTTTCAAATTAGCCTAATTATGTACCTTGGAGAAGTTGGTAGGAATCTAAGCAGACTCCTAAATATTTTAAAAACATTCACTTTTTATAAGCAGGAACCATCTGGTTGCTTAATTATAACACATTAGAGGTGGATTAGAGGGATGCACTACAGCACAGCCTTTACTTGTTTTTTTTTTCCCAAGAACAGTTTGAGTTGTTAAAGTGACTTGGAAGCTTATGTGCGGTGTCACACATACCTAAACAGCTGCCAGATGGCAGATAATCATTCATGACTGCGCAAGCTGTACTGCGACTGGTGCTTTGTGTTCTGCGGGTGAGACCGCTATGTAAAGATTTGCTGAATATTTTAAATATCAAATTGTCTCATCTTTTGCCTTGTTAATTTATTCCATAAACAAAGTAGCCTCAAGTCATTTCATCCTCCTTGAAAAACTTCAAAGTAGCACAAGAGTATGTCCGACATAGCATTCCAAATTTACCCTGACAATATTCATTGTGTGGTGTGCAACTGCAGGCTCGCTGTCAAGCACTATCAATGTGTTGGCAGTTTTGTTCTCAGTCTACAGAGAATAAATGTGGCATAGCTAATATTGCTTATACAATTTCATGTACTGTATATATACCAGTAAGTAACTAGATAGCAGTTCATTTAAATGCTATGGGACATTGCTGTGAAAACGAACCCCTCTATTTCTAAGAAAATTATAGGGGTTGTTGACCTTCCAACACTTTTTTCAGTTCAGTGTGTTTCAGATCATCCGAAATAAATATGATTTTCAGTTACTTTCGATTTTCTATTTGTGACCAGTTCTCAAATATTGACGTTTAAAGCTTCATTTTTCACAATCTTATGTCTTTTTAAAGCAGCTCGGGAAGGGGGGTTACCAACTCTGTAAACTAAATGATACATACATTGATATCATTCTTATATTTGTCCCTGTTGAGCAGAATCCATCAGTTTAATTAAAGGGTTTGTTCATTTTTACAGTTTAGTATGATGTAGAGAGTTATATCCTGAGACAATATGGAATTGGTTTGAATTTTTATTATTTGTGATATTTTTTTTTTATATATTTATCTTTTTATTCAGCAGCTTTCCAGTTTGCAATTTCAGCCATCTGGTTGCTAGGGTCCAAATTAGCCTAGCAACCATGCACTGATTTAAATAAGAGACTGGAATATGACCTAAATAGAAAGAAAAGTAATAAAAAGTAGCAAAACCAATACATTTGTAGCCTTAGGGCTGAACTGATGATATTGTCTCAGTCGTGCAGCGTCTTCGTCTGACAGTCGTGTCACATAGGATCAAAGCTGTTACAGCATCTGACAATAGTATTACTTACCTTTCCGTCGCATCCGACGTGATGCCTGCGTTTTTGCACAGCGAGTTGGATCGGTCCGAAATCAATGGAGTTCAGTCAGGCCCGGTTTTGTGGAAAGGCCACCTAGGCCTGGGCCTAGGGTGGCAGGATTTCAGGGGATGGCATGCTACCCAACCACATCCACATTGGTTCAGAAACACTCAGGATAGGCAAGAGATACAATCGTTTTTAAATTTCCCATGTGACAATCCCCATTGTTCCGGTCCTGATGATGACAATTTGTGAATAAAGGAGGGGCACCCACTATGTAAATCCGGCTCTGAGTTCAGCCCTTACAGAGCATTTGTTTTTAGATGAGTTCAGTGAGCCCCATTTGAAAGCTGTAAAGAGTCAGAATAAGGCGAATAATAATTCGCCAAAAAAACTGATGCCAGCATCTATTTTTTTGGGCACCAGTACCCGTTTTTTGCACTCCGGCATCCAAAAAGAGACACCGGCAGGGTTTTGTGAATTTTTCACTGTTTTTTTGGGAAATTTTTTTAAAAAATCGTCGAAATGCCACAGATTCGCCCATCTTTGATGAACAGCCTTTAGGAGGCAGGCCATGATGATGATTATTATTAGTACTGTTATAAAGACAGAATAATATGCCATGCTTCTTGCACTTTGCACCCTGCCCTGAACAGGTCTCTGTACTCCAAAATGTAGTTCAAAGACCCATTTTGCTCATATGAATGCAGTGCGTCCAATGGTTGGTAACACTGGGTTCAATAAAGGAACATAGAGAGAAAATACACAGGTATTACCTCTCCACCAGCTCATCATTCTCTAACCTGTATGTCACTGAAATGTGCAAATTAGGGAGCACTGCTGGATGCAGACCACAAGAAATGCCTGCACCAACAGGAGGCCTTGATAACAAAGCTTGGCTTACAGGTGTCCTCAAACTTTACTGTTATTATTCTTATTATGTTGTTCATATTTTTAACATCGTCTCCACAGAAAAATCTGTAAAGAACCACTGCAACAAGATATTTTAGACTGTAAATAGGTTGTAGCAGATACTGATTGTGTGAGAGATAATGAATCCAAATGGGTTCATGAAAGTCTTATATTGTTACAAAGAGGTGACATCAGATCATTAGTCACTGTAGGAGCAGCAAATGTTATTTAGATTAGACCTATAACTTATAAGGCTAGACCTAGAACTTCCCTGTCCAATATACAGTGCCCTGCCTTCTAGTGGCTAAAATAAGTAATCACTTTAAACTAAATATAGCCAATAAATACAATATTCAATTTTATAAATTATTTTTGATAGTAAAAACACGCAGGATGGCCATAATAACACATTCAATATTTAAGTTATATAAAGAGTTCTTTGGTTAGGTCTTAGTTCTACCTTAAACATCCCAGAACTCTGTCTTTCAAAAGTTTCCTCCCCTATGTTAGATTGTTGTGTTTTAATAAAGATAAAGTTAATTCATATATATTCATAATACCTCACCCTTAGGTCGGAAGTTGTTGCATGCCAGTGGTTAGTTATATGGTGATGGAAAATTTCAGTAAAATGAATATTGATTTGTTTCCACTAGGTGTCACTATTGTCTTCCATATTAACAGGGGCTCTGCAAAATTCAGTTTTAACATAAGTACAAAGATAGTCCAACCTTGGGAAAAACTGAAATAATAGACAAGAGATATTTTGTTCAACCGTAAGCTCTGTGGGTATCAACTTTCTACAAATACATTCTATTTGTTCAGCACTTCTTCCAGACTCTCTTTCAGGGTAATAATCATTAATTCCATTGTTGAGACCTTATTACATTACCATTTAATGTAAGAGTAGTTTTAACAAATCAAGGCCTGGATAATTAGCACCCTATGGAAATGGAGTTAGTTTAACTACTCTCGAAACATGAATGCTGCATACTTGTAGCGCTATTGCTATTGTTATTTTAACATCTGTCTAGTTTCCATTCAGGGTGATGGGTAAAGTGCACTTTGGCTCTATAACTACATCCAGAATGTATATTGTACTCCAAATTATAGTTGGACAAAGTGAAACCATCTGGGCTTAATTCCATAGTGAATGGGCATACATATATGGACACGTTCTTCTCTATAAATTGTGGATTTGTACTATGATTATAATGGCTGCCCTTTCATATCAAGGGCTGTAGCTTGTTGTTTTTAGTACTGCAAAAGTACAACAATGACCCATGTGCAATATAGTATATAATATAGTTTGCAAAGACTTCTATATGTCATTTCTCATATATGTCCCACGTTTCCTTTCAGCTTGATCACTACCCACCGGCAGTCTACAACCTTCCTTCTGCCTCTGACACCCAGTTTAAAGGACCGAAGGCTCTTTTCCTTGGAAAGGTTATAGGTAAGCAGCATTTTTATGGCAATGAGATTCAATCATTAAGCAAGAAATATAAATATTGCAAGTTTTTGCTTCTCTACCATTGCCAGTAAAACCTTAAGTTTTGTGAGAGGTCTGCTTGTTGGCAAGTTCCATTTCACTTTGAATTTTGTATTTAGGCTTGCATAAGGCAGGTCATAAACATTAAACATCACTATTACAGACTAAACAAAACCAAAATCAATAAAAATGTTTTGTCAGGCTTGGAGTTAAAGGAGAAGGAAAGATACAGCTGCATTTTATTGCCAATAGATTAGCTGCAATAGTGCAAGCTAGAATGCTATATTTATTCTGTAGAATGCTTTACCATACCTGAGTAAAAAGCTCTAGAAGCTCTCTGTTTGTTTAGGATAGCAGCTGCAGTATTAGCTTGGTGTGACATCACTTCCTGTCTGAGTCTCGCCCTGCTCACTTATAGCTCTGGGATCACATTACAGCAGAGGTGGAGGAAGAGGAGTAAACTGAGCATGCTCACGCCCGAGGCATTGAGGTTTAAGCTGAAGGCAGGAAGTCTGATACAGAAGCCCATGTGTACACAATAGAAGGAAAGAAATGCAGTATTTCTTTTAACAGAGGGCTCAGAGCAGCACTATGTTGAGGGTATATTTAGGTGGAACTTTCTGTTAAAAATGGATCGGATGTGCTCAAACTCCTTCCCGACTATTTGAAAAAGTGAAGCAACTCAAATCTTCTTATTAATATAACCACTCACCTTGTCACTGGGTGAGTCCAGGTGCAAATGCCCCTGGACCATTCGCTTAAACAATTGCTTTCAGAGGCATTCATTTCAGGTTACTCACCGCTCGAAAACCCTGGCATAAATGTAACATACAATAGACTCCATTAAAAAGTATTGTTAACGTTACACCCAACGTATTTCCTCCCATTGTTAACCCTGTCATGGACAATAAAGATCAACATCCAAAGATATGCGTAAAATACAAAAGTAATTTCAACAGTATATTAAGTGTGTCAAAACTTATATAATTCAATTAAAACTGTTCTCTTAAATTGATTGTTCATTTCATAATGAACTCAAATGTGCACTATGAATTTAGGAGAGCAAAGTAGAGGTTAATTTGCTAAGCTGCAGGATATGGCATTCAAGATTCCATGCCTAGGACTTGAAAAGGAATAGCCCATAGGAGCCTATATAGAAAATATGTATGTTTCTTTGATCACCCAGCCTACCAACAGACACGTAATGCAAAATCCAGCAGTGAAACTTAGGGGGTATTAAGTATTTACATGGACACTGGCAATGGGTTGTCACTCTTTTACATTTTCTTCAAATAATTAAATCAGTCATTTCATTCAAATCAGTTTGTTCTTTTTGTATTGTTTGCTATTTATTTTTTTTTACTTGATTAATATCTTGATTGTTGGTTTAGTATTATTTAGCTGTACCATTGGTAACAAATAAGAAGATTTCATAGTTTCTAAAATATTCCATTCCAGGAGCAGTTTGTCAGTGGACCTTTGCACCAAATGATATCAGAGGACTGGTTTACTAAAACAGCAGATTTGTTTTGGGGTCCACACAGACACAAATGCTTCGCCCAACATTGTTGAAACTCTACAATTGACTTTATCTTGTGTGGCTATTGTCTTTGTATTAAAATTGTAGCTTATGTGTCTCTTATGCAGGCAAGCTGGTACAATGTATGTGAAATATATATTTTTCACAGATTTTATTGGTTTAAAGGGAGAAGCTTACTTACTTGCTGCTGGTCTGTATTCTTGCACTATTTGACCTATTACTTGTATGAGGTGAATAATACTTTAATGTTATTAGTTCCTACTTTGGATGGTAGGTGACAGCAACCCCTCAATGTGGATAGTATGTCCTTTTCTTAAAGAAAGGGGAAGGCTAACATGCTTAGAGCTATGTGCAGGTCATTGCACAGAGGAAGAACCTCTTCTGGCCTCTCTCACTCTGTTGCCACTGCTTAAATAGAGGTAGTGGAGCTCATCTGAGAGATGTGCTCTGCTGTGTCTGGCCCTGGCCTTGGGCTTATAAGATAGCCCATGCTCCAATAAGGAATGCAGAAGGGAATGGATGGCAACATAGTGTGGAGATCAAGGTATTGGTTTGTGAGTGCCAAGAGTACATATACAAAATAGGGTAGGGGTATGTAATAGGACACTATTGGACCTAGAGCTATTAGCAAAACTGGGTAAGCCATGCAAGGAATGGTAAGACACTGTAAGTGAAAGAACTTGACCAGGGTCATCATAACACAACCTCAACACAATATGGGGTGAATTAAAGTGGGATTTGCGTGCTCAAAATATATTACTGCAAGCAGCACAGTGATGCCATTGTTTAGGTCCCATTGAACCATATATAAGTACTGAAAAGTACAAAAGTTTGGCATAGTAATTCCATTGAAATTCTACTAAACAAAAAGCTCTGCACAAATTAGTCAAACAGGGCAGTAAAATAATGCCATAGTAATACCATTGAAATTCTACTAATAATGGAGCAAAAAGCTCTGCACAAATTAGTCAAACGGGCAGGAAAATAGTGCCATAGGGTCTGTGCATGTTACTCCCAGTCATTTAAAAGTAGCACAAAAGAAAACAGTAAAGTGAAAGTGGTTTGTGAGTCATAACCCCAATATGAGCTGTCATGATGACAAAAATGCTAGATTCCCATTCTATTAGATTTCAAGACAAGTGTGATCCAATTGGCCAGCCTGTTGCTGAGAAATAGGATCAACTTGGATTTAGCCAAATCAATCCAGGAAGCCATTTTTCAAATTATATTTTTTTAATCATTAGTTTTCCTATTCTGTCAGCTTTCCTGACATAACTCATAGCAGCTTATTATGAGCAGTTAAATTCCAAATAAATTCCAAACCTCACATAACAAAATATTTTAATATTTCATAAACTGATTGCAAATTGTCTACATCATACTAAAACGTCATTGTAAAGTGAACTTCCACTTTAAAATGCTATTGCAAACATTTTTTATGTAAAACTATATTGGAAATTGGTAAAAACTGATGACTATCAAACTGGGGCATGGAATGGAATACAGAGTGATTACCCTGGAATCCCTTCTAGAACAGAAACAACTAAGAACCAGTTGTAAGAAAAGTTCATATTGTGCAGCACCGGTGTGAATCAGCTGATGGATACAGAGTCTTTCCATTTTCTAGTTTAAAATTTTTTTTAAAGCCGTTACAGGGCAGAGGTAGCAGACTTTGTATTTGTGTTATAGAACATATTGCGACTGATCATTTTGAAGGTCCGTTATATGACTTTTTTAAAGGGATCCTGTCATGGGAAAAAAAAAATTCAAAATGCATCAGTTAATAGTGCTGTTCCAGAAGAATTATGCACTGAAATCAGTTTCTCAAAAGAGGAAACAGATTTTTATATTTTTCATTTTGAAATCTGACATGGGGCTAGACATTTTGTCAATTTCCCAGTTGCCCCAAGTCATGTGACTTGTGCTCTGATAAACTTCAATCACTCTTTACTGCTGTACTGCAAGTTGGAGTGATATCACCCCCTCTCTTTCCCCCACCCAGCAGACTAACAAAAGAACAATGGGAAGGTAACCAGATAACAGCTCCATAACACAAGATAAAAGCTGCCTGGTAGATCTAAGAACATCACTCAATAGTAAAAACCCATGTCCCACTGCGTACTATCCAGTTACATTGAGAAGGAAAAACAACAACCTGCCAGAAAGCAGTTCCCTCCTAAAGTGCTGGCACAAGTCACATGACTGGGGCAGCTGGGAAATTGACAAAATGTCTAGCCCCATGTCAGATTTCAAAACTGAATATAAAAAAATCTGCTCTTTTGAGAAATTGATTTCAATGCAGAAGTCTACTCGAGTGGCACTATTAACTGATGCCTTTTAAAAAAAAAACATGTTTTCCCATGACAGGTTTCCCTTTAATCATGGATGCCCATTCAACATTTTCATTTAATTTTACAATGGAAGTATAACAATTGCCTATTTCACAGGGTAATACATAATGACCAAGGGGTAAAAGATATTTTTGCTAAGGTTGTAGGTTAGAAATCCAGACAATTTCTGAGCATTTATGTTGGGTTAATTAAAGCCTTCATTCTGTTTGACTGCATTGTTTGCATTCATTGCTGGCATTATTGATCCTGGGGTAGTATCTGTGCCCTAATTGTTCACAGGGGGACTTTCCTAAAGACTCCCCACAGAGCATCAAATTAGGCATCTACTTTCCCACTCAGTGCTGCCTCTATTCATTTCCCAAAAGAAAGGGATAATAACAATGCAGAGTGTCAGGAAGAAATCCAGGCCCTTTACAATGTCCTTGAGGCAGATCAGTGCCGTTCAATACATTTTAGCCAGCTCAAGCTGCCCGCATTAGCTATTCACTCAGCCAGGCTGCAGCTAGGGAATAAGTAAGCTACCATGATAAATGATACTGCGGTACAATCTGAAGAGATAATAAGAAATGTATATACTGATCTGCATTACTGTAACTTCTAGCAGGGCTGTCTGAATAATATATGACTCTTATACCTGACATTTAAATAAATAAATGTGAGATGAACTTACAGATAATTTAATATTTCTTTATCCAGAATCAATCTTTCATTACAAATATTTCCCCTTCTGGAACACTATGCTGACCTGCTCAACCTCTGCGGTTTTAACTGTGTAGCCCATAATATTGAAAGTAAACACTGATTTATAGATAGATAGACAGACAGACAGATTGATAGAGATCCTGCTTTACAAGAATAGTTATATATACCGGTATGGAATCAATTATCTAGAAACCTCCGAATTACAGGAAGGCCATCTCTCATAGAGTCCATTTTAATAAATTAAAAAATTTAAATTGTTAAAAACAATTTCCTTTTGTCTCTGTAGTTATAAAAACAGTATTTTGTACTTCATACTAACTAAGATATAATTATTCCTTATTGGAGGCAATAAAACAATACTATTGGGTTTAATATTAAATTTTTAATTTTTATTAGATTAAGGGGCATATTTATTAAGGTTCAAATTGCGTTTTCGAGGTTATTTTAGAGTAAAAAATAGAATTATTATACCCGACCCTGGAAATAGCTTGAAATTGAAAATGCGCCATCTAAAAGTCATGTAGAAGTCAATGGCAGAGTTCAGCTGAACCATTTGAATATGTTAATAGCCTTCATGATGTTTGAGGTTTTTTTTGGAGGGTTTTGCCTGAAAACTTGATCAATTTGAGCAATTCAAGTTTTTTTTCACTGAAAACTCAATCAATGTGAGTTTTCTGGTTGTTAACCCCCGAAATTGGTGATTTGAGTTTTCTTCTTAAATTAGAAACTATTCAAATTCAGTTGAGGTCTAAAAAAAACTCTAAAATTTGACCTTTGATAAATAAAACCCTTAGTATGAAGTATGAAGATCCAAATTATGGATGGAACCTGGCATTTTCCCTTACCTGGAAAACAGGATGTTGTTTAAAAAGGGGGGGGGGAGAATATATATTTGTGAACCACATTGTATTTTTTGCATTTTTGCAACCTGACAGAGTCTTCCAATGTGATTGCAGCTACTTGTGGACATTGTTTATATATACACACCAAAATACAGCTTGCCTGGGTGCAAGTTATTTTTTAAATAGTAGCACTGCACTAAAATAATTTAATGTAAAAAAATTAAATAATTTAATGTAAAAAAAGGAGTGGTCACTTACATTTTCACATTAAAAGAAAATTTGTAGACCAGTTGAGAGTAGCAATGCTTGCTTTTTTTTTACTTGTATATGCAGTGATGTGTTTACAATCTAGGGACCCATCAATTACAGACACAAATAGGAGGGTAATACATTTAGCCATAATCTATGTGAGTTTAGTTTTGAATAGCTTGAGGGAGAATTCTGGAAGAATTTTTGAGATAGAAGGATCAGCAAGATCAAAAAACACAAAAGGATCAGCAAGAAGGAAAGGTCTAAGCAGGACCATTATACAGTAGATGTGGGTGGTATGAAAAAGCAGCTTTGTGAGCAACAGCCAGCATTGTATGGAGGCACAAGGGAAGAGATGTAGTAATATTGATGTGCTTAAGAAGGTAAGACACTGGTTCTGAAAGTTGTTCTTTACTTAAAGAATAATTCAACCCTACATTTAGAAGTCTGATGCCTGAATCTGCACAGAGGGGAAAGTATGGACTTAGGGGCATTTGCCCGGGGTAGGAAGAATGGGGGTCTTGGTGGGGATGGGGGGTAGGGTTTTTTAAATGTTAGGGTTGAATTCTCCTTTAATGCAGAGCCATAATAAAGATTTGAACAGAGTAGTAGCTGAGTAGTGGCAAATTAACAGAAGTATTAATGTTTTATTGAATTACCCTAAGGGCAATTTCATACAGAGTGCTTTACCTCCAAAAATTGTGGCCTAAAAATACAGTAGTACAGGTATGGGATCTGTTATCCAGAATGCTTGTGACCGAGGGTATTCTGGATAAGGAACTTTATGTAATTTGGATCTTCTTATTTTAAAAAAGGGCTGTCATCATCATCATCAATCATGTAAACATTGAATAGACCAAATAGGCTGGTTTTGCTTCCAACAAGAATGAACTGAATCTTAGTTGGGATTTAATAATAAGGTGCTGTTTTATTATTACAGAGAAAGAAGAAGATGCCCTTTCCTTAATTCTGAGCTTTCTGGATTATTGGTTTTAGGATAACGGATTCCATTCATGTACAATAAAACCCCCATTTAAAAATTTTCAGGGGACCAGAAAAATTTGGAAATGCATTATATAATGCATTATATATTGATGGGACCACAAAAAATGGTGAAAAATGCAAGGGTATAGGTCTAGGTATGTAAAATTGAGGTTTCATTTTAAGGGTGGTGTTGCAACATATTTGAGTGGAAATATAATCAGTTTAATTTCTTTCCAGTGGCATGCATATAACACTGTCTCTATTATCTTCTTTAACAATTTCACCCCTTGTTTTGTGTTGACTGCCAAGTAACAACACTCCACCCAAGCCAGGAACAGCTGTTCATCCTGAAATAAAGCAGTCATGTCAAAATGAAAAGCTAATCATTACTGGGATACAAATCACATCCTTCAACAATGCTAATAAACGTGCAATTCCCGCAGAGACTGTTATGCTTCCACACAACAAACATGTAATTAATGTCTGTCATGGAGCAAATTTATAATATGTGCTTATGTATATAAAGGCTAACTAATGCCCAGTAGGTGCTTCCCTAGGCTGATTCAAGGTGCAGTAGCACATTGCTAAAAAGAAAATGATCAAATGTCCACCACATTCAAGAGATTTACATTTTCATGCTGACTAGATTAGTGCTGGCCACTTTTCTACTTATGATATCCAGATTACATTAAAATGTCCTTATTTTAAACCAGTCATATCAGACCCACAGACTTCTAGAGGTTGTATGTTATAGTGAAGGCTTGATAGTTGCAGTTTGTTCATCCCTGCAATAATCAATTTATCTTCCTTTGCTTAGTTTTCTTATCTCAGAAACCCAACAATTAAGGGTCAAAGCCAGTATTAGAAATTTGAAGGTAGTGAAATGTACAAATGGAAGAAAGAGCTTCACTTGTCCAAATACACTGTTATTACCTTTTAAGCAAAGGTCCTGTTATCCAGAATGCTAAGGGATCATTCAGTAATTTGGATCTCGCGAGCCTAGCGGCAAATTAACGAGGTACGTAAAATTGGACGATGGCACACAGAATTGGATGCTGGCCACCTCTCCCGACCACCTCTCAACCTCCCCCGACCCTCTCCCGACTCCCCCTTCCAAAACTCCCTGACCCCCCGGTCCTTGTAAAAAATTGTGTTGCCAAAAAGGTTGGGGACCCCTTATCTACAGTGAAACAGGGGTCTCTGGCGGCCATAGCAATAACTTTTAAAGCTTTGCAAAAACATTTATATTGCAGAGTTTGTGCTCTCCATATAATTGGTCTTTGCATAAAGCCCCATTCAGTTTTCTCAGCAATTTAAAACTGGAGATTTTCTTTTATAATTTAGATTATTGTCCCTTTGATTATTGCCATTTGGCTAGGATCAGGAGTATGATCCTGATGATGTATATTTTTTTTAAAAAAGGCTGTGAGGAGGATGAGGACCTGCAGGCCATATAGCCAGGGGTCAGGTTCAAACGTACCTCCTAAGCTTGGCAGCAAAGAGGTGTCTGATGGCCCTATGGCTTCCATAGACCTTCTGACCTGGATATTAGTGATCCATAAATAATTACTGAGGCATATACAGCATGAAAGAACTCATAGAATTTAGGTTTCTGTGGAAAAGTGAAAAAAATTACCCTCAAGGTCAAAGTAAATGACCCCTAACATATTTACAGGAAAGTGCAGCCCTAGTTAACGATTTATTGCATTTATATGTGTATGTCTGTAATGTATGTATATGTGCGTATTTTTGCTTTTAACCTTTTATAACATAGTATTCATCTCTGAAATATTCTGCAAATCCACTTACGGTAGCACATGCATATACATGGTTAATAGTAAGGAAGCAGTAACTAGAGACAGACAAGATAATAACTGAATCATCATCACACAAAAAATAATCCATTTCATAGAGTTTTACAACATTTTTGAATAATAAATAGTTGATTTGGTTTAAAAAAATAGGCAATAGGCCATGAAGTTCAACCATCCAATATCCAGACACTTCAGCGCACTGCCAAACTTAATAAGATAGAGATGCTTCTTTCCTCTTTAACAGGGGAATGTAATATAAGTCGGTAAGGCAAAAACTATTCGCAATGCGAAAAGTTATGCCTCTGTGCGAACAATTTTTGCTTTGCGCAAATTTAATATAGCTTTTGCGAAACCGGAAACTGTTTTACCAATCACTTCCGACAGTGGAAGAGAGTTTGCAAATTTTACAGCTTGCGCCAATGGGCAGTCAATGTAATAAAACTTCTTACTGAAAAAGTCGTTATGTTTGCTCCTAAAGATTCCGACACCTTCAAGCACTTCTTAAGAGTGCGCAATTAAAGTTCACAATGCGCAATTAAAAGTCGCAATGCAATAACAGTTTAAGGAACAATATTACATTGCGAGATGTGGATTTTTAATCTTATTGATGCGCATTCTTTTGCTCTTTGCAAATTTAGGCTGGGGACAGACAGGGAGATTCGGCGTTTAATAGCAGGCGACAATCTCCCCGAACTTCCTTCTCCCTGTCCGTCGCTAGTTTAAATGGAAAAGCGATGTGCACACGCGGCGCAGCGATTTCCGGAATCGCCCGAAGTTACTTTGTGAGGAAACTTCGGGCGATTCCGGAAATCGCCGCACCCCGTGTGCACAGCGCTGGCGCTTTGTCATTTCAACTGGCGACGGACAGGGAGAAGGATGTTCGGGGAGATTGTCTGCTATTAAACGCCAGGCGACAGAATCTCCCCAAATCTCCCTGTCTGTCCCCAGCCTATTTAATTACATTCCCCCCTAAGACTTCACTGTAAGTCTTCAGTATAAGGGTAGGGACAGACAGGGAGATTCGGGGAGATTCTGTTGCCTGGCGTTTTTAGCAGGCGACAATGTCCCCGAATTTCCTTCTCCCTGTCTGCCTTTAGTATAAGTGACAAAGCGCCAGCGCCTGTGCACACGCTGCGCGGCGATTTCCGGAATCGCCCGAAGATACCTCGTGAGGAAACTTCGGGCGATTCCGGGAATCGCCGCGCAGCGTGTGCACAGGCGCTGGTGCTTTGTCCGTTTTACTAGCGGCAGACAGGGAGAAGGAAATTCGGGGAGATTGTCGTCTGCTAAAAATGCCAGGCGACAGAATCTCAACCAATTTACCATTTATTTTCCTTAAAATACAATTTTATTGGTATTAAAAAAGTTATCGCTTATCTCTATTTAGAGCTTCTTCTATTCATCTTTAAATCTTCATCATCATCAGAGATTTTGGTACATCCATTTTAAGATGATTTGGCCACTGAGGGCACTGTTTTACTGGAGCCTCTGAATAATCTTTTTTTTTTTTCTTATGGAAATACTTCAGAATAACTTTTGCCCCCAATGTATTTGTATTTTCTGAATTCTTTACTTGTAAAGGAAATGCCCCACTTGTACATCTGGGGTATATTCCTCTTTAAGCTCCATTCTTTTTGCATTCAAAAATATAAAAATTATAGGCTGAAAACCTATTATGGCATGTCCCATGCGTTAATGAGATGCTAGGAGTAAAGATGAATGGCAGCAGGAGAGCCACAGGCCAAAGACCCAGTCTTTACTGGTTCAATTGTTCCCCATTCAAACAGAAATAAGGCAGCAAGCCAGCTAAGTAGGAGGTAATGGCGATTACTCTAGGGAGAAATCCTTGACATAAATGTCAGCTGAGGAAACGTGTAAAAAGCCATGAAATTCTGTTTCTTTAGCAGCACATTGTTAGGAGCCCATATGACACATGCATTTCTGTCACATTCATCTGGCAGTTGTCTTCCCCATCTTGTATGGTGGATATGCATTGGGCAGCTCTTTTACTATTGTCCTTATTCTGAAGCTTCAGGCTTAATGAGCATCATTGTCATCTCATTGATCTTGTCTCAACACTGCAGGGCTTTCTCAGAGAATTCTGTAATAATTGCCTTACAGACCAGAATAGCTTTGTAATGGTGTGCTTGGGTTTCTTACATTTTAATTATTAAAGATATAAGCAAATATACTGCATCTCATAATACAGTATGGGGCCGATTTACAAAATTCACGTGAAATGATCGAAGTTCGATCGAATCCGATCGAATAATGATCGTACGCATTTTTCGTAAAATCGGATATTCTAATTTGGCCTCTGCGATCATTGAATACCAAATTATCGAATAGATCGAATGATCGGATATTCGATCATTCGATGATCGAAGGAATCAAAATTTTAAAATTGTTCGACTGCCTACTTCGCCAGATTGAACCTACCGAATTGCAATAGAAGCCTATGGGAAACCCCCCATAGGCTTCTGAGATCGTTCGAATCGTATGTATTTACGATTTTTCCGTGAAATCGAACATTCGGTATCCGATCGTACGAATGCATCGAGAAATCGAATAGCGAGCAAAATACAATTCGCCTAAAACAATTCGATAAGCATTCGATGGTCGAATGCTTATTGAATTTGATCGAGCTAATTTTGGGGAATAACAGTATATTTGCCCTGCGCCTGGTTATATTTATAAAGCTGAATAAGAGTGTGCAAACAGATTTGAGAATTTGTTTTTCACCTTGCGAATGTCTATTGAAGCTTTTTAAATATGGCAAAATCACAAATTGTGAACACTCTGCACCACAACTTTGGTGGCGGAGAAAATATTTTCGCAAATTGCGAAGTTAAGTTACTTTTAACGATATTTTCACGCAAAACAACCTCGCAAAGTGCCTGTACTCACGCAAAGACCGGTCTTGTTTGCAAGTTTTTTGCGAAAATTCATTCACAATGCGAATTCGCAAAAAAACGGAAAGATGGGCACAGTAGTGCAATATTGTCGCGTTCAGGAAAAAGGATGGGCAAAACTACCATTTGCGAACAATTATGCGCTGCGTAAACTTTATGAATGACCCCCAATAACTTATTTCACCTGCCCCTTGTCCCCCTACTGGAGCTTGTCACCTGAGCGCACCCCTCCCCCATCCATTGTCACATCACATGTGGGAAGGTAGTCTGGTTGATTAGGGTGCCCGGTTGGCTTGGCCTGGCTCTGGTGCTGTACTTTGACCCCCAACATATGGATTCATAATTCCCAAGTAATTCCTTCTGGGGGCATTACAAGGCAAAGGTGTCATTGTAAATTTACTGACCCAGATCAGTTGGTGCATTGTTTTATTGCTTTAGGAATATATGTGAAGACAACCAGATTTAGTTTAAAATTTCTGATTTAGGCCCTGTCCTTATTATCTGTTTTTTTTCATGTATCATTTTATTATTAAAAAGAAAATGAAAAGAAATATGTTTTTTTTTTCCCTTTAAATATAACAATATGGAAAATGGCATTACTGTACAAATGGTTTCCAAATAATAAATTACATAACTGTATTTCTAAAAGTAAACCACCCTAGCTAAATAAGTTAAATAACATAAGTATAAAAGTACTTCACCAGGAATTCAGTCAAATCATGCAAAATGTAATTTTGTTGATAGAGTTGCAGTCCCACTTTCTATACTGTTAGGTTCTCAGGGATTGGGGTTCTCATTTGCGAAATACCCAGATTTGTCATATCAAGGCAAAAGTGTTACTCCTTTTAAAATGGAATATAAACTAAAGCTGAGGAGGTGGTACAAAGAATATCATCTATGAATGGTGGGTGTGTTGGAACTGCAGCTTAGCTCAGAGATTGCCAGCCAGAGATCCACTTGCTTTGCAAGACCTGGTGAAGTTCAATACAATAGATAGGAGTTTGAAAAACTTGAAAATGAAGTCCCAAAAAACGCTGGTGTCTTTTACCTTTTGTAGGGTGATAGTCTGAAAAATAGCGAACATTTTTTTGGGGTTACCCTCCTTCCCTCCTACATTTCCTAACATATGGCAACTCAACTATACAGGGGGCACATGTAGGGCAATAGGACAACTTTATTTTATTTATTAAAGGTTTCCTGGGCTTGTGTAGTCGCTGTAACATACACCTCTATTATACGTATAACTTCGTGCCATATGCAAATTAAGCATCGCTAGCGTAAATGCGCTTTTCCTGACAAAGTAAAGGTGGCGCTACTTCGCTACCATTCGCCGCCCTGATCGCAAATTCACAGCTTAGTGAATTTGCGTAGCACTGTAGAAAATTCGCCTGCCAAAGTGCAGCGAACGCCGGAGAAGCTGTCGCTAGCGCATTTTCGCGCTGTCGTGAATTTGCCCAATAGAAACAATTTTAAGCAAATAATTCTTTAATCTTAAATTATTTCCCTTTTCTCTCTAATAACCTATAATCTAAGTTGCTAAGATATGAGCCTATTATACTGTACATATTGATGCGGCCGCTATGTATAACTACTGTGGAGACATCATGGTGTATTTAAGTTGTTTAATAAAGTATAAAAATGCTCTTTTATTAAACTCTTGTATAGACAGAGACTTGATCCATGTCTGTTACTTGAAAGCAACATCGTTATTACCAGTAACTCGTTTTGCAACCCATAGTGTAGCTCTCTATACAAAACTATACCAGCTTGCAGTTTTTAACTTCCTGAACATAAATCCCTTATCCTTGACATATTCATTTCTTGACTTGCCACTGTTTGTGACAGATTATTTCCAGGCCAATATTGTTCTAGCAAAGTCAATCATCTGGCTTTCAACTATGAAATAACTGTGTTTTTATCTCATATGTATGTGTATTATTTATAAAATTATATGTATATATTTATACATATATTACACAAAATCCATGAATATCTAGTAAATTATATCCTTATAAATGGAGTAGTGATGTCATTTCTGTCACATGACTCACTGGAACTTTTCCCCCCTGTTGCAAAATATTAAGAAATTAGACGTTACCTCTGAGTTAAATGACCTCCAGCCTCATATTATTAATAATGATATCCTTATCATTTACAAGATGTGGTACTTTAGTCACTATGTATACATTATATATTATAGTGATACTGTATCATGCACCTTTTATTTTACATTATTAATGGTTTTTACTGCTGTTCAGGTCAGTTATAAATTAGATGTATAGACAGTGTAGTTATTTCACAAGGATCATAAAAATATGAATGGGCTATTCCATTCTGTACATAAGGAGAAATCCAGTCCATGATTTATACTCCACCCACACAGGAACAACTAGGCACAACCGGTCCCTCTGCTCCATTCTCTGTTTTGCACACAGCCCTTCCCCAGCATCCCTGAGAAAATTAATAGGCTGGATGCTGTTAGACTCTGGATGCCAGTGACTGGCTGAGGGATGCTGCGGAGACTCTTTAAGCTTTCCTAGACAAACACTAATGAAAACCTGCTAGTGAGCTTTGCAGTAAGAGAAAAGAAAGGCGAGGAGTCAGTGAAGGGCTGGTAAGTAGCAAATATCTCTTCAGTAAGTCGGGTAAATAGAGGAAAAATACTGCTGTCTGCATTTTATAGTAACTGTATATTAGAATTTCTAAACAGACCATTCATGCCTGTTGCCATAGGAGTCATCTGGAGATCAAAACCTATTTGTGTTGCATGAGTTCCTATAAATGGTCTTTGTGTATTAATATAATTGATGTTATAAATATGCAAATAAGCCACAGCACTTACAGTACATTTAGGTTGATAAATGAATGGCAGTCCTAGTGACCAAACAAGAATGAAATTCAGGGAATGTAATGCCGGGATACAGGCAGCTCCACGTGCAACCCTTTTGTCCTCTCAGTATGTCCCCAGGTAAAAGAAGAAATCCATTGAGCTGCCCCCCGGGAGAGAAAAGGTCAATACTGTAGATTTCCTTGTAGTCATTATAAACCAGATCATTGACATCAAAATTGATTCATGTGTAAGTCCTTTATGCCTTACAAAAATAACTGTCATTTCCCTTCTAACAAAAGGTCATTTATTGTGGCATAAAGGAAAAATACAGTTGTTTTGCTTTCCCGCTAACTTTTCTATAGGAATGTGTTAAATGTTGCAGGACTCTGTCACCTGCTCTTTGGCATTCACATTTTAAAGAGCAATGTCCAGTTTTGCCACTGTTGCCAATAGCAGAGGTCTGATGTACATTATTAGCTGTGCAGGGACCAAAACCAATAGGAATTACATTGTGTGCGGGAGAGGAGCATGACATGTAATCTATAATATATTTGTATCATGCATTTGCATTATATGTACTGACATTTTACCCTGTGCCATATTCAAGTCTCAAAGTAAATCCGCTAATTTCACAGAAATATATATATATATATTAGAAATATCCCTTACTTATGTTGTATATCACATAGCTCTACATCAGGGATGCCCAATCAGCAGTCCGGCAGCTGCCGTTAAACAGCAGATTACAAGTCTCCATACTAGTGATGAGATCTGTTATGCAGAAACCCATTATCTAAAATGTTCCAAGTTATAGTAAGGCAGTCTTCCATAGTCTTCTATTATAAGCTAATAATTCAAATTTTTAAGAATGTTTTTTTTTTATTCTACTGTACCTTGTATTTGATACCAACTATGATATCCTGAATGGTACTTGAAGGCAAAATAATCTTATTGGGATTATTTCAATCTTAAATGATTTTTTTTTATTGATTTATGTATGAAGTTCCAAATAGCAATTAAATTCCTTATCCAGGAAACCCCAGGTCCAGAGCATTCTGGATAAAAGGTCCCATGCCTGTATGTAAAGGCGCTGCACATCTGATTCTCTCCATGTTCCCAGTAATACTGGGCTGATCCTGATCTGGAATTTGAGTTGCATACATACATAGACTATAACATCCAGCCGTACATATGCAGGAGTGAAATGAGTGCTAATTACACTGGCAGTGTTTCTAAAAAGATCATATGGACAAGGCCACAGGGTAGTCATTCTTTCCATGTATGTGCACCTGGCACCATTTTTTGTCTGGCACAAAAAGGATATCAAGTGTGAAGTAGCCTTACTTGGGTAAGAACCCTAGTGATAACCAAAAGTTTTGGTGCCTTAGTCTTATAGAAATCCCTTGCTGGTTGTTTAGGGAAGAGTTAATGGCAGCACCAAGTACTGCAACCCATAAATATTTCAATCATCTTTTGCTTATATTTCACTATATATACTATTTGCCATAGTATAGTCTTATATTTGTATGCATCACTGCAAGATTTGGAGACTTTATCAGGATTAACCAACATAGTCATTAAGATATGAAAGCAACAGACATGAACTATTGATGGTCAAGTCTTTCCAGTAACTCCCAAGTTCCAAAGCTTATAGAAATCAGTGCATAAGTGATACATCTGACCATCTCACCACAACCAGACATCATACATACAAACATGGATTCCTATAAATAACAATGCATTTCATGTACCATATGCTATATTTATTACAAAAGAATATACTGCATAAACCATTGCATTTTGACACCCTCACACACATATTAATCTGCCACCCATAATATTTCTCCTGACCAGTTTGGGCTTTCCCTTGGAGAATGCTCATTGTAGTTGAATTGATGTGATATTTTTTAGTTTTTTTTTTTTTTTAACTACCACCAAACATAGCTGATCTCTTGTAACAGGGCTGAGGAGTAGTCGCATACATCCTTTGACTCCTACCCCTCAGTTTATGGTACCTCTGACTCCTCTGTTTTTAATATACTAATGTATTTTCCATGTTGATTGAAAGAAGGTAAATCCACAACACACAAAACATTTCATCATTGCCAAAGCTCATCAATTTTAAAGCTGTATGAAGATGGTGTCTGCTTTTGGAAGGGAGGTAGCGGAGGCACTACCATATTGACCATCCAAGCCTGTTACTGCCAACATGAATGAGGATACTGTTCAAGTTTGGGTCTAAATCTATAACTAAGCCTATGTCATTGTGGCTTTTTATTTATTAAAGTAACTAAAAGCATTGCTTACACCTAAAGTTTGAACAAAATACAAACAATTTAAACAATAAGGTTATAATAGCTCTGTTGGACTTCACACTAGTGAAACAACTACTCACTGGGTTTTATTAATAGACCAGAGAAGTACTTCATTATGACTATTATACATGAAATCGTACACTGTAACATACTGATTTTGTTATCATTATAATTTAATGTTATAAGGAGTTGGAGTGAGTATGTTTTTCCTGACTCTAGCGCCAGGTACCCAAAATTACTCTTGACTTCAAGTCCACAGCTTTGTAATGTAAGGCACTGACTAAAAGACTTGAATGACTGATTTATTGAAGATGCAATGCAACCCCTGCCCTCAAACTCAGAGACTCTCTTTAAATACAACAATTTGGAATTTTCCTTTTTATCTCAGTTTTGGATTGCATTCCTTCTGGCAGGGAACTTTTTTCCTTTACACTTGAAATAGTTTGATTTATTGGTCTAATCAAAACAGCAAGAAGTCACTCCACCAAAAATATATATTGTCCAACGAGACCGCACACCAGGTATAAAAAGTTAAAACATAACGTTTATTTCATGAATGTAAAAAGATAAAGGAGTATACTCATCATGATGGAGATCAAAGCAACGTTTCGGGTGTCTGCTGCTCCCGTTCTCAAGCTGGTCCCCATGTAGTGTAGAGACTACATCTCCCAGAAGCCTAAT